>ML786240.1:416867-466886 GCA_009831015.1 Picea engelmannii | reverse complement strand
ATTGAAATGACCATTATCTACTTGAATTGTTCTAGATCCTATAACACTAAGAGATCTATCATCACCAACAAATATTTTCTTGGTGTTACATTCATTTAGAGCAGAAAATATGGCTTTATCCTTAGCCATATGATAAGATGCTCCTGAATCAATAAGCCACTTATCAGAAGAAGAAGTAGTAGAAGTAGAATTTGCATTGAAGGAGAAACTAGAAGCAGAAAGTGCATGTCCGTGAGAATAAGAAGTAGAATCAATACTGATGTTGTTCTTCTTCATCGTTGCTTCTAAAGCTGCCATCTTCTTGAAACATTTGGACTCATCATGACCATCTTTATCACAAAAGTTGCAATGTCTTTCAGTATTTTTACTTTTATATTTTGCTCCTTTTTCCACATTAGGAGCGGAAGCTGCCTGAGTGGGTTTGGGACCCTTATGTTGCTTGTTGTTGTAGTGAGTATGTTGCTTCTTGGGATACTTGGATTTATCTTTTTGTTGGGCAACTAGGGCTTTGTTGGAGGTACTTACATTGTTGATTACTCCAAGTTCTATAAGCTTATCTTCCTCTCTAATCAAAGAAGCAGAAAAGGACTCAAGAGTGGGTTTGTCATAAGCTTTCCCTAGAGCCTCTCTCATGGCATAAAAGGTAGATACAAACACAGAATATGCACTACCTAGCTTAGAAAGGATAAGATATATGCAACGCTCTTCTGCCATTTTTATCTTACATTCTTCACATAAAATTATGAGTGTTTTAAACCTAGATAGATAGTCTCCAAGGCAAGAAAAATCACTTGGACTCAAGGTCAATATTTGATTTTCTAACTGTTGTGCTTGAATAATATTGAGTTTACCAAACACAGATTCAATCGTGTTCCAAGCTTCTTCGGGGTCATCAATTCCTTGAAGGTGGTACCTTAAATCAGGAGAGATGGACATTTTGATTAGTCCACGTGCTTCATCATTCCTATTATCCCATTTTGCTTTCTTATCATCATCAATGGGTGTTGTTTCCTTTCCCAAGGTAATCTGGTACAGGCCTTTACTTCTTAATAAATCTTCCATATGGGATTTCCATTGGAAGTAGTTACTGCTGGTAAGAAAGACATTACTTGTAGAAGACATATTAAATATGCAGATAATGTGGATTTAAAAATTGAAACTAATTATCTTGATGGAAAGATCTTGAAAAGTTATGCGGTTTTAAAAAAAACGACACTGAAAACGGACTTCCGATCTGAGAGTTATGCCCTTTTAAAAAAAAGGCATAAACGGTAACCAAATAACCACGTGATAGTGTAAGTTGCTTTATGAAGTGACCCACTTTTATAACGAGAAGTGGGGATCACTTTTACAATGAAGTTACTTTATAACAGAAAAGATGCATGCAAAATAAAATATTAAAGCTACTTATAGTGATTCACTTTTATACTTGAAGTGAAATACACTTTACAATTTTGGCATTAACTTTTTCAAAAAAAAAGTAACAAAAGAGATACTTGAACTCAAGACCTCTTACTTAATAAGGCAACTCTTAACCAAATGATCTAGCAAAACATATTGTAATGTTTAGAAGGAGGATCTGGGGTGTTGTTGTTGTTGTTGTTGTTGTTGAAGACGACCTTGGAGAGCGTGCTAAAAAAAACTATTTTCACACAAGAAAAAAAAATCGCTTCTCGATCACAATAAGGGTTAGATCTTGGTTAGCTTACTCGAAAGATGCACCTTTTCCTATTTGTTTATGATTTGCCGAGATCGAACAGGGAACGGGGAAAAGAGCATACGCATATCTAAAAGTATAGCAACCCGGAAACAAATAATATCAAACCGAAATAAAACTTTGCAGAAATTTAAAAAATGCATATTCAGGCTTTATACCTCCGGATATGACTGTAATGGTCGTATCTTGGGCAAACGGAAACCTTTTCGAGTGAAACGAAAATTTTTCCCGACTGAAACGAGTGATCCGGATGCAATGGAATAGTCCTCTCAGCCCAAAAATGTACGAAAATGATAGAAAATGAAGATGAGGCAACTCTGCTTCACAATCTCGATCTACAACAGGAGTGGGTCTTCAAAGAGGCTCTGATACCATGTTTGACAACACAGGTATTCCAACAGAGGAGGAACACCTTCAGTAACCACTCACATAACCATATCAAAGATCAACACACCGATGTTTTCACGTGGTAAAACCCCTATGGGGAAACATCCATGGCCCCAACCAACGCGACCACTTGGAGCAGTTTATTAATGCAAAGAAAAAGATTACAGAGAGATTTTACAATAGATTTTCTCGCAATCGATCATCAACAAATGACCCTCCATTCTCTTTAAATAGAGATCATGGACCAATCGTGTGTTAAGCCACAGATCAATGGTCATTAATATCGAGGAGAGTATGAACCGTCAGATCACTCTATGTCGGGAACATATCGTGACCGTCGGATTTCCTAACTACAAATGCATACTAATACACACTAAAGAAAGACACTAGAAAACACACTTTTACCTAACGACACAATAGACCAAGTAGATCTTAACTAACTCCTAAGTGTATAAATATCCTAACACTATCATGGATCCCAATCTAGTGAGGCAGATCCTAAGAAATTATACCTGGATCCCAATGTATGTACATATGGATAAATATATGTACATGGATCCCAATTAGGTACATAGATATCAAGGCAATGACAGGGATCTCAAGACAAAGTGCATGGATCTCAATGTAAGGTGTGCATCTACAATGATGCATCAAGCTTCAAAACAAGTCATCAGGAAACAAAAATTGAGTAATATCCTCTAACAACAACTTAATATAGGTTAATTTTATAAATATCCTAAGTTAGGATGGTGGGACAACTTCACCCCTATTACATATGTAAATTTCCCAAGAAAAAGGTATTTCCTAAGTAATTGGTTAGAGATACATAAATTTGATGAATAATTGATGGAAAAGGGAAGGGGAACTTTATGTTTTGACCCTCAAAGTCATTTTTAATTATGTATGAGGTCTTTCACCAATCCAACAACTTTTTAAGCTAGGAATCTTCATTTTTTGTATTTGTTATCCTTTGAGAGGGAGTTTTGCTTAGATTTACCACCTCGACACCTTTGTATTATCCCCTTTTATATTTTATTTGGTTTTTCTTAGTCCATTTTCTTTAGATATGCATTTTTAACATAGAACCTTGGGGTTGGGCCTTTTTAATGAGGTGGGATAGCTCTAGCTTCTTCTTTTTTCTTTTTTAACTTTATTGCTCTTCACCTCTAGCCTTTTTAGTTTTATTTTTTACTTTGGCTTACATTTTTCTTCATTCAAACCTTGTTGGATGACATTACATAAGCCAAACATAAGCCAGGATAATATTTTTTTTGAACGGGATGGTAGTGAAAGAGAAAGGATGGAAATTGTTAGATGTGGTTAGGATATGGATATGCTACTCAACTCGATCACCAATAGTACAATTAATCCTCATTCATGAAATACTTATCTAAGGACAATAAGTTCCCCCATGGTAAAACAAGAAAAAACAATAAAATTATTAGTGTTAAGAAGTGTTATAAGATCTAACCAGGAATGATGTGCTTATGTTATATTACCTTCTTCCACATGTTATTTTTGCTCAATAAATTCCATAGACTCTTAGCAGTTAATGATTTCCAAAACATATGAGTGTGTTTTAGACCCCATCCACCAATTTCCTTAGGTTTAGCTATATCTATCTATCTAGCCAGGTGGATCTCGTTACTTTCACCCTTGCCTCCCCATAAGAAATTAAAGCACATTTTCATGAATCTCTCTAAAACACCATTTGGAATAAATTCAATAGAGTGTTAATACATAGGAATTGCTTCCAATATAGACTTTACAAGTGGTAGTCTTCCCCCTCTAGAAAACCATCTATTATACCAATGAAATATCCTACACTCTATCCTTTCAATTAACCAAACATTGTCTCTTTTTAAATATCCATAAGGCTTGAGGATAAACCCAAGGTATTTGAAACCCTCTTGCAAATAATTTTTTTTGAAGGGAAATAGAGTGGGCAACCTATTTTCCACGTCCTCTCTCAATCCATTGAAACTAGAAGTATATTTTTGGGCATTCACCTCCATCCCAATGACAACATATACAATTTTGAGGATCTCGTATACCTTCCTTGGGTCTCTTTTAGAGCCATTCGAGAACAACATGATGACATCTACAAATAATAGATGTATCAATATCATAGAGCATATCATTATCCCCTAAATATTTCCCACCCTTTTAGCTTCCATGACATCCCTACTCAAACCATAGACACCACGAGAGATAGTAGGGGTGATAAAGGATATGCCTATCATAATCCTTTAGATGGTTTGAAAAATATTGATTCAACCTCATTAATCAAAATAGAAAAAGACACAAAGTTAATACATCCCATGATCCAATTTACTAATTGGAAACTAAAACCAACTTGAATCGATGTAGGCCCATGCTTTTAAGAATTTCATCTTTACAACCATTGTTGGCATATACTTTGTCTTGATATAGTGTAGGCCCTTATATGTAGTCCCAATTGCCTCTTGTATTTTCCTGTCTTCTAGACTCTCAAACTGCTCTGAGGATATAACTCTTGATAATACCCCTTTAATTCTCACAGTTGAAACATTTTCTATTATTTTGTAGAGACAATTACATAGTGAAATAGGCTTGAAATCATGAAATGAACTTGAGTAGCCTTTCTTTAAAATAAGAGCTATAAATATAGCATTAAAACTTCCAAACATCTCACTAGATTTCTTGACTTCTTCAACTACCCTTATTAAATCCTCTTGGACCAATTCATAGAAACCGAGGAAGAATTCAATAGCCTACCCATTAGGTCTTGGAATCTTATATTTCTTAAAAAAATATAGCACTAACATTAATTATTTCTTTGATACTTTCACCATAAGGTTCACATTTTGCTCCTCAGTGAAAAACCTAAGAAATTAGAATGATTCTAGCTTAACAATTTATGTTATATTCACACACTCGAGTTCCTTATAAATATTCTGAAAATGTCTAACCCATATAGTAGCTAACTCATTGTGGCTTTGTACCCACAATCCATCCTCATTTTTCAATTCCCATATTGTATTTATCCTCTTCTTATGATTTGCAAATTGAAGGAAAAAAATTGTGTTCTCATCTCCATTCTCTAACTAGATTTCCTTGATTTTTAGTGTCGATTTAGCTTCCTTATTAACCAACAACCTTCTTACTTTTCTTTCCAACTAATTTAGTCTCAATATTTATTCTTCATTAAAAACACCACCAAAATTGTTCTTATGAAAATAAGTAATTTTCTCCTCTACCTCCTTCACAAACTTATCTCTAGATTTGTACCTTTTTATATCCCAATCCATCACTTTTACCTTGATATTCTTCAAAGAATATTCTAATTGGACACTTTCTAAAGTCCCTAGACTTGCATCATAGCCTCTTTCATTCTCTCTTAATCATATTTTGAAACTCCTCCTCATCTAACCAACTAGGTTTTAATTTGAAGGGAGTGGAAGGCTTAATTTCTTTATCTTCCAATTGTAGAAAGATATGGTTGTGATCCAAATCCCCTCCAACTCCAACCCAACAACATAGATTTGTCTACCAACCCAAGAAAAGTTGCATTCGATAAGAATTTGTCCAAACACTTTGACTCCCCAACATCCCCCAACCTATTATTCCTCCATCTTGGAGAGATATGAACTAGCTCCACAACTATGTATCCAGCTTGTTCAAATTTTTATCTGAAAAAATCCCCTATTCTATAAACAATTGTTTAATTTCTCCAAATCTCTAACTTGTTCCAAGTAAATTTCAAATATCCTCCACTTTAATAATAATATGATAGAAATTCACTTTAATATATTGAAAATATATAAACTTGGTAGTATTAATAGTGTTTTTTTTATAATATTTAGAAAGTCATTTTTTTAGTTTGATTTTGTGTATATTATTACAACTATATTCAACAAATTCTAGGTAAAGGAGACGCATGCCCATCAAGATTAAAGCTTAGATTTTTGTCAAAACAATCATGTTAAGACTAAACCATAACTCCATGAAATATTTTTTTTTCCAAGCAAAAAAAAGTGATCTTCATTCAAAGAGAATTAAAAATACATTCCACATGGTTCATGATGCACAGTTGTCAAATTTTGTGCTACTATCTGATCATGTCAGTAAACTGCCTATAGTTTTACCCACTATTCATCAGAAAGATAATCCTGAAATTGACATGTCCAAAGTGTTGATTTTCCTGGATTCAACCCTTGGTATGCTCTGATACCACGTTTATTTTACCACTTCAACCCAGTAATTGGTAGTTAGCTCAAGTTAAAATCACTTTATCTACTAAAAACACAGTTGAGTAATCAACTAAACATGCAGCAAAAGCATAAACAAGGAAACCAAAAAATCTCACACACAAGACACCAATATTTTCTGGTATAAACCCCTGGAGGGAAAACCAATCCTAAGATGTTTTTATTAAGGTCAAGTCAGGGCTCTCGTAATAGGAAAAATGGCTCAATAAGAGAATATACACTGCAGACAAACCTGGAAATTATTGTGTTTTTGTACAACCATGTACCAACATGTTTCCCAAGGTGTATGTGTCTTTCCTTTGGCAAGCCACGTACATACATGACTGTCCCCACTGAGACTCGTGTACATGTATAAAAATATTGTACGAGAACTTTTGTATGATGCTACGCTTTCCTCTAGCTTCTATCAGCTGAAACCCACCTACAGATGCCTCTGCTCTCTCTTATCCTTGACTTGTATGACCTCTAGATGGAATTCCTTTTCCACCTATCCAAGAACTTGAATCGTAGTCCTTCGTGATTCAAATCTCTCTGCATCAACACTTGGACGAAATCTCTTCACCCAACCAATGAGATCTCCTCACTCTCATGTAAGCAAAAATCCTTCTTTGCTTCTACACTCTCCACACTAGCAAAATTCCTTCTTTGTTATCTCCAACCTTGATCTCTCACCAAAGTCTCATGTGTCGACTCCCTCAACATAAGTCTCTCACAAGTGTATCTCACACAAGTGTCTTCCTCCTTCTCCCTAGCCTTGATTTTATAATCATGAGTTATAATCTAAACCTAATCTCCAAAGCGATTGACAATTGAGATTACTTCTCACACTCACTTAAGATTTACATGCTAATTACTTTTAGTGTTTTCCTTTAATAACTCAATTAACTAATAAAATCAATTTCATTTAATAATTACTTTAACTAAAGTAAAGTCTCACACTTAGAAGGATTTTGATGACTTCCACATGCTAGACACATGCCAATGTGCAAGTACTTGTTTGATTCTACCACTAACATCAACAAAAAGGACTTACATTGCATTTCATCAAAACACATATCAAGTAACCAAATCAAAACCAATCAAAAAATTACATTGAAATCTGCACACAAAAGAAAAATTAAATTAAAGCTCAAAAACATTAGTGGACCTGGAGGACACAAAAATCCCCTCTTCATATTCATCTTCAATGATCTAATTTTCCATCATTTGTAAACCATATTTAGTTAGTGTATCATATTGAACGTTGAGCTCCATGTAGACATGCTTGAAAGATACCTCCTGAAACTATCTTAAAATCTCCTTCAAATGCATATCCAATGGGGATAAACTAGTACTATGGACTTGAAGTTAATCCTACATCCAATTTATAGTGACAGTTGAATTCCCAAAAATATGAAGCCTGACAATCCCTTTGTTAAGTGTAGATTCCATAAGGAAAAGTAAAGCCTTGAATTCCCCAACAATATTTGTTCCTTTTTCCAGATTAGCCTTTGAAGTGAAGAAATGAGAATCTGATAGAAATAAAACAAAACCCAAATTGCATGTTTAACCTGGCCCTTAATAGGCCCCGAAGAAAATCCAAGCATAAGAACTATCAACAAAAAATTCTCCCACAACTCTCTACTCCTTTATACTCGCATTAGCTTTGTAAACTGATAATAGATCCAATACATAGGAAGAGATTTTAAAATATGAGATTGGTTTATCTTCAAATAAACTATAGTTGTGGGCCAACCATATTCCCTAAGTGACTAAGAAGGTAACTTCCCTAAAAGGATTAAACTCTCTTCTTATAAACCACTCTTGGAAATTCATATCCACAATCTATTTACACCACAAATCATGAAAACCCAACAAAATATCTATATACTTCTAGACTTTCATAAAGAATGGACAAGACAAGAAAATATGAGTGGTAGTCTCCTCATTTGCTTTACACAATGAACACCTTCCAAGGCCAATATTGTTCCTCTTTTGAAACATTTCCTAAGTCAATACTCTATTATTCAAAATCGGCCACATGAACAATATACTCTTAGGAAGAGCCTTAAACTTCCACAATTTTGACCACCACCATCTGATCTCAATAGGGACGAGGAATTGCAAAGATATATGATCAAGCTTTGCAATTTAATCACCCTTGGTCTTGTTCATTTCTCATACTAAATCATTGGGATCCCCAACTCAACCTTATATGAGATCTTCTAAGTTAAGTTAGAAATGACATGCATCTTTGACTCATCTCATCGTTCAACCCTAATTCCTAAGCTGAAAACTAGCCTTGGGACCATAGGGTAGTTTCAGTTGGATTGCGGACCGTATTTCACTACAAGGAGAACACCTTCTAGCAGAGGTTTTTGGTGTAACAAAATGTGGCAAAATTTTCAAAAAGACCTATGCTACAACCTCCTCTATTAGTTGCGTAATTTTTAGCGGATGTTCTATATAACTAAAAAAAATTGGGCAAGCAAAGGTTGTAGTGGATTTTTTTTTCGGTGCATTTCTCGTTAAATTTGCATATTTAATTGTCAATTTAGAATCGTCGACCACTATGAGAATAGTAATGCTTTGAGCCTTGGCCAAAAGTAAACCATGCAACAAGGCATATGCATCTTCTTGGTTATTTGAATACTGTCCAATGCTCCATGCAAAGCTGGATTCCAAAATACCTCCTAAGCCATACAACACCCCTCCCACATGATCCAGGTGGATATCGGTGGCCACCCACCTATTCCACTAGCTCGAAAAATGGTTTTCCACCTTTGCAGTTTTTCGACAGTTTTTAGGGTCCCAAACTTCTGGGGCCGTTTTGAGGCCCTAAGCGACGTTTTTTAGGATTTGGGGCTTAGGAGACTGCCAAAGGCACTAGCCTAGGCCAATCAAAATTCATTCTTCTCTATTAGACCTTTCCAACGATGTATCGAGCGCCCCAAATAGAGATCATATGAAAAAGTTACGCGCTCGGGAAGTTAACGTATCAACTATCCCCATTGGGGCCCACAAACCTTTTGGCTTTTCATCTTCTGGGGTTAGGGTTTTGGATTTTCTTTATGTTAAAAGGGCCTTTGAAGCCTCATTGTAACAATCATCTTTTTGTGAATGCAAGTAGTCGTCACATCTCTGATCATAGATAAGATGCCACCATTCTAGCGAGTCTTTCACTCTGTATTTTACAGTCTCTGTACATTTCTTTAATTAATAGAAGTCATGTATTACTATATTTCTATGTTTATGGAAATATTTATGTGTATTTCATTGTAATATATATGTTTTCATTTCGTTCTAAAAAATAATCCAGATCACCACACCTACCACCTCGTGTTAGATATAAATATATTAATTATATTAAATATTGTTAATATAATTTTTAAACAAATTATTATATGTTGTTGAATGTACTATTTATATCCATTAAAAACAAGGATGACGCATCTTTAAAAAAAAACTACTTTATTTTATAAAAATTCGTTTGACATCAATTTTAAAAGTTAACTTTTTATAATCTTTTTGCATGAAGAAAGGCTAAATGTAATGTTGTTTGACATCAATTTCAAATGTTAACTTTTTATAATATTTTTTCATGAAGAGAGGCTAAATGTAATTATTTTTTAAATTGTTTTGAATATCTTTGTATAGTCATCAATCTTCTTCTTTATGTTGATGATATCGTTCTTATGACAATGAGTCCCCACAATCTTGAAAACCAACTAAGAATCCCCAAGGATTTTTGCTCCAATATGGGTATGATTGTTAATACTGATAAGACTAAGGTCATGATCATTAAATCCAATAAGATCACTTATGATACCGGTGTATATGAAAACAACAACTTGGAGGAAGTGACTTCATACAAATATCTTAGCATCGATATTCACCATAAGCTCAATTGGAATTATAGCATTGAGAAAAGGATTATTCGGGGATGGAAAGCTTATTATGGGCTTGAAAACAAGTGTAAATCAGTTGATCTTTGGATATGGGATAAGAAGAAACTCCTCTTTGAGACTCTTGTTAGGCCTGTTATTCTATATGGATGTGAAGTCCAGGGATGAAATATCTCTCTTGAAACTTGGAGAAAGATAGAGCAAAACCAAAAGAATTTTATAACCTATAATCTAAAAATTAAAGGAAATACGCCCTATTCCATCCTTCTCTTAGGGGCAAGCCTTTCCCCCATTGAGAGCACAACTATGACTATATACCTAATGTAAAAAAACAAGTTAAACAACATGGAAGACAAGAGGCTTCCTAAAATTTCTTCAAAATCCAATCGTAATCACCTTCAACTCAAGCGAGGATGGCATGAAGATGCCCAGTCTTGGCTAAGCTATTGGGGAATCGTGGAAGACACCATTTTGCAAAATAAGGATACTATTAAAAATATCATTAAATAAAAATTTAAGGAGAAAATGTGGTATGATAAAGAGTTAGAGGAAAAAATAAAATTAAGGTATTATAAGGATGCAATCAACCATAGTCTAGAAGATGAAAATAATCCTTGCTAAGATACGAACAAATTTTCACGAGCTCCATGGTGAAACTAGGCATTGGTAAATTCCTAAAACACCCTGGGATGAAAGAGTGTGTCACCTTTGTGACACTAAGAAGGTTGAAGAAGAAAATCACTTTCTCTTAGATTTTCCAACCTATACCCAGATTAGATATCAATTTCAAAATATTTGTCACAATACCAACCTTCCTAACATTTTAACTCAACAAAACTATGGTGATCTTGGAAAGCTTCTCTTAATTCTTTTCGAGCATAGAAACAAAATTCTAAAGAATTGCAAGTAATCCCTTACCCTCTTAAGGTCCGATAAACCAATTTAGTCTCAGTGGACGTTAATCATCATCAGTTTAATATTTATAATATTGATAAAATAATTAAATATGAAATTTTTTATCTATTTCTATTTCTTTAATAATGAAAATTCAGTCAAATAATATTGATGGTCCCTCTTCAATTTTAAGAGAGTTCTGCGGCCAGGGTTTTTCTGAGGTTGTGATTTTCAACATGTGTTCCTAGTGGGTTTTATGGCATGGCTTCGGGCTTTGGGGGAGAAGACCCCCCATCATTGCCTCCACCTCCAGACATTGTTGCATTTTAGGCATTGATCACCTCCTGCACGAAGTCTGTGAAGCATGTGCCCTATTGTTTTATCAAGAAATTGGATGATATCCCAAAGGTATCGGTGCACTCATATTCATCTCATATTTTTTCTCTGTGTCTGGATGTGAATGGGCTTATTCGGTAGTTCATGGGTCTCTAGTCATCTCCTAGGGATATGAATCAATGGTTGGATCCGAACTGGAGGAAAAATATTCAGGGTCAAATGTCTTCTACTTTCTGTGGTAAGGGATTCTTTGTATTTTTATTTGATAATAAAGCAGATTGGGATCTTATCTTCTGAAGCAGACCATATTTCATGGGTTCAAGGGGTATGTACTTGAATAAAATGATGCATTGTTTTCGTCTAGAGAATTGCATCCCCTCTGCAGTTCCAGTATGGGTTCATCTTCCTTTTCTTCCTCTTCATTTTTGGAACGATGAAACCCTATGTAAAATAGGTAATACGTTGGATAAGTATATTGATTGAGATGAACCACAAGATGATCTTCAAGCATGTGCAAGACTTTGTGTTGAAGTGGATTTGGAAAAAGGATTGCCTGAAGTAATCAAATAACCTTTGACAATTGGTCTTATATTCGGAAGGTGGATTATGAGCAGTTGTCGCTCAAATGTAAGTCATTTCATGAGTACGGTCATTTTGAAAAGAATTGCACACAAAATAATTCATATCCACTAGAATAAATGGCTAAGGAGAAATGGAAGAAACCAATAAGGAAGAAGGTATATGGGAAGGATGTGACCCAACAACCTGTTCCATCTCAGGGGGGAATTTGTCCCTTCATCCCCTCATAATCCCATATCTACATCAAAAGAACCTTAGAGGGGGGAATCCAGTAAAAAAAGTATGTTGTGTTAGAAAACCTGGAGGAAAACATTGAAGAAAAAAGTGAGCCACAGCCGAATAATGAAGGAGATAGCAAGGCAGACTCGGAGTTTATTGAAAATTCAAAAAATTACCAGGTGATGTCCAACCCAACAAGCGGTGATCCAAATCCTAGCAAAGTTCCTACTCATCCTACTTCATGGATACCAAAAATTCTTGAGGAAGGAAATCAAGAAGGTTCGGGAGAAGAATTAAACTCAGAAGTTTCACAAACCACCACAACAAACAGAGCAGGAAAGAGATATGATCAAAACAGAAGAGAAATGGAAGAAGATTGAGATAAGGAGTTAGGTATTCAACCTACACTCGAAGGGATTTTAAAAAATTATGGAAAACATGTGAAGCCTCAATTCCCCCTGCAAAGGGAGTGTCTCATTCTTGGCCCTCTAAAGGGGCGGAAACCAAATCCTCTGGTAATTAATGAAACTCATCTCCTGAAATTGAAAAGGGTTGGGTAGTAAGGAAAATAAAGAAGCAATGGGAAAGTTAGTTCATTCAGAAAATCCTTTAATTTTTCTAGTTCAATAGACTAAACTAAGAGAGCAAGAAGCTCTCTAAGAATTGCAACAAATTTGGAAAAAAATTAATGGAATGGAAATAAGAGTGAGAGGGGCCTAAGGGGGAATCTGCAACCTCTGGAACTCAGAAGCCTTCTAGTTGGAAGACAATATTATGGAAATGCATTGGTTGTTGATCAAGCTGACTCATCTATCCTCAAGTATGTCCTATAACATTTTTAATGTGTATATGCCAAATAATTATTGGGAAAATTCGAAATGTTGGGATTATTTGTTGGGCCCGGTGAACTCTGCACTCACCCAAAATTGTATTATCATCGATGATTTAAATACTATAATGCACTTGAAATAAAAAAGGGGAGGATCCATTATTCAAGTTCCATATCAAAAAAATATGGAAGATCTGTTCTTAGCCCCGGATCTGATCGATGTTCCCCCAAACAAAGGAAAATTCACTTAGAATAATAGGAGAGTTGGTCCAAGGCACATTGTGGCAAGGTTGGACCACTTCCTTGTTAGTATCTCTTTTTTTGCCTCCCTGAATCATTTTCCTCTTCAACCATTATGTGGGCTAGTTCATATCACCTCCTTATTTCCCTATGCTTTGAAAAGGAAGTAAATTTGGGTCATATCCCCTTTCGATTTAATCCCTTGTGGATGGAAAAGAAATATTTCTTCCCTTTGGTCTCTCGAACTTGGAGAAAATGGATAATTGTCTCCCCTATGTATATATTGGAACATAATCTTAAACTAACCAAATCAATAATAAAACTTTGGGAAAAAAAAATTTCCCGCCCTCAACATATGGATGTCCTGGAAAACCAAAGGAAGCTGGAAGAAATACAAGATAGAATTGAGAGATAGGATGTGCAACCAGATCTATTAAGGAAAGAACAAGAAGCCTACAAAAATGATCTCAAGACCCCGAAAGATGAAGAGACTATATGGGGGTTAAAGTCGAGAAGCTTGTGGCTTCAAGCAGGGTATAAAAATACAACCTTTTTTCATAAATAGTCAAAAGTGCGGAAATGGCGCAACAAGGTTGAGGAAATTAAAACTCATACTGGTGAAATGGTCACATCCTTTGAAGAGATTAAAAATTTTCCCACTACAATAATCTATATATTGAATAAGGGGAAATGGATAAGGAGTTGTGCGTGCAATTTATATCTCATATTCCTGAGAAAATATCGGAGGTGGATAATCATGAACTAAATAAGTCAATATTGGAAGAGTAAATTTTAGCTTCCATCAATCAATTTAATCCGGATAAAGCTTTGGGATCGCATGGGTTCACCATTAATTTCTACAAAAGATGTTGGTCCATCATCAAGTATTATTTTATCAGGATGCTCCAATATGTGTAGAAATCTTCCCGGCTAGGGGGAGACACAAACTCTTCCTTTTTTGTGTTGCTTCCAAAAGAAAAAAGTTCTTCCTCTTTTGATAGATTTCGCCCCATTTCTCTATGTAATGTCTCGTATAAGATTATGGCCATGATTATTGCTAATGGGTTGAATCCTTTTATTAGTTCTTTGATGCTCTCTAATCAAGGGGGCCTTGTGGTCGATCGATATATATGGGATAATATCATCCTGGTCCAAGAAGCAATCCACCCTAGCTTCAGTCGAGGGGAAAAAGGTATGGTGATTTGTTGGATTGCTGAGAGGGGGGGTGAATCAAGAATAACATAATTATAATCCTTTTTCTCCAAATAATCCAAGTGTTATATCAATGTAGATTTATTATCCAATAATGAGCAATAAGAAATGAACAATCACACACATACACAGTACACCAGTGTTTTACATGGAAACCCAAATCGGGAGAAAACCAAAGAATTTTTTTTCTTATATGTCTTGAAGAGTTACATTCATTGGAAGCACCAACTTCCTTTGTTTTCCAGCTGCAACTGGAAGGAGGCTCCAACCCCCTAGTTTCTCAGGCTACAACTTGAGGGAAGCTCCAACTCCCCAATTCTCTGGCTACAACCAGAAGGAGGATACAACCCCCTAAGTTCTCTGGCTACAACCACCTGTCCTCGCCCCGTCCAACCGCCCTGAAGTAGAAGTAGAATGATGGAACCACTGTCACACTATCATTGTGAGATATACCGTTGTGAACCTGTACCAATAAACATGAACCATGCATCAACCATGCATCAACCTGTACCTCAACCTGTAATCAACCTGTACCATAAACAAGTGCATCAACCATGCACCATCATGTACCATAAACAAGTGCATCAACCATGCACCAACTTGTACCAAACAATCTACAATAAACCTGTACCATAAACAAGTGCAACCAACCATGTTCCAAGTATGTACCAATCATGTGTCAACTACTCATCAACTATGACTCATCAATATGTACCAAAATCATCAACTATACACCTCATGTATGTGTCAACTCATCAACTACTTGTCTCAACCATGTACCCAAATTGTACCTCAACCAAAATCCCTCATCAATTTCATCATCTAAATATGATTTATAACTCTGTAATATACCTGGTGTATATGATCACATACCTGCAAACCTTCCTTAACTTTAAACAACAAGAGACTAACATTTACATCAAACTTTTCTTTAGTCTCACATGACTAGTTTTGGATTAGTCAACAACCCTGACTTGAAACAATCATAAATTTGTACCTGTAATAAATAAATATCTTAAACTAATACACAATATTCTTCAGTGTGTTTTATGCAATTCCTCCAGGTGTCACTACTTGGAACCATTTAGAAAATTAGTTATAGCAAAAATGGCATACCTTGTTGAATTCTGGCTTATTCTAGAGAGCGACCTTGTAGAGTGTACCCTGCATGGAATATTTGTTGAATCGATATGAAACTGTTACAAAGAATACTAGAGTCTATAATATAACCAACGCATTTTTTCTTACTCAATTTGGATCAGTTATGAAGAAGTTATGACGTTTTTACCTGAAACACCTGTTTTTGACTAGTTTCAGGACTAGCCACAAACATTATTTTCCACGGAGTGTAACTCCAAAAATACAACGACCCACAAGATGAATGTTTTACCATAGATACTTGGATATGTTTCCTTAATGGAATAGAAATTTCATGGTCTGAATCATTCTATAAAAAAAATTATTGCGAAAATGGTGAGATGACATGTAAATAACATACCTTAGAAAGCATCATCAAAAGAATTTATCCTTCCTTGAATTTCGGCCTTCTTTTCTTCACCTTCCCTCATAAATTCAACTTAGATATCCTTTGGTTACCTCAGACACCTATAGGTATTCAATATTCTCAAGTGTGATTTAAATGAGAGAGCCTTGCCTCTTAGTTATACTCTCCAAGTAGCTTCCTTAAAAACATCTTCTAGGTCACTTTGCCCACTTTCCTTATTTTAGGGTTAACCCACTTCTAATTTCTCCATTAAATTTATTATTTAAATAATTGATTTTGTATTCACTTTGAATTATAGTTCATTCATCACTTCACTTTATTATTTACCTTTGAAAACTCTTCAACGACTTTGACTACTTTGACCTTTTGGGGCTTCTAGATGACATATGAGGGTCCTCCAACTTTGTAAGGCCATAACTCTCAAACCATGAGGAGTTATGTGACATTCCACATAACAACAGAAATGGAATGACATGTAATATCCATATAGAATAGTATTACCTGAAAATATATCAAAACTCATACCATTATCCATCAAACAAACTTGAGTCCATTACCCAAACCTGGGTTCTCCAACTTCTCATTGCCATAACTCTCTAACCGTGAGGAGTTATGTGACGTTCCACATACCATCGGAAATTTCATGATAAGAAAAATCCATCTAGGATAGTTTCATTGAAAAATTCACTGGCATTCATCTCATTATTCCACAAATAATCATGGGTTCTCTAACCATACTTCTAGGATAACTCAATCCGCAAAGCGTCTTCCGGTGAGGGATTTCACCATAAGGGGACCACTTTGAAGTTCATCCATTTCTACTTATTATCAACCATGAAAAGACAATAAAGAGTCATCTTTACATCAAAAAATCTTGGGTCCATTACCCAACCTTTGTGCTACGGGGATTTCTTCAAGGGTTGACATCAATGACAACCAACGTTAATCACCAATCTCCCCCTTTGGCATTGATGGAAACACTATGATGCAATATTGAAATCATATCACTCATGTTCCCCCTGGAACCATGTCTCTATCCTCTGTATCTAATAAATCCGCTCTCCCTAGAACCATGCCTCTGTCCTCTGCCTCTGTCCTCTACATCTGATAAATCTCTCCCCCTGGAACCATGCCTCTATCCTATGCCTCTGTCTTCTGCATCTGATAAATCTCTCCCCCTTTGTCATCAATGGAAAAGGTATCTTTCCATCCGGGGTTTCTCCCCTTGATTGAACTATCCTCTTATGGTGCTTCCTCGTGTCAATCTAAGACATATAAGATAAGCATTCAAAAAGCATTCATTTTGGAGTAGAAATAACTCCAAGTCTCTGGCAAAGATATTCAAAGGATTCCCGTGGAAGTGGTTTTGTGAAGATGTCTACCACTTGTTCTTTTGTGCCCACATACTCAACTCTGATGTTCTTTTATGCAACCTGCTCTTGTAGAAAGTGATACTTGATTAGAATGTGCTTCGTCTTGGAGTGCATCACCGGTTTCTTCGAGATACTGACAACGCTTGTATTATCACAATATATTAGAATGGGCTCATCATATTCAACCTGTATATCTGTCAGAATTTGTTTCATCCAAAGAACCTGTGTACAACATGATGTTGTTGCAATATACTCTACCTCGATTGTAGATAATGATATTGATGATTGTTTCTTTCTTTCTTAGCCATGATACTAAACACTCACCCAAGTAGAACGTTGCTCCACTGGTGCTTCATCAGTCATCAATACAACCTGCCCAATCTGCATCTATGTAGGCAATAAGGGATAAATCCTTTCCTTTTGGATACCATAATCCAAACTCTTATGTTCCTTTGAGATATATGAAAATCCTCTTCACTGCTAACACATGTGACTCATTTGATGTTGCTTGAAATCCTGCCACCTGTCCAACTGTGTGCATTACATTTGGTCTGGATGTTGTCACATATAGTAGGTTGTCAATCATTGACTTGTATTACCTTTGATATGTAGACTTTGAATCATCATCTTTTCTCAACTTGCAACTGGTTTGCATGGGAGTGATAACTGGTTTGCAATCTTCCATTCCGAACCTCTTTAGCATTTCTTTGATATACTTGGTTTGGGAAATAAAGATTCCTTGGTTGCTTTGAAGTATTTGAAGTCCCAAAAAGAAGGATAGTTCTCCAAGTAACGACATTTCAAATTCATTATGCATATCTTTTGCAAATTTGTGGCTTAACCTGTCATCATCACTACCAAAAATAATATCATCAACATAAACTTCAATTAATAAAATATTACCTTCACTTACCTTGATGTAGAGGTTGTTGTCTGCACTTCCTTTTCTGAACCCTGCATGTTGCAAATACTTATCCAGTCTAGAGTACCATGCTCTAGGAGCCCGTTTTAGACCATACAAGGCCTTCTTTAATTTACACACATAATCTGCGTTCTCTGACAACTGAAATCCTTCTGGTTGTTCAATGTAGACTTCTTCTTCAAGTTCCCCATTCAGAAAAGTTGATTTTACGTCCATCTGATATGCTTTAACATTTTTGGAGCATGCATAGGCTAAAAGCAACTAGATTGCTTCCATTCTGGCAACTGGGTAAAATGTCTCTTCAAAGTCAATTCCTTTAATCTGTGCATATCCTTTACATACCAATCTAGTTTTGTTCATTGTAACTTGTCCATCTTCATTTAATTTATTCCTGAAAACCCATTTTGTGTCGATCACATTCTTATTCTTTGGTCTTGGAACCAATTCTCAAGTGTCATTTTTCTCTATTTGATCCAATTCTTCATTCATGGTCTTATTCCAAAATTCATCCTTGTTGGCTTCTTCAAAACAGCTTGGTTCAATTGTAGATAAGATTTCTAGGTGTGTTTGTTCTGGTGAACGTATTTTTCTTCTAGTCTCAACTCTTGCATCTTTGTTTCCAATAATTTGATCTAAAGGATGATTCTTCTGTACTCGTTTGCTAGGTGTCTTTGGAGATACTTGTTGAACTTGCTCTTTTGTTTCTGTCAGATTCTCTTCATCTTCTTCTTCTACTTCATCTTCTGCTTCTTCTTCTTCAAAAATTTGTTCCATTGATTTGTTTTCTTCTTCCTTTGATTCAGGTCTGCCTGTTTCATCAATTGTTACGTTGATGTTTTCCACAACTTTGTTCAATCTTATATTGTAACACTTGTATGCTTTCCTTGTACTTGAGTAACTAACAAGTACTCATTTGTACACACAAGAGTCAAACTTTCCCATTCTACCATCTTCTCTTTTGATGTAGCATTTGCTTCCAAAAACTCTGAAGTGCTTCACATTTGTTGGTCTTCCTTTCCATAGCTCGTAGGGAGTTTTATCAGTGTTGTTTATGAGCATTGTTATGTTTTGAATGTGAATTGCTATATGCACTGCCTGTGTCCAAAATATATCTGTCAATTTGGAATCCATTAGCATTGTTCGAGCCATTTCCTGTGTTGTCTTGTTCTTTCTTTCAACAACTCCATTCTGTTGAGGTGTCCTAGCAACGAAGAATTGCCTTTTTATTCCATGACTGTTGCAGTAGTCCATAAATTCCTTTGAAGTGAACTCTCCTCGATTATCAGATCTCAAGTATTTGATTCTTGAATTCATTTCATTTTCAACCATTTCCTTGTAGATCTTGAAGTTTTCAAAAGCTTCTGACTTGTTCTTGAGAAAACAAACTGCAGTCATTCTTGTATAATCATCAACTAATAACATAAAGTATCTCTCACCTTTTAATCTCTTTGTTGTAGTTGGTCCAACTAGATCAGTATGCACAATTTTCAGTGGTCTTGTTGTTGAATATTCCTTTGATTTGAATCTGGTCTTTGTTTGCTTTCCTTGTTGACAATGCTTGCATAAAGTGTTGGTTGGTTTCGTGATCTAGGGCATTTCTCTGACTGCTTCTCTTTTGCTGACTTTGATAAGGTTATCAAAATGCATGTGACCCATTATTTTGTGCCATAGCCAACTTTCATCTTCCTTTCCTAGACAACACTTTTCATTTCCAATTTCACTTAACACATATATGTTGTTTGAAGTTCTTACAGCTATGCCAACCAATTTTCCTGAACCTTTTCTTCTTATCTCACACTTTTGTGAATCAAAAGTAACTTTATGGCCTTGGTCACACATTTAAATCACACTTAGAAGATTATGTTTCATATCTTCTACCAGTAGAACATTTTGAGCATTTTTATTCTTGTTCCCAATTCAGATTGTGTCTTCTCCAATGATTTTGGCTGAATTATCATTTTCGAAGGAGACTGATCCATTTATTTCCTTTCGCAATGTAAGAAATTTGTCTCTATCACCTATCATGTGTTTTGAACACCCATTGTCAACATACCAACCGTGTTTCTTCTGCTTAGCTTGTAGAGCGACTGTGAATTCTTCATTGCTATACTGATCTTTCTTTCTTATCCATGCCATTTTCTAAGGTTCTTGTCTATGATTGTTGTTATTATGTTGAGGTTCTTTAGGAGGGACTGTCATTTTGCAATTTTTGGTCATGTGTCCAAAATTGTTACATTTGTAACATTCCACTTTAGTGCTCAAAGATTCAAACCTGTTGCAACTTCTTCTTTGTGTTTCACTGGGTCTTCTTGAGTAACCCTGTTGTGTATGACACTCAAAGTTGTTATTGTTCCTGTTGTTAGCTCTACAATTCACATCTTTATGTCCAAAATTATTACATGCATAACATAAACCAAAAAATATAGTTTGATACCTGGGAGTTGAAGATCTTCTGAAAGAAGGTGCTCTTATGAATCCTTCTTCTTCTTCTTCTTCGGGCCTATCTGTCTGTTGTTGATTTTGAAATCTGAATCTTCTCGGTGGAGGAGTGTCCCTATAATCTTCCTTGTATATCTTCCTAACTCCTTTGATTGTTTTTGCATAGCTTTTTGGATTTGTTTCTTGCTCTGTTGTTTTGGAGCTTGATCCCTTTTTTGTCTGATTGTATTCAAGTCCAGACTTGTCAAGATGAGATTTTTTAATGTTGATAATGTCATCCATAACTTTTGAGCTATTTTGCTTATTTTTCTTATGAATATCCTTTCTTAGTGTGACAATCTTTGCTTCCAAGTTTCCAATGATCTTGTCCTTTTCTTCTAGTTGTTCTTTGAGTGCTTCTTCAATTATTTTATCTTCTTCTATTTGAACCTTCAATCTTGTGATCATTTGTTCTAGTTCTTGAGGTTCCTTTTTCTTGTCTAGTTCTGCTTGTAGTTTCTTATTTTTCTTCTTTTCTCTTCTGATAACTTCTATGGCACACATTAATTCTTCTCGATAGTCAACTTATGCCTCTTCAATTTCGTCTTTGACTTCTCCATATCCTTCTTTGGCTTCTTCATATTCTTCTTCGGAGTCTTCTTTGTCAGAATCTTTTACTGCCATGAATAGAACTCTTCCTATCTCACTGTCACTGATTTCATCTTCATTTGATGATGAGATGTCTTTTTTGATGCTTAAGCTTTTCTTGAAATCTTTCTTTGTAGTTCTTTTGCCTTTATATGTGTGTTTACCTTTTGAGTAACCTTCATCATTTCTCTTTTTCTTATGAGGAAATTTGTTAGCAAAATGACCAATACCATCACAATTTTAAAGGAAGCTTACCTCTATACCTATCATTGGTTCCCTTGTTCATTCTTTTGACGAAGTTGGCCACTTCATCATCTTCCGAGACGTCGCTTCTTTTGTTATATTCTTCTTGTTTCTTTTTCTTTTTCTTTGATCTTTTGGATGCTTTGAAGGCTACTTCTTTTACATATGAATTTTCCTATTCAGCTCTCATTTCCTATGCTGTGAAGATTCTATGCAGTTCATCCATGCTTATTGAGTTCAAATCCGATCTTTCTTCTAGTGTTGATATCTTAGGGTTAAATCTCATAGGAAGAGATCTTAATACCTTTTAAACAATTACAGATTCTTTGATTTCTTCTCCCAATCCTATGATTGCATTCACTGTTTCGTCAACTCTTAAGAAGTAGGCTGCAATATTCTCATCTTCCTTCATTTTTAGTTGTTCGAACTGACCTTTGTAAGTTTGAAGTTTTAATGCTTTGAATTTTGTATCTCCTTCATAAATATTTCGAAGCTTGTCCCAAATCTCTTTAGCAGATTTACAATGTGCAACTTTGGTGAATATTGTTTCACTGATACCATTCAAAAGTACATTTGTAGCTTTGGAATTATTCTAACCAAGTTTCACTGCTTTGTCATTTGTTGGTGGAACTGTTGGTACTGTGTATCCATCTACAATTGATTGCCAAATTTCAAACCCCTGTGCTTGTATATATGTCTTCATCCTTATGCTCCAAAAAGCATACTTTTGTCCATCAAAGTGTGGCATTCCATTTTTATATGAGTTGGTACTCTCCATGATCTACCTTTCAGTGGTTAAACTGATTTCTGAAGGAACCTTCTCTAAAACCAATTGTGGATTGTTGAAAGGGGGAGGGTGAATAAGTAATAGCGTAATTATAATCATTTTTCTCCAAATAATCCAAGTGTTATATCAATGTAGAATTATTATCCAATAATGAGCAATAAGAAATGAAAAATCACACACATACACAATACACCAGCATTTTACATGGAAACCCAAATCGGGAGAAATCCACAGAATGATTTTTCTTATATGTCTTGAAGAATTACATTCATTGGAAGCACCAACTTCCTTTGTTTTCCAGCTTCCACTGGAAGGAGGATCCAACCCCCTAGTTTCTTAGGCTACAACCTGAGGGAAGCTCCAACTCCCCAATTCTCTGGCTATAACCAGAAGGAGGCTACAACCCCCTAAGTTCTCCGGCTACAACTGAAAGGTGGCTACAACCACCTGTCCTTGCCCCGTCCAACCGCCCTGAAGTAGAAGTAGAATGATGAAACCATTGTCACACTATCACTGTGAGATATACCGTTGTAAACCTATACCAATAAACCTGAACCATGCATCAACCTGTACCTCAACTTGTAATCAACCTGTACCATAAACAAGTGCATCAACCATGGACCATCTTGTACCATAAACAAGTGCATCAACCATGCACCAACCTGTACCAAAAAATCTGTAATCAACCTGTACCATAAACAAGTGAAACCAACCATGTTCCAAGTATGTACCAATCATGTGTCAATGACTCATCAACTATGACTAATCAATATTACCAACATCATCAATTGTACACCTCATGTATGTGCCAACTCATCAATTACTTGTCTCAACCATGTACCCAACTTGTACCTCAACAAAAATATCTCATCAATTTCATCATCCAAATATGATTTATAACTCTGTAATATACCTGGTGTATATGATCACATAACTTCAAACCTTCCTTAACCTTAAACAACAAGAGACTAGCATTTACATCAAACTTTTCTTTAGTCTCACATGACTAGTTTTGGATAAGTCAACGACCCTGACTTGAAATAATTATAAGTTTGTACCTGTAATGAATAAATATCTGAAAATTTTACACAATTTTATTCATTGTGTTTTATGAAATTCCTCCAAGTGTCACTACTTGGAACCTCTTATAAAATTAGTTATAGAAAAAATGGCATACCTTGTTGAATTCTGGCTTATTCTAGAGAGCGACCTTGTAGAGCATGCCCTGCACGGACTATTTATTGAATCCATCTGAAACTGTTACACAACATGCTACGGACTGTATTCTAACCAATTCATTTTGTCTTACTGAATTTTGATTTGTTATGAAGAAGTTATGATGTTTCTACCCGAAACACATGTTTTTGACTAGTTTCAGGACTAGCCACAAACCCCATTTTCCACAGAGTGTAACTCCAAAAATAAAATGATCCACAAGCTGAATTTTTTACCACAGATACTTGGATATATTTCCTCAATGGAATAGAAATTTTACGGTCTGAATCATTCTATAAAAAAAGTTATTGCGAAAATGGTGAGATGACCTGTAAATAACAAACCTTAGAAAGCATCATCAAAAGAATTTATCCTTCCTTGAATTCCGACCTTCTTTTCTTCACCTTCCCTCAGAAATTCAGCTTATATATCCTTTGGTTACCTCAGACACCTATAGGTATTCAATATGCTCAAGTTTGATTTAAATGAGAGAGCCTTGCCTCTTATTTATACTCTCCAAGTAGCTTCCTTAAAAACATCTTCTAGGTCACTTTGCCCACTTTCCTTATTTTAGGGTTAACCCACTTCTAATTTCTCCATTAAATTTATTATTTAAATAATTGATTTTGTATTCACTTTGAATTATTGTGCACTCATCACTTCACTTTATTATTTACCTTTAAAAACTCTTAAACTACTTTGACCTTTTGGGGCTTCTAGATGACATATGAGGGTCCTCCAACTTCGTAAGGCCATAACTCTCAAACCGTGAGGAGTTATGTGACGTTCCACATACCACCAGAAATGGAATGACATATAATATCCATATAGAATAGTATTACATGAAAATATATCAAAAATCATACCATTATCCATCAAACAAACTTGGGTCCATTACCCAAACCTGGGTTCTCCAACTTCTCATGGCCATAACTCTCTAACCGTGAGGAGTTATGTGACGTTCCACATACCATCGGAAATGGCATGACAAGTACTATCCATATAGGATAGTTTCACTGAAAATTTCATTGGTGTTAATCTCATTATTCCACAAATAAGCATGAGTTCTCTAACCATACTTCTAGGATAACTCAATCCGCAAAGTGTCTTCCCATGAGGGCTTTCACCATAAGGGGACCACTTTGGAGTTCATCCATTTCTACATATTATCAACCATGACAAGACAATAACGAGTCATATTTACATCAAACAATCTTGGGTCCATTACCCAACCTTTGTGTTGCGGGGCTTTCTTCAAGGGTTGACATCAATGACAACCAACCTTAATCAACATGATTAAGATAGATATGGAAAATGCATTTGATAAAGTAAAACATAAATTTCTAAAGATTGTTCTAAAGCAATTTTTTTTTCAACCAAACCTTTATCTCTTGGATTGGTTCTTGTATTACTAACCCTTGGATATATCCCTTGATCAATGGAAGGTCGACCCCTTTCTTTAAACCCTTTAGGAGGCTAAGGAAGGGTTTCCCTCTCTCCCCCCTGCTTTATGTTCTTATCACAGAAGCTCTAAATAGAAGCTTGGAATGGGACCAAAGATCAAGTTCAATCCTAGTTTTGCACATAGCAAGAGGGGTCAAAAGAATCAATCATTCTCAGTTTGTTGATGATACTTTGTTGGTAGGTGGTGCCTCCAAAATTATGGCCATGAAATTCAAGTTGGTAATGGATAGATTCACACAGATTTCAGGTGGCGTCATCAACAACAACAAGAGTCAAATTTATGCTTGGAATGTAAAAGTGTAGACTCTATTGGGTATATCTCAATTCCTATCATTTCCCATCTCCGGTGATTGGAAAAAATTTAAATATTTGGGAATGCCTATATGCTTAAAATAACTTCCATGAGGGTCCAATCCATCCTTGTGATTGAGTTGGGGGAAAACTGATCCACAAGGTTTAGGGTTTCATGATTCAGACAACCTTCTGCCTTGACCACTGTTGACCTCCTCTGTATGCACCTGGCACACTCTGCTCTGCAACTCTGACCATATTAGCAGAATGAGAGAAGAAGGGGGGGTGAAATCCCCCTCATATCACAATGTTGCAGCAAACGACCTGAAGAAATCACACGTGCATTGACCGTCCTTTGAACCGCCACTGCACCTGTGAGAACAATATCTGCAAGAAGAGACTGATGGAAGCAAAGGATCGAACATGGATGTTGAATCTTCGCATCCAAAATCATCTCGGGTCTGGATACCCATAAAATGTATCCCTCAATCCCCAGTTGTGCCCAGATACTTCATTAAGACCACCATAATAGGGGAACCTACACAGTTCATGAGAGACCATGCCCTCATAGGAAAATTCCTAGGCCTCTAGCCCTCAGAAAAAGACCTAGCTCGTTGGATCAAGGTATGGTGGAACCCCAAGGGAGACTACAATCTCCAACTAAGCTCCAAATGATTCTTCACAGTCATATTCTATAGCCTGGAGGACAAGGACCACATCTTCGAAGTGGGACCTTACTTCTATAACTCTGTCAGTCTCTACTTGCGCTTTTGGATAGACCGTTTCTGCTCTGAAAAGGAAACTTTTTCCTATGCACCAGTATGGATTCGACTCTATTCCCTACCTCAAGAGTTCTGGTTAGAAGAAATATTAATGGGCATTGGTAACACCTTGGGCAAACACGTCAAGTCTTCAGAAGCCACCAAACAGAGAAAATACACCTCTTACGCAAGAATATGTGTCTATATGAACATTTCCAAATCTCTACCAGTCACAGTAAACCTAGAATACCAGGATGAGGAATGGGCCCAAACCATAGACCACGAACACATTCTCTTCAGATGTCGAAAATGTCATGAACATGGGCACCTATTCAAAGATTTCCCCCTAAATTCCCCCCCCCCCAAGATGAAAGTTGAAGAGAAACAAAAGGAAGGGTTCACTCAGGTTCAAAATCACAGGAGACAGTTGCAGAAGAAACTTACCACCAACAACGGAAGAAAGAACCCCAATACCAACTCCTTTGAAGCCCTTAACCGCCTCCCAGAGGTAGAAGAGGTGGATAACCCACACAAGGAAGCGAAGAAAGATCACAACAATAATAAGGAATATCAGCAGCCACAGGGGCACTCGATCCCAGGTAACCAAGCAAACCCACAGGCTTTCCTAGACTTAGGAAAAGAACTAGAAAAGGAATAATATACAATCATGGAAATGGATGAGCAAGACCTAGCCTAAATTGACCTAGACAGGCTAGAAGAAGCACTCAACAAGAAGGATCTACAAACCTTACCAGAAGACCAGCTCAGGAAATTCCATAAGTTATTTCTGGACTCATCAACAGGGGCTACCTCAAGGACAGGTATCAATGTAGACCCAAACCCAGACCCAAGAAGACACCCAAAGGAAAACAAGATATGCAGAAGAAAATCAGTGCACCAACTAATAAAGGATGCAAGAAACTATATGATCAACTCGGAATAGATACACATGCTCTCAAAGAGATCCTTTTCCCACCCACCAAATTGTTAATAATGAAGATCCTCACTTGGAACATCAGAGGCCTAAATGGAAGATCCAAACAAAGAATTATCCGAAATTGCATCAAGATGGAAGACCCTAATATTATCCTACTACAAGAAACAAAATGCACGGGGAAAACCACATAAGACATTCTCAAAAGATGTTGGTGCAACTGTGACTCCTATCACACGGACTCGAAAGGCGTCGCAGGGCACCTAACCATCCTTTCAAACCCTGCCACAGTCATCCTAGACCAAGGCTTCTCTACCTCAAGCACTCTCACAGCTCACTACTGAGCCATTGGTTCAGACAAGGATGGAATGATCACCAACGCCTATGGACCGAAGAATAGCCAAGACAAAGATCTATTTCTCCAGAGTCTGGATTACCTAGGCTCTCTAGCTAGGCACAAACGATGGATAATTGGTGGAGACTTCAATATGATTCTCACACTGAAGGAAAAAAAAGGGGGGGGGTGTGTGCTTGGAAGAGGACAACTTAAAATTTTAGGAACTCATAGATCACCTCAAACTGGTTGACATAGATAATGGTAATGGCACCTACACCTGGACCAACAAGCGATCAGGGAATCAACAAATATCTTGTAGGCTAGATCACTTCCTTATATTGGAAACTCTCCTTTTGGAAGGCCCATTAGTAGAATCCAACATCCTCCTGAAGGCACGCTTAGACCATTAGCTGGTTTAGCTCTGGGTAGACACAATCGCCACCCCCAAGCTCAAACCCTTCATATTTGAGAAATCCTGGCTCTCCCATCCAAACTTCCAGGAGCTAGCCCAACATTGGTGGAGCACAGTGGAAATCCAGAAGGGAACTAAAATGTATTGCTTCCAGCAAAAGCTAAAACACTTCAAACATCAGGTGTGAAAATGGAACAAAGAATTTTTCGGGAATATCTTCCAGGAAAGAAAAGTGTTGGAACAAAAAATATAGGCCCTTCAGGCGAAAATCATCCAAACCAAGCACACAATAACTCAGCAACAGGAGGAGTAGAATATGAAAAGGCAACTGGAAGAGAGATAAAAGCAAAAAGAAATTCTCTGGAGACAGAAA
This sequence comes from Picea engelmannii, assembly GCA_009831015.1. Taxonomy (NCBI): domain Eukaryota; kingdom Viridiplantae; phylum Streptophyta; class Pinopsida; order Pinales; family Pinaceae; genus Picea; species Picea engelmannii. The sequence continues at coordinate 438,657 of ML786240.1, read as the reverse complement.
TACCGGGTTCAATGGCTCAAAGAGGGAGAGAAAAACACCAACTTCTTCCACCTCTCCTTGATCCATAAACACTTCATCAATCGTATCACGGAGCTAGAAGAATCACAGGGCACCACCTTGCTATCTCGTCAAGAAATAACGCACGATATAATAGGTTTCTACAAGGATATCCTCTCAAAACCCCATGTGGACCGCACCTTAGCAATTGAGAGGGTGACCCAAAACATCCCAACTCTAATCACCCAGAAACAGAATGAAGCCCACATGACACCCATAACTCAAGAAGAAGTGAATGAGGTTATCCAGGACTTACCCATAGGCAAAGCTCCAGGCTCAGATGGCTTCACAATGAACTTCTTCCACTCGTGTTGGCAAATGTTAAGGGACGAAGTGTGGCAACTAGTAGAAGAATCTCGCAGCTCAAGTAAATTTCTCCCAGCACTCAATGCCACCTTCCTCACCCTAATACCCAAAGAAGAGAGGGTTATAAATCCAAAGAACATCAGACCCATAGCGCTCTGCAATGTGATCTACAAAATCATCTCCAAGGTTATAGCTCTAAGACTCAAGCCAATCATCCCCTTCATCATTTCCAAGGAGCAATCTAGGTAAGTCGAGGCAAGGCAAATCATGGATAGTGTCATTCTCGTTCATGAAATCATCCACTCACTCAAAATCACCCGTACTCTAGGTATGCTACTAAAGCTCGATATTTCAAAATCTTTTAACAAATTAAGCTGGCAGTACATGAGAGTTGTCCTAACAAATTTCGGTTTCAGCAAGGACTGGATAATGAACCTCATTTCTTCAACCTTCTTCTCAATCCTTGTCAATGGTGCCCCCTCACATCCCTTCTCATATTCAAGTGGAATAAGGCAAGGTGACCCCCTCTCCCCTTTCCTTTTTGTCATAATGGTTGAAGGCCTTGGCCGCTATATCAAAGCCTCAATTTAAAATGGATCCCTTCAAGGCCTCCCTCTCCACAGGCTCTAGCTTGCATCCTCCCACAACCAATTTGTTGATGACACAATGCTTCTGAACACCCCCACAATGCAAGAATAAAAAAAACTAAGATCCATCCTCAATGATTTTAGTGAAGCTTCATCCACCACCTTTAATCTAGCCAAATCACAACTCTTCTTCTTCAACATGCCTATTGCAATCCAACAACACCTTTCCCAGATTTTGAATATTCTTGTCTTCACCTTTCCCTCTCAGTACATGGGCCTCCCTCTCTCGTATTCAGCTGCCCAAAACATCTCCTATGACTCTCTCCTCCTCTCCATCTCCAACCATCTCAGCACTTGGAACTTCCACTCCCTCAACCTCCCTGCTAGAATCACCCTCTTAAAATCTGTCCTCCAAGCCATCCCTGCCTAAATTTTCTCAACCCTAGCTGCCCCCCAATCCATCATAAAGGAAATAAGGAATTTTCAAAGGAACTTCCTTTGGCATGACCACAACCTGGACAAAAAATGGACCCTATTTAGCTGGGATAAAGTTTGTAAGCCCAAATATCTATGCAGCCTGGGCCTCTGAGACCCTAGCAAACTAAATAAATCCATGGGAGATAAAATATGGTGGAGATGGCACAAAAATCCAACAGAAATTTGGGCAAATCTCTGGAAACAAAAATATGCCCCAAACACGCAACAAAGCCATCTGATCAGGATGCAGGACAAAATTCAAGGCTCCAACATCTGGAATGCGGCTTCAAAAAATAGGCCACTAGTACAGGAACACACTTTCTAGGAAATTCGCAATGGCCAAAGCGCCCTATTCTGGACAAACTCCTGGAAGCAACTGCCACCCCTCCAATTAGAAGAAAACCTACAATCCTATGAAACTCATATACAAGATCTTGCCACCTGCAAAGTTGCAGACATGTGGACAAACATCCCAATCAACTCTCCCTGGCGAAGATGGAAATCAACCCATCAGGAACTTCAAGCAGTAAGGGACTGCGACCTGTAGCACTGGAGGCAAGCAACTATCCCAAGACGAATCTAGATAAGCACAAATCCAGATATTCTCATATGGGGACTCACACCCCATGGAAAATTTACTCTCAAAGAAGGATATATTCTACAGGAAAATTTTCAAACTCTGCAAAAAGACCACATCTAGACAACAATATGGAAATCAAAATTCTAGCCCAAAATCTCCACGTTCCTCTGGCTCCTTCTTCAAAACAAGATCTTAAACTGGGACAATCTTCAAAGACGTGGTTTTATTAGTCCCTCGATCTGTCATCTTTGCTATCAAAAAGCAGAAACTATGGAGCACCTCCTAAATAACTATATTCCTAGTGAGAAAATCAGGAATCAAACCACCCAACTCATGAGAAGAACCAAACGGGTCAAAGATAGCATCATGAGCACAATCAGGGTTTGGGGAACTGGCTCTTATAAAAGTCCAATCCTAAATAGAACCTGGAAACTCTTACCAGGATTCATAGTTTGACAACTTTGGAAAGAGAGAAACAAAAGAATCTTTCACTCCCAACCCTCCCAGCCCGCTCACCTCTGGTCCATCATCCTCTCGCACCTCCAGGAAACTCTTCAACTCCAACTGTGGACGCATGAAGACTTCCCCTCTGATCCAGGTGAGATTTTGATCCTCAACTCTTGGGACTTCTCGCTATCACACTCCACCCCTCCACAATAGCCCCCCTCATAGCCAAAGCCTTCAGTCCCTCTGTTTGGTCTCCCCCCCCGCCCAGCTTTCACAAAGTCAATTTTGATGGCGCTTCAAAAGGAAATATGGGTCTCTCAATCTCACGAGCAGTCATAAGAAACAACAAAGGCCAAATTCATAACCTCACTGTAGAAAATCTGGGATTTGACACCAACAACTCAGCGGAAATTTGGGGTCTAATTAATGGAGTGCAATTGGCTCTGGACCATAACCTTGCCTACATGATCATAGAAGGAGACTCCAAAGTCATAATTGATTTGGAAACAAAAATCCTAAACGGAAGAGATCCGAAAAAAATCGCCCCTAGTTGGCGCCTCCTGGGCCACCTCTATATCTTTCAGTCACTCCTCAGACCCTCTCTCACTCTCACCACCTCTCAAATAAGGAGAAGTGAAAATAAGGTGGCAGACAGACTAGCCAACACAGGGGTTGATTCCACGCACCAGATTACTCTCATAAATTCTAGGCAATCCTGAAGCTCGCCTCTATGGACTCATTGCATGGAGCTAGCCCAAAGGGACTGCCCTCACCCAGATGGGGTGCCACCTGGAAAGAGATTGAGGACAGTTGGAATCAGGCAGTCGGGGGAGTTCTTAAGCCCGACTGCCAGCCCCTGCACATTAATTCCTCCATGTCTCACACCATGAGAGGAGTTATGGTAGTGCGCCTGTCTGGGGAATTGGGTGAGCGAACCAGCTAGGCAGGGCGTACCAGGAGGATGCATTGGTCATTTCAGGATTCAATGGAGAACGTGGTGGTCATTTCAATATTATATGGAGTAAAGAGGTGGAACTAGGCCTTTGATCGGGGGTCTCATTCCATTCCTTCCCCACCCTGGTGCACTCTTCCTGCTACACTCCTCGGCTCTCACGAAAATTATCGAACCATTGTTATCTACAACCTCTTTTCGCAAACTAGTGGCATCCTCCCCGATTTCCTTTACTCCACTTTCCCTCTCAGCTTCTCTGTTTCCCTCCATCACTCCCTGCATCTCCCCCCAGCCTCCATTTCTTCCTTCCTCCACCTCCATATCCCCCCCAGCATGCCTCGGGAGTGCGGAAAGCCCAAGAGGGGTGCTCGCAAAAAAAACACCCTCTCTCGTGGTAACAGTATTACCCCCTCCCAAAGAGTGCTCATCTCTCATCTTTCCATCCCATGACACAATTCCTAGAGGATGCAGTCGGCTCCTCTCCAGTTCTATGGAGTTAGTTCGGTAAAATTGGAGGTGACCTCCTCCACTGCTCACTACCCCTCGTCTCCACCACCGCTTCACAGCCCAAGCAAGGTGAAAGAGGAGGTTCCACCCTTGGGTGTGCGCCCCACTCTAGACACCAACCTCTTTCCACCCCCACATCGTCAAGCCAGGCGACCCCTACTATTGTGATGGAAGTTACAAGGTGGAGGAGGAGATTCCTCCAAGATGGCAGCTGGAGAACAATGTAGGACCAACCAAAGATATCACCACAGGGGCTGCCAACAAAGTTGGCAAGGAGGAGGAGGAACAACCACAAAATTTCGCCAACCATCTCGTGGAGGAGAACCTTCAACTCCTCTTCAAGATCAGGTAGAAACAGGATGACCAGGTGCACTCACAGAGCGTCCTTAGCCAATATATGGATATTTTGTTCGATGCGCTCACGGATGCTCCTGCACGCACCAGATGCCCGACTTGTAGTTAGCGGTTCACCCTGGTATACACAATACATGGACAACTAGGCCCAGCTATGGATTAATGTCTTCGGGTTTCAGTTTTTTGTCTATTTAAGTTGCAGAGTCGTTGGTCTAGCGTACCACAACAACAAGATAAATGAACTAGAATTTTTTTCTTATTATGTCTGTGTAGTTTTAGCCATGGAATCTCTGTCTACAACTAGCCTTAGCGGAAGGTTGCAGAACATGGTTTGCATATTTTTGTTTTCGCAAACATACTGTAATTTTGTGTGTAAGCATTTTAGTTCCAGCAAGGCTAGAACTCATAAGGATGTGTCAATATTTGATCAAGTAGCCACTTGTTCTGGTTTCCCTCTAGTGGCAGAATAGGTGTCTAACACTTCTCACTATATAAAATATATATGTCATTAATACAAGGTTCTACACTTTTATTTACAAAAAAAAAAAAATCACTTCCAAGGGAATCCTAAGATATCATATTGCATAAAATTAGAGAAAAGTTTGAAGCATCGGGTGCGTTTTGGTAGAATCCAGCAGCTCGATTGGTTCTTATCAAATCAGTTTTATCTTCACTATCTTTATTTCAAATTTCATCCCTCTTATCCCCTATGGGAATCAAGAAGGCCTTGGCTCAGGTCATTCGTAAATTTCTATGGAAAGGAAGAAAATCCAATTCAAAAAAGTTCCACCTGGTTAACTGGAACTTGGTTAAATCCCCTAAAGACCATGGAGGACTTGGAGTGAGACATCCTAAATTGGTCAATATAGCTCTTGGTTCAAAATTATTATGGAGAATGGTGACAGGGAAAAAAGAATGGTGGAAAACCGCCCTATTAGAAAAGTATTTCTCAGGAGAAAGAAGAAGATGTCTAGACGTAACCCAAAGCAGACGACCATGCTCTCCCATCTGGAAATTTCTCTATGCTTCTTCTTCTTTATTGAAAAACTCTTATTTTGGGTTCCAGGGAATGGGAAATCCATTAATATTTGGAATGATTGGATCCTTGGCTCTAATCCCCTAGTTTTGGATCCTTCTTTAGAAGATCTCAAGCAGTGGATGTTGGCTCATAAAAAAAGTAAGCTATATAACATCTCAGTCTGAAAGTTTGATGGGGCTTGGAAATGTTGGTATCTTGGGGAAATTCCACCTCACCTTATCCACTAGGCACATGCTTTGCTCTAGGTCCTTTGGGGTAGCTCTAGTCCATTTACAATTTCAAGACAGTCGAGGTTGGGGAGTAAAGGGATATTCTGTAAAGGAAGGATATCAAGAATTGATTGAACAGAATAATCTTCTAGAAAAAACATTATGGTGGAGGAACATCTGGAGCCCGGATGGGCCTCCAAAAATAAATTTTTTTTTTTGGATTCTTTCTCATGGCAAGGTTCTTTCGGGACAAAACCTGATTAAAATAAGATTTCAGGGTCCGTTTCGATGTGCACTACATGAAAAAAAATGAAACAACTCAACATCTATTCCTCTACTGTGAATTCTCCAGACAGGTATGGCATGTTTTATATCAAGAATTGCTATCCAAGATTACCTAAACTTATAATTATAAAACTTTGTTGGGAAAATGGGAGAAATATTACCAGGGATCATTCTAGGGCAAAGCGAAGTTCAAAAGAGTATGGAAGGATTCTCCCAAGTATGTGTGTTGGAAAAATTGGCTAGCTAGAAATATAGTTATTTTCAAAAATAAGAGAACCACTCCTATCTTAGTGGTTGCACACTCCCTGGCTCAATTAGAAGAATTCATTAACTCCAAAAGAATCAAGCAGGTGAAATTCCCATCCTTGGAGGAAGGAGAAGAATCTTGGATGTCGAGACTAAATTTATCTATAGTCTCTCATCCCAATACTCCACAGAAGTCTTGCTGACAGCTTCATTCTCTATCTCTAAATATTCGGAATTTGATTTTTTCTTAATCATTTTATACTTTGTGTTTTTTATCCAGGAGGCTCCCCAAGTCTAGAAAATGCTCAAAAATGAAAGTTCTCATAATTGAATGAAACCAATTCAATTGTGATCAACTCGTTGCGATGATTCCGGCCATATATTTAATTTCTCAAATGAGCATTGTATGCGAGAGTTATCGCACTCTGATTAGATTCTCAAACAAGCAAAAAGTCAACAATCAACTGGAAAAAAGCCAATGTTGATGTCAACATGACATCATCATGCTGACATAGCATGGAGACATGTGGAATCACAACAACAGTTTGACCAGGCAGAGGGCAGATCCACTCAGATGTTGACAAGTGGCACTTTTTGGTCGAATAAAGAGGTGCCATGTGGCCTAGACATGGGCTGCCACATGGCACCCTATCATTGGATGGTTGGTTAAAAATGTTATGGATATCATGGGACTCTACCCCACGACCTGTTGGTAGGGAAAATTCTTATGGATAGGTCATATGTCAATGCACCAACCATGGGACTTGTTTATACAAGCCCACCATATATTATTTAAAGTGGAGTGGCGGAAAGGGCCTAGGCTAGTCCCCAGCCTGTGGTCCTATCACTTCATACACCCACCAGTCCATGCACCTGGGATATAATAGGTATGGAGGGCCGATCGGCAGGGGCTTATCCTCCCGATCGGACCCTGGTCACATGATATCCGCCCACAATCCAGGAGCTAGAATCGGTTAAGGGTCAGCGCACAGCCCTTTGGGCTGGTGCTTGGCCATATGTAACTTGTATGACCACTTCAAAGGGGCACGCACCAACCATTTGGGGGCTACTCTGTAATTTTTTTACATAATTGGTTTTTTTTACTATAGTTTTGTCGAGATTGGGCATTTTTGAGGATTTTTTTGCCATTTGAAGGGGGATTTAATCCCAAAAAGAGGCCATATCTTCAGGGGAAGTTGGGATTCTATTGTGGAGCCTAAAAACTATATAAACCCATCCTTTTGAGCTGGAGAAAAAAAACTTTTTGATGCAGGGATTTTGAGGAGCATCTTGCGTAATTTTCCCATTTCTCATGTTTTGAGGGGCATTAAGTCATGTTTTGAGAGGAGGTTGTTGAGGCATGTATGTATCTAAACAAGGAGTTCTTGTACAACAAATCTGAAGCCTTTTTGTAACATCAAAGAGCCACCGTAAAGAGAACTTGAGAATTTGAAGAGCAATAAAGAGGTCCTCCACTTGGAAGCATGCCCTAAGACGTAGCCAAAGATTGGTGAACTTCGTTAACAAGTTCTTGTTTCTACTTCTCTTTCTTGTTTTGTTGTTATCTTCTCTTATTTGCAGCAGGGTTTATGATGACTGAACTCTTTAATCATTTATGAGCATCAAGTAAATGTCATAATTGTTATTCTGCAATGATTCTTAAAGTTTATGTATTTCGCATTCTTATCGATCCGATGCATAAAGTACATAAACTTAACTTGCAGTTTGTCAGTAAAACCTCTCTTTTTTTATCAAGTTTATGGTATCAGAGCATTTGGTTTTGAAGGTTTGACAGGAATTGCAAGCATTGGATGCTCACCAGAGCCAAACTCAAGCGAGGAGAAGGCCAACTTGAGGCTTTTAATCCAGAGATTCAAAGGAGACCTCATAAACAAGAGATGTCTTCGTCGAGAAAGCTAGGTCCTTATGCATTTGAGGACGATTTCTTTGAGGCTTTTCAATTGATGAAATCCATGGTAGAGGAACTTTACCATGAAAGAGGACAATGAAAAATTCCAAAATTTGAAGAAGGTGAATCTTCTGAAAGAGCAGAAGGAGGAGTTGGAGGCGGTGGACCTTCAGAACCTTCTTCCCCTTCATCCTCGTCATCTACAAGTGAAGCAAGTGTACATTCCTCCAAGGATAAGCAACCTAAAAAAACTCATCATTATTCTGATATGTCTTTATTAAATCTTGATGTAAAGTTTAATTTACCCACTTATGATGGTGAATTAGATGCAGAAAAGCTAGATAATTGGGTTAGACATCTTGAAGTCTATTACAAGATACAAAGGATTGTTGATGATGAAACAAAGATCCAACTTGCAAGTCTCAAATTGGGAGGCACAACTCTCATATGGTGGGAAAGAAAAACTAAATATGATCTCAAGAAAAATAGTAAAACAATCTCTTCCTGGAATGATTTTATCACTGCATTGAAGAAACAGTTTTATCCATTAGCATACAAGCAACAAGAAATGATGAATTGGCAAAGTTTAAGGCAAGCTAAAGATCAAAGTGTACAAGATTATACTCAAACATTTCATAAGAAAGCATTAAATTTGGGTATTCCTTTATATACACAAGAGACACTCCTAAAATATATTGGTGGTCTACACTCTTATCTCAAGCACACTATTCTTATGTTAAATCCTTCTAATTTTGATGAAGTATGTGTAAAATCCATTCACATTGAATCAAGTAAAGTGAATGTTGGTGATAGTGTTTCTACATATACTTTGCAAGGAAAGGATTCAGGGATAAGAAAAGAGAAAGAGAAGAAGAAGGCCACGACAATAAAGGAGAAGCCTACTTGCAAGCATTGCAAGAAGGTAGGCCATGATGAAGATCATTGTTGGATCTTACATCCTAAGTTGAAGCCAAAGAAGTATGCCAATCAAGGGAGAAAGAATACCACAGCTGCAACAGTGCAAGTGGATATGGGATCAGAATCTGGTGATGAGACAAAAATTGTAGCTATGGGAATCTAAGGTATAAATTATGTTGCAAGTACTAGCTCTTCTAATTCAGATGTTGTAAATGATGAGTGTAAAAGGGGTGAACTTTTCCACATAAGGGTCATAACAAATAATGTTAAAATTGATACTCTTGTAGATAGTGGATCACAAGCCAATCTAATTAGTGAAGAGGTTGTAAATAATTTGGGACTTGAAACTAAGCCACATCCTAGACCATATCCATTGGGATGGATATGTGGTGATAATAACTTGCAAGTAACCAAGCAACATAAAATTAAGTTTGCAATCACTTACAATTATGTTGATGAAGTAGAGCTTGATATAGTGCCACTGGACATATGTGGAATGGTCCTGGGAAGCCCATACCTTTATGATAGAAAATCCATATTCTACAGGGAGGAAAATAAATATTTCCTCAAGAAAGATGGGAAATAGTACATTGTTCGTGCTCATCGCATAAAAACTGACAGATCTTTTTGCAACTACAGGGCAGTTAAAAACAATGGTAAATGCAAGAAAAATTTTAACACTTATGTCTATAACAAATCATAAAGTTAGTGATGCTAAACATGAGATGGTTCAGTATGTTTCTAACAATCATGAAGTGTCACAAGAATCACAGCATGAGGTTCAGCTACATACTTTGGTTATCGTTCCTATTCAGAAGGGGAAGCATGTTTTTTCATTCTCATTCACATATTCAGTATTGTTGTTTACTTTGTTTCTATTCAGTGGTGTATGGCTTCTAAATGCGACAAAGAATGTAGATTATTGTGAAATAAATGTGATGATTACTTTGATAAACAATGTTATCTCACTTTTCATGTTTGTTGTGATTAGTCAGGTGATCATTGTCCCAGCAGAAAGGATGGATGATACAGGACAAGTGGGGAGGCAGTACCCTCATTTATTACCTGAGTAAAACCAGACTTTTGGTGGTTCAAAAGCTTTCAAGTGGGGAGGAATTATCCAGGAGGCTCCCCAAGTCTAGAAAATGCTAAAAAATGAAAGTTCTCGAAATTGAATGAGACCAATTCCATTGTGATCAACTCATCGCGCTAATTCTGACCATATATTTACTTTCTCAAACGGATGTCGTATGCAAGAGTTATCGCACTCTGATCAGATTCTCAAACAGGAAAAAATTCAACAGTCAACTGGAAAAAGTCAATGTTGACGTCAACATGACATCATCATGCTGACATAGCATGGAGACATGTGGCAGCGCAATAGGAGTATGACTAGGTAGAGGGCAGATCCACTCAAATGTTGACAAGTGGCACTTTTTGGGCGAATAAAGAGGTGCCATGTGGCCCAGACATGGGTTGCCATGTGGCACCCTATCATTAGATGGTTGGTTAAAAATGTTATGGAGCTCATGGGATTTGACCCCATGACCTGTTGGTAGGGGAAAGTCTTATGGGCAGGTCATATGCCAATGTGCCAACCATGGGACTTGTTTATACAATCCCACCATATATTATTTAAAGTGGAGTGGCGGTCAGAGCAGAGGCGGAAAGGATCGGGGCTAGTCCCCAGCCCGCGACCCTTCACTTCATACACCCACCAGTCCATGCACCTAGGAGCTAACAGGTATGGAGGGTCGATCGACGGGGACTTATCCTCCCGATTGGACCCTGGTCACATGATATTCGCCCACAATCCAGGAGCTAGAACCGATCAAGGGGCAGCGTGCAGCCCTTTGGGCTGGTGCTTAGCCATATGTAACTCATATGACGACTTCAAAGGGGCGCACGCCAACCATTTGGGGGCTACTCTGTAATTTTGTTATAGAAGTGTTTTTTACTATAGTTTTGCCCAGATTGGGCATTTTTAAGGATTGTTTGGCCATTTGAAGGGGGATTTGATCCCAAAAAGAGGCCAGATATTTAGGGGAAGTTGGGCTTCTATTGTGGAGCCTAAAAAATATATAAACCCAACCTTTTGAGCTGGAGAAAAAAAACTTTTTTATGCAGGGATTTTGAGGATCAACTTTTGTAATTTGCCCATTTCTCATGTTTTGAGGGGCATTGAGTCATGTTTTGAGAGGATCTTGTTGAGGCATGTACGTATCTGAATAATGAGGTCTTGTACAGCAGATTAGAAGCCTTTTCGTAACAGCAAAGATCCATTGTAAAGAGAACTTGAGCATTTGAAGAGCAATAAAGAGGTCCTCCACTTGGAAGCGGGCCCAAAGACGTAGCCAACGATTGGTGAACTATGTTAACAAGTTCTTGTGTCTACTTCTCTTTATTGTTATTATGTTATCTTCTCTTATTTGTAGCAGGGTTTATTATGACTGAACTCTTTAATCATTTATAAGCATCAAGTAAATGTCATAATTGTTATTCTGCAACAATTCTTAGAGTTTATGTATTTTGCATTCTTATCGATACAATGCATAAAGTACATAAAGTTAACTTGTAGTTTATCAGTAAAACCTCTCATTTTTTGATTAGTTTTGATGGTGCTTCCAAAGGCAAATCAGGGGAGGCAGGTGCGAGAGGGGTGTTGTATGGCCTCGGTGGAAATAGAGAACTAGATTATTATTGGAACATAGGGATCGACACCAATAACAAGGTCGAAGCCTTTGTTGTTTTTCGGGGGATTCAACTGGTGAAGCAACGCCAAATCTCCAATTTGAACATAGTTGGGGACTCCAAAAATACCATTAGATATATTGTTTTTGTCTCCTTGCCAAAGGATATCAGATTAAAGGTGTTGGTGGACTCTATGGAACCTCAAATTTCAATTCTATCATGTTCTTCACCATCATAATTTTTTGAAGCCAGTGCAATGGCCAATGGAGCCATTGAAAAATCTCATGGACTCTTGGGAGTGGAAGGAATAGAGCATATGGTTACCCCCTGTGATCTTATGCATCGGACCCCAGGCATTATATCCATCGTCCATGGGGTGCTCCTTTCTCTGCGTGGATGTAATATGTATGAGATAAGACTATATCTTGTCTCACATGCAAAGACAAGAAATGAATTCATATTGGTTATATTAGCAGTTCAATGGACCTCCTAAAGGCATAAAGTACAGACATTATAGAAAAAAATGGGGATGCAACGAAAGTACTGAGGAGGTATGCAAATTTGGGAGGTGTCGTCAATGCCTACACGAATTTGGATATTGTGTTCGTGAGAAATTTTTCGATCCAGGTAATCCAGGTACATACCATACTAATTACTCACTGCCACAACGATATATTGCTTATTAATGGTGCAATGTAATTCTTGGGGGTGGTTATTGTTGTTGATCGCTTGGTGAATGAGTCGGTTAATTGTCTAGAGTGTCATTTCTCTTCTTTGAATTGGATTCTCAGTAACACTTTTGAGTTTTCACTAGTGGGTCGCTCAGACATAGTATTGGTGATTGCATTGTGCATCCTTGCAAACTTTCCTTGTCTGTTTTGGGTGCTCTCTCTTGCTGGCAGTGGCTTCCTTAGGGATTTATTTTTAGTTGGAGTTGGGAGGTTAACTCTAGTCATCCACGGTATTTTTCGAGCCTGCTTGTTTATTTTCCAGGGCAACTGGAATAGTATGGAGTCCTGGGATAAAGAACTGCAGCAAGATGTGGATATGGTGATGAATGAATTTGAGGATCATCAAAGGCGTTATATCAAGGTGTGTTCACTTACTTCGACAATATCGTTTGCACTAGAGACATTGGCTCAGCGTAGAACTTTAATTGGAAAATTACAGGACGAGGTGGATGCTTTGCAGAGACAAAATGAAGCATTGCAAATACAATTAGATCAGCAGAATGTGAATAGTGGGCATTCTCCTCCAGAGGGAAGCATGGGGGTCAAGGCAGCATGGATTAAGGCACTAATTCCAGACCTCAACTTTTCTGTAGAGTCTTCAAAGGACTTGGATCAACTTGGAATGGACATTATGCTGGCAATTAGTCCCACCCTGATGCAATTTTTTATGTTTTGCTAAAGCATTTGTATTAACGGTATTTATTCCTGAGTTTATACTACACAGTTTAGACGTAGTGTTAGTATATGGTTAGGGAAGAGGAGAAGGCAAAAATTATGGCGGAATGATGGCCCAATTAAGTTGGATTTTTGTATTGGTCTGACACTCTCTTTTTGTACCAAATGGTTTCGACCACACCTTCCTAATGAATAAAATCCCCTAATTTTTGTTAAAAAAATAATAAAATAAATTATATCTATTATTAAAAAAAGATAACACATTTTTATAGAAGAAATTAAAAAAAAAAAAAACTCTTTTATTAAAATGTCGTTTTATTTTATAAAATGTCATTTGACATTAATTTTAAAAGTTAACCTTTTCTAATCTTTTTCATGAAGAAAGGCTAAATATAAATGGAAAACATGTAATTAATATTTATAATATTAATGAAAAATGAAATATTGACATTTAAATGTTTTTTGACATTATTTTATAAAATGCCGTTTGATATCAATTTTAAAAGTTAATCTTTTCTAATCTTTTTCATGAAAAAAGGCTAAATATAATTATAGTTTAAACTATTTTCAAAGAAAATCCAAATTAGATGGAAAACGTGTAATTCAATATTTAAAATATTAATGAAATATTGAAATATAAAAATTTTAAAATTTAATATTTAAAGTAAATATATTTTTCATAAAGAAAATCGAAATATTCTTAGAATTCAAATGAAAGTGATGTTACTTAATGTATGTAATATGAGTGGGTTTAATGGTTAAAAACATGTGTTTCTTCTTAAGAGGTCATAAGTTCAAATCCAGAGTGGGGTAGGGTATGTATACCTCCGTAAACTTTACCAGTAAAATAAAGATGAAAATAATTTGTATATATTTATATATAAATATAAATTTTGAAAGATTAAAAAAATATTATAAAATTTTAAGATAAATCAAGTAATTATTTACTTTTATTAAAATTTTATAAATTAAATTTAATCTTAATGAAATTTAATCATCATCATTATTAAAAATAAAAATAAGATAACATTATTTTCATTGAAAAGTACATACAATTTAATAAATACTATACTAATAAGACATTTAATCATCTTATATAATGACAATGATAGTTACCAAACAAATTTTATTTTATTGTGGCACTACTAGGACCCATTATAACTTTGATAAATCATTTACTTGTGTTTTACATCAATTTGAATATCTATTCAAAGAACTCTACATTTCTAGCATTACTATTATTTGATGTTGAGATGGTGCTAGACACTAAATTGGTGTATGCAATCTTTTTGTTTGTGGGATAAGGACCCCCTCCATGCTCTTCCACACAATGATTTGACTACTAAAATTTACGAAAGTGTACATACTCCACCCCCTTCTAGATTTAAACCTATAACCTCCAAAGAAAAAACACATATTCTTAACCATTAAACCTACTCAAATTATACATTATACACATTAAATATGATTATACATTATACATATTAAAAAAATTGAATATGTACAACATTATCATATTATCATTCATTTTCTTTTATTCTTCACTAATATTTAACTTTAACTATTACATATAAATAATATGTAACTTTAATTATTACATGTGAACAACCACTAAAATTGCCTATTCAATGAACAAGTGCATAATTGAATGTTTGAATTATCGAATCCAAATCAAGTAGATCCAAGAGATCCAAAGTACTTATGGAGGTCTCGCATATTAAATAAAAGTAACTTGAGTTGAGTTGAAATAAAGTACACAATAAAAATAGCATGAAATATATGTCATATCCAAGTTATAAAGATAAACTCATAAAAGTATGTTTTGTGTTAAATAAAGATTGCATGAAATATATTTCATATCCAAGTTATAAAGATAAACTCAAAAAAGTATGTTTTGTGTTAAGAGGTTTACTCAAATCTCAATACTCAACAGACTTACGGGAATCAAAGGAGAGAGTAGAGGATGTGGTCATCAACGTCGAGGTCGAGCAGAGATGAATAATAGGAATACACTTATAAAATTTTATTTTTCGAGGAAGACTAGTGTATGCGACTCGAAATGGATTCAAGGTAACTGTAAAAATATATATATATATATATGAAAATTAAATAAAATATAAAAGTGAAAAGAGGAGAGGAAAAGAGAGAGGAATGGAAACTAATAGCTAAGTCACTTGGCCTTGGTATTTCTATTATCCTTTATTTTTCCTATATTTTATTGTAACTTAACTCTCAAAGGGTTTTTTTGATCAAAGAGGGAGAATGCATAGAGAGTCATGAGTTGCATCGTAACAATAGATTGCTAAATAGAAATTGAGAAAAACATTGTGTCTTTGTTTATGGATTTCTCTGTGGTTGTGGAGAAATTCTTGTGTATGAAATGTTGCTCTTATTTACTTAATATGTTTCCTATAATTGAATTCATGGTTAAAATGAAGAATTCCCTATTGTATTTATGTTAGCTTCACTTAGAAATTTGTTTTCCTATTGATACTTTGTAATTCAATGGCTACTTAGTTATTTTAATGGTGGGAGAATTCAATTTTAATTATCACTCGATAGATTTTTCAAAATTAGTTCAAAAAAATCAAGCTTTGTGGCTAGGGTTTACTAAGGCAGGGGCTAAAGCGCGTGCGATCTCAGTGGCGTTGTGGATTCAAGCTCGAGGGGAGGAGCCCCCCCATCATTGCCTCCACCACCAAATATTGCGGCTTTCCAAGCTTTGATCTCCTCCTATTCGAAATCTGTGAAACCTGAGCCCTCTCTCTTCATCAAGAAAGTAAATGAAATTCCAAAAGTTTCGATGCATTCTACTTCATCTCAGCCCTTTTCTTTGCATCTGGATGAGAATGGGCTCATTGGGAAGTTCGCATGCCTTTGGCCCTCTCCTAGGGCTACGAATCAATGGTTATATCTGAACTGGAGGAAAAATATCCAGGTCCAAATGTCTTCATCTTTTTGTGGTAAGGGCTTCTTTGTATTTTTATTCGAAAACAAAGCAGATCAAGATCTTATATTCAGAAGCGGGCCTTACTTCATGGATTCAACGAGTATGTACCTGAATAAGTGGATGCTTGATTTTAGCCCTGAGAACGATATCCCCTCCGCGGTCCTAGTTTGGGTTTGTCTTCCTTTCCTCCCTTTGCACTCTTGGAATGATGAAACCCCACATAACATAATAAATACTCTGGGAAAGTATATTGATCGAGCAAAACCACAAGACGACCTTTAGGCATGTGTAAGACTTTGTGTTGAAGTGGATCTAAAAAAAGGGTTGCTTGAAGCCATTCAACTAACCCTAGATAATTGGTCCTATATTCAGCAGGTGAATTATGAACAATTGCCATTCAAATGTAATTCCTATCACGAGTATGGACATTTTAAAAAGAATTTTTTGCAAAATAAATTAGATCCGCTAGAAGAAAGAACTCAGGAACAATGACAACAACCAAAAAGGAAGAAGGTTGTGAGGGAGGCTGTGATCTAGCAACCTGCACCAGTTCAAGGGGGGAGTTTTTCCTCTCCTTCCCCTCTTAATCCCAGCTCTCCTCGGAGAGGGGAATCTAGTCAAAATAAGTATGTTGTGTTAGAAAACCTGGAAGAAAACAACAAAGAAGCAAGGGAGACACGGGTGGAAAATAGAGGAGACAATGAGGAAAACTCGGAGAATAAAGTCAAATCCGGAAAAGGTCAGGCAATGTCCAACCCAACAAGTGGGGATCCAATTCCTAGAAAAATACCTACTCGTCCCACTTCTAGGAGCCCAAAAATATTAGAGGAAGGGAATCAGGAGGGCTCGGGAGAGGATTCAGAATCAGAAGTCTCGCAGCCAACTACAACAAGGAAAGTAGGAAGGAAATCTAATCGAAATTGAAGACAAACAGAAGTAGAACGGGACGAAGAGTTGGGTATCCAAACTAATTTGGAAGGGATTCTAAAAAAAAATGGAAAACCTGTGAAGCATCAAACCCCTCCTGCAAAGGGAGCCTCCTCTCAACCCTCTAAAGGGGGGAAACAAAATCCACTAGTAAGTAATGAAAATTGTCTCCTGGAATTGCAGAGGATTAGGTAGTAAGGAAAAGAAAGAAGGAATGGGAAAGTCAGTTTTTACAAAATATCTTTTAATCCTACTGATCCAGGAGACTAAAATGCAGGAGCAAGAAGCTCTCCAAGATTTGCAACACATTTGGAAAAATGTAAGGGTATGGCAATATGTGCGAGAGGGGCCTCGGGGGGACTTTCCACCCTCTAGAATTTGGAGGCTTTCCAGTTGGAAGATAGTATTAAGGCAACGCATTGGTTGTTAATCAAGCTAACTCACTTATCCTCATGTATGTCTTATAACATAGTAAATGTGTATATGCCCAATATTTACTGGGAAAAAGCAGAATGTTGGGCTTCTTTATTGGATCTGGAAAATTCAGATCTCATCCAAAATTGCATAATAGTTGGTGATTTCAATACTACAAGGCATTTGAAAGAGAAAAGGGGTGGTTCCATTGTTCGAGATCCATATCGTGAAAATATGGATGATCTAATCACAACCATGGATCTTATTGATGTCCCCCCCAAAGAAAGTGAACTTCACGTGGAGCAACAAAAGAGTCGGTCCTGGGCATATAGCAGCTCGGTTGGACCGCTCCCTTCTAAGTAGCTCCTTTCTATCTCTTCCTGACTCCTTCTTGTTGATGTTTGAATTTGTCAAGACTGAAACAACAACCTCACGAGGATATGAATCCCCTTGTGTTTTTAAAGAGGTGGTACTCCTCTTTAGCTTATGATTTTATTTGAATATATTATATCAAAAATTATATGGGACTCTGTTAAATGACTGAATCTGACTCTTTATGGCTAAATAAAATTTAAAATATTGAAAAATAAAAGATATAGAGAGAGAGAATTCCTGAGAAATGGGCCACCTCAAACACCACACAATATAGAAAGTAATAGAATCTTCACATCCATCACAGTTTAATAAAAATTAAGATCACATTCAAATAAAAGAAATGGTCCAATGGCACAAGAGAAATTTGAAAGAGTACTACTTATTAAGCTCAAAAGAAGATTTTGATAGATAGACTTCAAATATTCTATACCCAAAGCTTAGAGTTATAAAATACAATAAAAATCGATCCCAACTTAGTTCTCTGGGATTTCTCAAAAATGATAATGTTTGTCACAATGATTGAAATTTAAATGTGTTTGTCCATAAACAGACTGGGATTGGGGCTCATGTGGACCATAAAAAAAATATTTACAAGAAATTTGATGAAGAGAAGAACATGGAGTGGAGCACGAGCAACATGATTTGGAAAGAAGACAAGGAGGAAGTTATTAGAATTTGGTTACACTTTTCCAATGAAAAATAAATATAACTGTATGAAATCATATAACGAAGAAGGTATGTAATTAGTATGGACTTACTGTAATGGAATCTCTCTCTTTCATTTGCTTGTTGATGCGCCTTTTATATCTTTCCATGTTGTGGTTATGTGGCCCTTGTAACCGCTTCTGTTGAAAATTCAACAATCTTGGTTATAGCTTTGTTTAGCCATTCTTGAATATAATCCCTTAATGGGGCAACAATTACTTCGTGTTTTACTTTGATACTTATCAATTCATTCTCAATTTCCCTATGGTCAATAGATAAATTTTGCAATATAGTCTCAATGTCCTCATTTTTATTTGTATACTCAACAAGCCAATTATCAATGTCATCATAAGTATACACAACCATACTATCAAAATTTATGGTTGATGATTTCTTCATATTTTCAACTCTCTCTTCAAATTTCTCCCTGCTCATGATCATTGAATTTGAGATTAAGTTTGGATCTGAGACCTCAATAGCGGAGACCTTGATATCCAAACCAATAATATTTGAGTATGCCTCAGTCCTTTTATGTGACAGCTCTTTTAATTGATTTAACAACCCCTTTAATGTATTTATCCTTTCAATCCAACCTGCCTTTAATTTTTTTATATGGCTCTAGGAGGGGAAATATTCTTGTTTTCTACTATGGTCAATCATTGCCTAGACTTTCTCTACAAACATAGCAACCCCATTTCTGAAGAATCCTTCATCATTCTTCAAATATGCATTCAAATATTCTTTAGTGTTTTGAATCCTAAGCCCGAGAACATAAAAAAAAATCACCAAGTCCCATAAATAAAATGAGTGACATTCTTTTCTTTATGTTCTTTTCAACAAAGAGTAACAATGATTAAGATTGAAATTCTTTTTACTCTCAAATTTGATTATGGAGTTCCTTGAGAGTTCTTTCAGGTTGTATCACGGCGATTGGGGTAGCCAATATAGGTGGGGGCATGAGAGTTGCTTCCAATTCCTTGACTTTCTCTTTAAGTCTGAGATTTTCTTCTTCCATATTAACTATTGAAACGTCCAATGCATCCCATGTGATTCTATGTATTGAAGATAGTTTTGATAGAAACATGTTTTTAGTATCAATGATGGACCGCTACTTTCCTTTCTTATTCTTCGAGGTTCTTTCAAAGGTGAATTTCTCTGAAGACTTGTCAAATATAACATTATGCACAGAAAAGGTTTATTCATCATAGAAGACTTCATCTTGAACGGCTAATGCAACGGACTGTACATTTTCTTGGGCATGTTCTTCATCATCTGGAAACCGAATATTTTCAATATCCACATCTAAGTCCATATTATCAAGAAAAATATCATCTTCGGGTATGTTTTTTTTTTCCTCCTCTTGTTGAGAGCTGACCCTTTTTCTTTTTACTTGTAATTTATGAGGGTTTTGTAGACTTCCTTGAGGAGGATTCCTTTATCCATCATCACCTGAATTGTTACTATGGATTCTTCTTTGTCGGTTCATTGTAGATTGAGGATTTACCTTAGGCAAAAGACTTTTGTGAGAAACAACAGGTGACTGAGCATTTCTTTCACTTGAGGGTTTCCCTCTTTGTTTGTGACCTTCAGTAGTGCTCACAATGGTTTCTATGTCGCCAGAATATTTATTAATAGCTTGAACAGGGGAGTCATGATTGTCACCCTCTTCTTCTCCAAATATGAGTTTATTGATCATTGGATGAGCCCAACTGCTACCATGTGATTATAAAAAAGGTTGTTAGGTTCAAACCTTTTATCTCTTCTAGAAACTTCAAATTAAATTGGTCAAAGTAAGAGGCATATTCATCAATTTTGGGAATTGTTCTTAAGAGAATTTCACCCACTTTCCAAGGCTAAGGAATGAATTTTTTTTTCCTTCTCTCATAAAAAGCATGAAACACGAACTTATATTGCATCGCCACCTCTATGATAAACAACTTGTATGACACATAATGAGGGAGGTATAAGGTTTTTCATGAGAACAGAACATCCTAATGATGTTGTAGTTATCCATTTTCTCCAGAATTCCCTTTTTATCCAAAAATCTTGATGCTTCCAATGAAGGCCTGGAAGTATCTTCCCCAAAAAGTAATTTCTTAAATTTAGAGACAAAATCATTATAAACTTCATAAAAATAATGGATAACCTTTTTCCTCTAGAGAGATTGATTCCACATAGTCACGGGGTCAATCTTTGAATTTACCCTTTTTCCAACACTATGACCTTCAAAAATATAACAATGTGTGATAGCAAATACCAGATAAGATTCCATATAAAAAAAATCTCGCTTCTGAAATTCATTAACTGTGCAGAAATTCCATTCAATATGATCTTTTCCAATCGAAAACAACATTCTCATGAACTATAAAATATCAAATATACAGGTCCATCTAGGGAATAGTTGTTGTAGAATCCTAACCTGTAACTCTAGTAAACAACCAAGAAATTTCTCGATGGGGGTCCTATAAAGAACTAACTTGGATTCTGGATAGGTCTTCTGGCATCATAGTAGGGTCTCATAGATATTCCTGCAAGAGCTCGATCCCATTATTTTTCCCTCTAAGAAAATTTATGGAATCTTCTCCTTTGTACGTTAAGTTCAACTCTGGTAGATTTAACATTTTCTTGAAGAATGAAGGCACCAATAAAACAGGGGAGCCACTTTATAGAGGAATGATTCTTCTATTCTAGACAAATTTTTCAATGCACCAGGTGACAATATCTTTGCATTCGAAAACCTCAGGGACACAACCAACGAGATTTATTCCTGATGTCCAAACTTTATTATTATCTATGTTTGGAAGCGTTGAATAATACCAATATTCCCTCAACTAGTGGTAATTGTGATATTCTTTGGTGAATAGATTTAAGGTATCCCTGCATAAATGTTGTCTTCTTTCGACCATCTTCAAAAAGTTGACAGAATTCTTTGTAATGCCGCTCAAAACAGTGAAATAATCTTTTACGTTAGATCCTTGATTGATAACATTAACCTAAAATAAATGAGATTTTCCTTCATAGAAACACCATTAATAATGACCTTTTCAGAATTTAATTTAGCAATCGAGTTCATAGAATTAACATTTAATATGACTCGAGAATTGTGAAGAGGAAGGACACGTCACGGCGGGGTGGTGGAGTGGGAGATTTCGAATGAGAATGTGAGTCTGCGAGTCCGTCATGATAGAAAAATGGCTAAGTATTGTCGGACGGACTTGTGAGGACGGGAGATACAAAGAAATGAAAATATGAGTCCGTGAGTCCGCAAAATAAAAAAGAAACTAAGTATTGGGAAGAGTGTTAGAAAAACAGGACCGTGGAGAAATAAAATAAAACAAATGCAGAAACAAAACACAGAAGACACACAATACAAGAGAAACACAGATTTATGTGGTTCACCCAGTGTGGGCTACGTCCACCAGAGAAATTGCCAGGTCCTTCCTTTATTA
>ML786240.1:387215-413211 GCA_009831015.1 Picea engelmannii | reverse complement strand
AACCCGTTGTAACTTCCTCTTCTTTCTCTCACAGTCTCCTCTCTCAAAATACAATATTCACCATCAACCATAGCCGCAATACATTTCCCTCATAAAAGAGGGTTGCCTTCTAGCGCAAAAAACCCTAACATAATCTCTACCGTTAGATCTGCGACCTTATAATGAATGGTCCATATTTACAATGAAATTACAATATACTTTTATAAGGCAATTTTTGTTTCGGGGGCTTCGCCCCCGAACCCCCGCTGGGGGCCCGCTTGCCCCCCAGACACCGCAGAGGGGGTACCCCCCCTCTGCACTCCCCCACGTGGAAGAGTGTACATACTTCTGGGGTGTAAATACTTCATGGGGTATAAACACAGCTAAAAGTAAAAGACCTATAAATCAGGAAGATAATCAGGCTCCACAACCAACAAAGAGGTCGAGAGAGAAAAGTGATATGTCCTGAGTCTGCTAACCCAGGAAAAAATAAACTAAGTATGGAAAAGGTATAAGTCATGGAGGTAAGATATGGCAATGAAAATTAAGGGAGGGAAACATACTTAGGGAAAATACAAGTGCAGAATAATAAGAAAGAATGAAGAAGTTACAAGTTTCAACACTTCTCCTCCACAATTATTCTATGGGCGAGCGCAAATCATCATCATATTTCTCTAAGTTTTGAAAAAGAAGTAAATTGGGGTCCTATATAGTTTCGATTCAATCCCTTGTGGATGGAAAAGCATGATTTTTTCCCTTTGGTTTCCCAAACCTGGTGTCAATGGATATCCATATCCCCAGTGTATAGCAGAGAGCAAAAGCTTAATCTAACTAAATCTGCAATACAACTTTGGGCAAAAAAAAATTCTAGACCTCGTCACATGGAGGTAATGGAAAAACAAAGAAAGCTTGAAGAAATACAAGATAGTATTGAGAGAATGGATAGTATTGAGAAGAACGAATGGTGGAAAAAAACCCTTGTGAAAAAGTATTTATCAAGGGGCAGGAGGCGTTGTCTAGACATAACTCCTCGTCGACAGCCTTGCTCTTCCATCTAAAATTGCTCAGTGCCTCCCTATATTTTTTGCAAAAATCTTTATTTTGGGTCCCAAGGAATGGGAAATCCATCAACATTTGGAAGGATATGATTCTTGGTTCTAACCCTCTTGGTCAGGTTCCTTCATTAGAAGATCTCAAGCAGTGGTTTTTGGCTCATCAAAAATATAATTTATTTGACATCTCAGTCTAGGGATCTAATGGAACTTGATAGGGTTGGAATCTTGGGAAAATTCCACCCCACCTTCACCTCCAAGCTCAGGCTTTGTTTCATGCTCTTAGTGAGGCTGCCCCAGTTCATTTTATCTTGTTCAAGATAGGCGAGGTTGGGGTGCAAGGGGATACTATGTCAAGGAGGGATATCAGGAACTGATTGAATAGACTAACTTTCCCACAAAATCATCATGGTGGAGGAATGATCCAAAAAGGATCCAAAGAAGGCTAAGAATAACTCAGAACTAACAGAGGCAACTCAGAACGCTCAGAATGGCTCCAGCAGACAGAGAAAGGGAAAAAAAATAATTTTCCCAAAACTCAATGAAAATGGCATGATTGTGAAGCATGCATCACAATCTTTCTAATGGTGCAAACGGCTCGTCAAACAGAGTTACGGATTGAAATATATTCACTATCAAATTTGTGGTCAAACAGGGCGAGTTAGCAGGGGACACATCATCATCCGTATTGCTAACATCAGTAGTTGACATGGTAGGGTGACATCATCATATAGGATGCTAACATCAGCATGCCCCATAGAAGCACCAAAGTCTACCATGTTTCACCTACTAGTGGACTTTTCAAGGGTTCATATGGACCAATAGAAAAGTGCCACGTGGCACCCCCACGCAACACCACATGGCACCACCCAAGGAGCGCCACGTGTCACTACAACAATGAAAGAGAAGCCACGTTAGCATAATGGTGGGTGTATCAGCAGGCACCATGTGGCCCAATCATCAGGCGAAACGTGGCATCCCAGGAATGCCCAATGTTGGCACGTGAACAAATCTAGTTTTTAAAAAATGGCGAGTCTGCCAAATCTAGCAGACCACGCCAATTTTAAATGATCGCTGGCAGAGATTCTAGTGGATCTCTAAAATTAGTGGAGGATGAAACAATGTGATATATATATAAGCAACTACCAAAATGGAGTCCAACAGATTCGACCCCGAAACCTCCGCCTAGTCCAACGCTTTCATAACTCTGCCCTAACCAATGCGTCTACCAGTGTTGCTTGGTATATCCACTGGTTTTTTTGTTTAAGAAGATCAAATATGCCCAAAGCCGTAGGGAGAGAGGTGTGACCGTACTATACGACCGTGGGCACGTATGTTGAGACGGGACTGTCATAATTGCAAGTGTAGAGAGCATGAAAACCGAGACAAAATTCCTCTTGGGCCTGGGAATGCCAGAGTCAGATCGGAGCGTGGAGACGATCATTTTTGGGTAATTCGACGCCACAGATCCAATGGTGATGTTTTTTTTCTAATCTGAGCATTATTTATGCAACTTGATTTCAGAATGAGGTATATTCATGTATTTTCCAAATTCTTTTGTTGAGTTAATGAAAGAGCCTACCCATTTGAGAGCAGGACCCGGAGACGTAGTCCCCTAGGGATGAACTCTATCATCAAGTTTTTGTTTTCAGATTTGATGCTTATGTCTCTTCATTTTTAAGTTTTCCCTTCTTTAATGGTGCACTTTAATTTATGCTCATTTAATACAATTCTTTATAAGTCACGATGAAAATATCTCGGATCATGTTGGTATCAGAGCAATCATCTTTGACTTGAATTGTTGAGTGTAATTCTTACTAGGGCCAAGCATAAGTAGGGTGAAGGAAATCTAAAGACTTTCAATCCTAAATTTGGTCATGTATCAAGAAGGAATTAAATGGCAGAAGAGGACAAGCGTGATGAACATGAGAAAAACTTTCACATGGTCTTTTATCGCATGTCAGAAATGGTCGAGCGAATGTATGGAGATTACGAGAAGAGGATGAAGAAGTAAGGGAAGAAAAAGGAATTTGTAATACCCCAAGGACATACCCCAATTTCATTATGAATTTTAATTATGTTTTATAGGCTGGTGAGCCAATTTTATATAAGTTGATAGGCTTATATGTTTATTATACTGGAGAGCCTAAGTGTTAAAGGCCAGGAGCCTAATTTTGTACATGTAATCACGCACATTATTAATAAAAGATAAACATCTCTGCATGTGGACCGACCACGATGAATGAGTGATGGGGGATTAAGCTTCCACAAAGATTGCGTAAGGGAGAGGGGGCTGAAAGGTTGGGAGAAGGGGATAATCTTGGGGGCTTAAGCCCTTGGGAATAATAATTTATTATTATTCCAAATTACTGTGTAAATGTTTATGTGTTATCCTAAGTTCTTTTGAAGACAGGTGACTTCCAAATGGAAAGGAACGTGCTTCATGGATGACATGTGTCAGCCCGAGCGCATGAAATTTAACCCAGGAAATGAGTCGTGTTGGGGGTTCGCTTCCCATTCTTCCAACCTCGGCATGAGTTTGTTCAGCATTCTCCATCCTCCATCTGAACGCATTTTGGCCTCTGTGATTGGACCTCTGCATACCTCACACACCTGAAACCCATGGTAAACCCTGAACTGAGCCATGTCTCCTAGGTTGCTTTCTGAGAAGCCCAACGCATCCTGTAAACTCCGAGTCGAGCTATGCCTTAGCGCTAACTGTTGTCATTTTTGGGTGTCCATAACCATTTTTCCCAATTCGATGTAGTGTCCATGCAGTTCTCGACTGAATGTGGCTAGTTGTCGTTGGTTGTACTTGGTTAAGCCTTGATGTCATCCTCATTGTGTTGGAATTGGTCAAATAACGGGTTGCCAGGCCTGTGAGAAACTCTCTCCATGTAAGAGAGTGTGCTGAGGAAGTGAAAACTCCTAGAAGGAGTCCTATAGATGCTATAGAACTCTGAGACTTCTGATATGGTATGTTGTTGAAGCCCAAGGCAAGGGAGGTTAGCAGCCGAAGGACTGTCTTAGTGACAGTGAAGGTGTATACTCCTGGGGTGGAACAGGCATGTGGGGAACGAGAGTCTGGGAGCAGTGGGCGTAAGTGACTCCTGGGAGAAAATCCTTCCTCTGTGACTGTATGACTTCCCATTGACCATGCCTAGCCTGGTATTCTCTGCCAGGTGGAGCTTAGTCCCAACTCGGGGGTGGCCTACTGCTGAGAGTGATGAGCAGTGCAGTATAAGGCTGGGAGGTTCGTGGAAGGTCTACACGCAGTTGGTGGTGTTACCATCATTCCAAAAGATAAGTATCAAATTGCGATTAATTATATGCTATCATGCAATTCTGTGTGCACTCTGTATTGTTTAGTTAAATGTGTTTAATTTGACTTAATGCAAGTTATATTTATATATATGAGAATGTTTATGCTTGGTAGCGTTCGCCCGGCCATGGGAGTGATGGTTGGGGTCGTTACAGAAGCACATGCAGATGATGATGCTATGGTAAACCTAGGGGATGAAGGAGATCCTCCTGAGCCTCCATCTTCACCTTTGAGTTCTAGTTCTTCTTCCTCTAAGCATTCTCACCATTCTCATCATTCTAGCCATAAATCCTCTTTTAAGAAACCATTATTAAAGCTTGATGTAAAAATTGCTTTACTTATGTTTAATGGAGATGTTAATCCTGAAAAGCTAGATAATCAGATCCAATAGTTTGAAGTGTATTGATGTGTCCAACATATTGATGAAGAGGAAGTTAAAGTGAAACTAGCTTCTCTTCAGTTGGAAGGCATCGCTCTCGCATGGTGGGAGAGAAAGCTTCAGGATAGAAGTAAGTGTGGTAAGCTTCTTTCTTCATGGTCGGAATTTAAATCAGCGATAAGGAAGCAATTTTATCCATTAGGATATTTACATTAAGCAATGATGGAATGGAAAACCTTAAGGCAAAGTAAAGGACAAATTGTACAAAGTTTCACAAAAGAATTTAGGAAGAAATCTCTTGCATTGAACATTCCTTTGGATTCTTATGAGACTTTAATGAAGTATATTGGCGCACTTCACAATTATATTTGACATACTTTGCTCTTGTTTAACCCCACTAGTCTTAACAAAGTTTGTGTGCAAGCCACTCACCTTGAGAACAGTGGGAAACATGTTCAAGAAGATCCCACAAAGAAACCTTCCAATTTCCCACAAAATACTTTCAAGAAGTTTAAAAGGAAGAACAAGAAGACCGATACAGTGAAAAGAGGAGGAGGAAAACCATATTTCACTCATTGCAAGAAGAGTGGTCGTGATGAAGAACATTGTTGGAAACTACATCCGGAAAAGAAACCGAAACAATTCGGTGGAAAGGGGAATACAAAGACCGTTGTTACGGTACAACAATATCTTGGTTCTGATTCAGGAGATGAAGGAAAGATCACAACAGTTGGAGTGCAAGGTAAAGATTCTCTTTATGCTAGTTCTAGTTCCAATGATGAATCTCATGTTGATGAACGGAAGAGGAATGAGTTATTTCATATAAGAGTTGTATCTAAACATACTAAGATAGATGGATTATTTGATCTGGGTTCCCAAGTAAACTTGATATCTGAAGCACTTGTCAAAAAAATGGGTCTTGAAACGAAACCACATTTGAAACCTTATCCTCTTGGTTGGGTATGTGACAAAGCAAAACTTAATGTCACCAAACAATGTAGGATCAGATTTGCTATTACTTCAAAATTGACTGATGAAGTTGATTTGGATGTTGTACCACTTGATATATGTGGCATAGTGTTGGGAAGTCCTTAAATTTATGATAGAAAAGTAGTCTTCTTTCGACATGAGAACAAATACCACCTCACTAAGGGGGGAGTGGAATATATTGTTAGAGCTCACAGTATGAGGGTAAATACAACACTTGTTAGTGCAGGGCAAATGAAAAGACTCATAAACACTAATAAGAGATATGTACTCATGGTCGTCAGAGAGAAAGATGTCGGGATATACGATGTCTTCCAAGGGTGTGATCCATCTCATAAAAAGGAATTAATTGATATTGTTTCTAAGTATGATGATATTTTTCAAGAACCAGATGGAATACCTCCTAAGAGGGAAATCCAACATGAGATACATCTTCAACAGGATTCTCCTCTTCCTAATGTGGGCATGTACAGGATGTCAGTTGTGGAGATGACAGAGATCAAGAAGCAAGTACAGGGCTTATTGGATCAAGGGATCATTAGGCCTAGCTCATTTCCTTGTGGTTCTTCGATCATGATGGTGCCAAATAAAGATGGCACATGGAAAATGTTTGTCGATTATCAAGCCTTAAATAAAATTACGGTGAAAAATTGATACCCTCTTCCTCGCATAGATGATTTACTTGATCAATTGAAGAATGTTGTTTATTTCACTAAGTTGGATTTGCGCAGTGGATATCAACAAATCAGAGTTGTAGAACAGGATGCATGGAAAATTGCCTTTAAAACCAAACAGGGATTGTTTGAGTGGTTGGCTATGTCGTTTGGGCTTTGTAATCCTCCAACAACTTTCATGTGTGTGATAAATGATGTATTCAGGCCTTACATAGATGACTTTGTGATTGTATATTTAGACGACATTCTTGTTTTTAGCGGGACATGGGATGAGCATGTGAGGCATGTAAAGAAAGTATTGGATACTTTGCAAAGGGAAAAGTTGTATGTAAAATTGTCTAAATGTGAATTTGGCAAGACTGCACTTGTACACTTAGGTCATATTGTAGGAGGAGGACAATTGAAAATTGGCCCTTCCAAAGTATATGTAATTGTAAATTGACCTGAGCCAAAAAGTGTAACCGAAGTTTGAAGCTTCTCAGGTGCAGTCCAGTATTGGAGGAGATTCATTCCCAACTTCTCCTTCATAGCAGCTCCTTTGCATGCCTTAACCAGTGTGAAGAACACTTTTCAGTGGAAAGGAAAGCAACAAAAATCTTTCAACACTTTGAAGGGAAAGATCAGTACCGCACTAGTATTAGCACTGTCGAATCTTCAATAGCCTTTTGAGATCGAGACAGATTCCAACATATACACCATGGGTGTAGTACTAATGCAATATCGTAAGCCTATATGTTACCACTCTGAAACTTTTAACCAAGTTGTTGTTAACTATCCTACATATGATAACGAGTTGTATGCATTAGTCCAGAGTGTAAAGAAATGGAAGCACTGCTTGTTAGGGAAGGAAACCATTATACATATAGATCACCAACCCTTACAGTATCTTCAAGCACAAACCAAATTGCAACAATCTAGGCACTACAAGTGGATGGGTTTTCTACAACAGTTTCACTTGATAATCAAGTACAAAAAGGGTACAGGTAACAAGGTATTTAATATGTTTTCTAGAACTCTTATTGTTACTTCTATTATTTTGAAGAATGTTTCTTTATCTCATGATATCTATATAGATCAATATGCCATCGATGAAGATTTTAAAGAAGTATATATGAAGCTAACCCTTGGTGCACAGGTAGAGAACTATTGTCTGCAGGGAAAGTTACTTTACCATCTTGGAAAGTTATGTATTCCTACAAGTGAACGAGTCCATGTAATACGAGAAGCTCATACTTCTCTTGTGTCTGGGCATTTTGGGGTAGGAAAAACTATGGCTCATTTGCAGAGGTTTTGTTACTGGACTCAAATGAAAGAAATTGTAACTAAATATGTAAAGGGGTGTGTGATGTGTTCTACTTGTAAGCCCACTAATAGAAAACTGGGGCTATACTCACCACTTCCCGTTCCCTCCCATCCATGGGAAAGTATATCCATGGATTTTGTAGGGGGTTTACCCATGACCAAAGGGGGTCATGATTATTTGTATGTTGTAGTGGATAGGTTCAGGAAGATGTGTATCTTGATGTCTTGTAAAAAGCACATCATTGTTGAGTAGACTACTAATCTCTTATTTCATCATGTTTGGGTTCACTTTGGATTACCCACATCTATCATCTTGAATCGAGATACTCGATTCCTTGGGGACTTTTGGACTAGCTTGTGGAGAATGATGGACACCAAATTGAAAAGGAGCATTGCTTTCCATCCACAGACAGACGAACAAACAGAGGTGATAAACCAAACAGTGGTACTTTTTCTTCGAGGCTACTGCAGCAAACATCCTGAGGTATGGGATGAACAGATACCCTATGTACAACATGAGTACAACCGAGATCTACATTCATCCACTCAGAGTTCACCTTTTGAGACATGTTTTGGGTGCCTACCAAAGGTTCCTTTGGACTTGATGTATGGGAGATATGTCGATGTAAATGAAGAACAAACATAGGATAGAGCCCACAAGTTCATCCAGAGGATTCAGTAGATACACCAGGCAGTCAGGGAACGGTTGGATAAAAGTCAAGCATAGTATAAGGCTTAGCATGACAAGCATAGGGTTGATCATCAGTTCCAAGTTGGAGACCAGGTATGGCTTCACATCAGGAAGGAGCGATTGAAGGGTGAAGGAAAGAAACTCAAGCCCATTCATTATGGACCCTTCATTATCTTAGAGAAAAGCGGTACCAATGCTTTTCATCTGGATCTTCCGCCTTATATGTAGATTTACTCAGTTGTGAACATTGAGAACTTGAAACTTTTTTAGCCTCCCATGATCATGGATCAAGATGAGGAAGTTTCAATAGCATCGGTTGATGAGTTTTCACCTAATTACTTGGATGAGATACAAGAAGATATCATCCTGGATAGGAGGACAAGGACTTCAGACAGGGGTGATGTTGATTATCTTTGAGTAGGCTTAAAAGGCACCCATCCAAGCAAGGCAAAGTGGATCGAGAAGGACAAAGTGACGGGACTCTTCCCTCACTTACCAATTGATTAATGAAAGCTTTTGGTGGTCCAAAAAGCTCTCATTGGGAAGGTGTGATCCAAAAAGGATCCATAGAAGGCTAAGAATAACTCAAAACTCACAGAGGCAACTCAAAACGCTTAAAATGGCTCCAGCAAACAGAGAAAGGGAAAAAATTCAAAGTTCCAAAAACTCAGTGAAAATGACATGATCGCGAAGAGCGTGTCGCGAGATTTATAATGGCGTAAACATCTTGTCAAACAGAGTTACAGTTTGAAAGATATTCATGGTCAAACTTGTGGTCAAATAGGGTCAGTCAACACAGGACACATCATCATCCGTACTACTGACGTCAGCAGCTGCCATGGCAGGGTGATGTCATCATACGAGATGTTGACATCAACATTCCATGTGGTAGCACCAGAAGTTGCCATGTGTCACCCACCAATGGACTTTTCAGAGGTCCATATGGACCAATAGAAAAGTGTCCTGTGGCACCCCCAGACGACGCCACGTGGCACCACCCAGGGAGTGCCACATGTCAGTACGACAATGACAGAGAAGCCATGTCAACATATAGGTGGGCGTATCAATGGGCACCACGTGGCCCAATCATCAGGAGACACGTGGCATCCCAGGAATGCCCAATGTTGGCCCGTGAACGAATCTAGTTTTAAAAAAATGGCGGGTCCACCAAATCTGGCGGACCACGCCAATTTTAAATGATCGTTGGAAAAGATTCTAGCGGATCGCTAAACTTAGTGGAGGACGAAAAATACAATATATATATATAACCAACTACCAAAATGGAGTTCAACGGGTTCGACCCTGGAACCTTCTCCTAGTCCAACACTTTCATAACTCCACCCTAACCAACACGCCTACCAGTGTTGCTTGGTATATCTATCGATTCTATTATTTAAAAAGATCAAATCCGCCCAGATCTGGAGGGAGAGAGGCACTATCGTACTGTACGACCGTGGGCATGGATTTCGAGACGAGACTGTCATAATTGCAGGTGTAGAGGGCTTGAAAACCGAGACAGAATTCCTCTTGGGCCTGGGAGTGCAAGAGTCGGATCAGAGTGTGGAGATAGTCATTTTTGGGTAATTCAACGCCACGGATCCAGTGGTGATGTTTGTTTTCTGATCTGAGCATTATTTCTGCAGCTTGATTTAGAATGAGGTATATTCATGTATTTGCCAAATTATTTTGCTAAGTTAATGAAAGAACCTACCCATTTGAGAGCAGGACCCGGAGACGTAGTCCACTAGGGACGAACTCCATTATCAATTTTTTGTGTTCAGATCTGATGCTTATGTCTCTTCATTTTTAAGTTTTCCCTTTTTTAATGGTGCACTTTAATTTATGCTCATTTAATACAATTCTTTATAAGTCACGATGAAAATATCCCGGATCAAGGAACATCTGGAGCCTGGATGGGCTTCCAAAAATCAACATTTTTAGTTGGATTCTTGCTCATGGGAATGTTCTCTCGTGAGAAAATTTGCTCAAAAGTGGATTCTAGGGCTCATTTCACCGTGTATTATGTGAAAGAAATTATGAAACAACTCAACATTTATTCTAGGATTGTGAATTCACAAGGCAAGTCTGGCATATTGTCTACCAAGAATTATCATCTAAGATCATTTGGCCTGCCAGCTATAAAACCTTGTTGGGAAAATGGGAGAAATATTATCAGGGCTCATTCCAAGGCAAAGTAGTGTTCAAAAGAGCTTGGAAGACCTCCCCCAAATATGTATGTTGGCAAATCTGGCAAGCTAGAAACAGAGTTATATTTAAAAACAAGAGATCCACTCCTAGCTCAATGGTTGCACACTCTTTGGTTCAATTGGAAAAATTCATGAACTCTAAAATAATAAGGCAGGTGGACCCCCCAACTTTGGATGCAGGCAAGAATTATGGATGTCGAGACTAAATCTATCTCTAGTTACTCATCCAAAAGTATATCAGAGATCTTGCTGGCAGTTTCATTCTCAATCTTTTGAGCTTTGGCTTTCTTCTCAATCAGAGTACACATTGTGTTTTGATGGGGCTTCCAGAGGCAACCCATGGGAGGCAGGTGTTGGGGGGGGGTATTGTACGAACTCGAAGGAAATAAAGAATTAGATTATTATTGGAACATAGGGATTTCCACCAATAACAAGGAGGAAGCTTATGCAGTGTTTCAAGGGATCCAACTGGTGAAGCATCGCCAAATATCCAACCTTAACATAGTTGGGGATTCTAAAAATACAATTATATATCTAGTTTTTGGCTCCTCACCAAAGGATATTCATCTAAAGTTATTAATGGACCATATTAGAATCTCATTATGGAATCTCAAAGTTCAATTCTTTCATGTATTCCGTCAACATAATTTCGAAGCTGATGAAATGGCCAATAAGGCCGTAGGAAAATCCCCTGGTCTCATGGGAGTGGCAGGAACAAAGAGTATTGTTACCACCCTGTGACTTCATCCTTTGGAGCATCGACATAGCATTCATTCACCACGTGTTGAATCTCACTCCATGTGGAAGCAATAGAAGGGAGGTTCAAGTAATTATTGTCATGCATGCATCGACAAGACAAAAGTTTAAGTTGAAAGGAAGGTACATAACTTCAACGCGTGGGTGGACGATCAGACCAGGTGAAATGATACGAGGCTAGTACACTCTCAGGAGTAATTCAATGGATCTCATGCAAGAGGATTGTACATGCATTATCACAAAAATTGGGGATGCATGGCAAGTACAGTGGAGGCATGCAATTTTGAGAGGTATCATCAGCATCTACACGAATTTGGAAATGGTGTGCGAGAGAAATCGTATGTTCCGGGTAATCCAAGTACCTTCCATTATAATTACTCATTGTGACCAGGTCATTTCGTCTATTAGTAGCATCATGGACATTTTGGGGGGTGTTATGGTTGATGAGTTTTTTGGTGGTTGCGTTGGAAAATTGTTGGGAGAGTCCTTACTTTACCCTGCTTTGGGATCCCTCTTGTATTTTTGTGGCTTCGTTGGGGGGTCACTCAATCATTGACTCGACAGTTGGTGTATGCATTTGGGTAGATATTTTTCATTCCAAATTGAAGAATTGTAGTCGATTTGGGGTGCTTTCTCTAGTCAGCAGTGGCTCTCTTCGGGCTTATTGGAATACTCTGGTCTGCGTATTAATTCTCTCGTCGCCAGTGACTCTCTCCTATCTAAATATTCTTGAGAATTGGTGTATTGCCACACGCAATTGGAATATGGAATTTAGGGATAAATCCCAGCACTCAGATGGAGATTTGGACTTGACTGAGTATGAGGATCGTCAGCGGTTATATATTTGGGTCTGCTCTCTTAGCTCGACAATCATGTTTGCTTTGGAAACTATGGCTCAACAAAAAACTTTAATTGGTCGACTCCAGGATGAGGTTGATGCCTTGAGGAGTCAAATTGAGGGATTACAACTGTAGTTGGCTCAAAGGGTCGTGACTAGTGGGAATTCTTCTAAAGTTGGAAGTGTGGGGGTCGAGTCCATAACTTCTGTGGCACCAATTCTGGATCTCAATGTTCATGTGGTGGCTTTGAAGGATTGGGATCGGCAGGGAAAGGATGGTATGCAGCACGGAAATGGTAGTTAGTTTCTCAATGATGTAATTTTTGTCTATGTTTTACCTCAGTGTTTTTATTAACAGTATTTATTACCATGTTTATGCTTCTCAGTTTAGAAGTAGATTTAAAATATGGATAGACATTAGTAGAAGGAAAGAATTGTGTTGGGACGATGGCATTGCCAAGCTGGTATTATGTGAAACTCTGAAACCATCCTCTTGTAATCAGTGGTCATGACCACACCTTTTTAATGAATAAAATTTCCTAGTTTTTGTAAAAAAGAAAATTATAGCTTTGTAAATTTACTTCATAGTTTCATTTTTTCTTGGCAAATAAAAATTCTCATCGACTCTCTATTTACCAATATTAATTTTATTCCAAGATCAGAAATCTATGGCTACCATTGCACAGTTATTGCATCAATCTGGTTAGTTTCTAATTTCGTTATCAAGCTTATTTATTGTTGAGAGGAGAGCACAACAGGTTCTTTGCTTTCCCATAGCTACACACAAGTTGTGCCCAACAATTGGAAGAGGCCCGTGATGCCATATGCATTCTTTTGCTTTCCCATAGCAACACACAAGTTGTGCCCAACAATTGCAAGAGGCCCGTGATGCCATATGCATTCTTGGAGAAAGCTTGAGGTCGTACAAGTCTATACAAGCCATACGCCTCTCTCTCCCTTCTACGTTGTGCGTTGCATTGTGTTTGTTGGGGTGTGAGTATTGGGTTGGACGGTTGACCAATTTGTAATGATCTTCTTCACATCGTTTTGGCATAGTATGCTTCAATATACGTGAGCATGACTTTAAGCAAAGAGGTTGGCATTTAGTGAAGCTTTTATGCGAATGTATCACGTAGCATGGTGATACATGGTTTAATTAGTTACCATCTCATACATGTATTTATTATTCATTGTCTTTTTTACATGTTTGTCATTTCATATATATAATATAGTATATAATGGCTAACCTATTTATGTTTTAAATGAATGGTTTGAATTGTAAAGTAGAAGAAATCTTGGGTTGGAGTTTGAATACATTTATATCAATGCTTAGGTAATGTAAAAAGAGAAGGGAAACATTTCTATAGTTATCATGGCAAGCAACATATTATGTATATTGGTTTATTTTACTTGAATAATATTTGTAGTTGCTCCTTTGGATTCTTTGGATTGTTATATTGTGGAGTGTTAAAATAGTTGTAGGCTAAAATTTCTATGAAATGGTTTTTATTCAGTCATATTTTTCGGGTATATTTGTTTAAAATTGGTGAAAAATAGTTAGGTTATTGACTCAAAGTGATTATTTATGTATAATCCACGTGCTCCAAGGGTTTTTTAGCATTCTGATTCCATTTATGTTTTCAAAAATGGATCTAAAGCAACAACAAATATTGATTTCGTGCAGATTTAAGTCATCGGATTATGGTGAAAAAAGCCATTTCGTAGAACAGGTAGACAACGTCGTTAAAATATGTATGGGTAGTTTCCTAATTGATGAAATGCTTAAAGATATATCGGATGGAAGAGAAATGGTTGAACTCATCTTAATTTTAATTGCACATCTTATACATAGAGTGCAATGATATTTGTCTTAACTGAGCACATACATGCAACTAGTATAACATATTTGAGTGTTGAGACTAAACAATCAAGTAAGCAGAAATTGTGAAAATGGGGTTTGATTGGCTTCCCTTTGTGTGAGTGTTGGCATTGGAAATAAATCCCACAACCAAGGATGTCATTTATAAATGTATTCTTCTTGTAATTGCATTGACAGTCACTAAACATTATATCTCTGGAATAACTTAGTTAGCACTCATAATCATGTTTATTATTGCCATTGTTAATTGGTTGTTATGTGCAGACTACATAGAGAACATAAGCCTTGTAGCCATTTTGAAAACTAATATCTCTATCGAATATCGAAAACAGAGAATATAAAGTGAATTTTACAAAGTATTCATGTTGGGTGAACTAAGTGGGCTATAGGATAAGTGAAGGTTCTAATCAAAAGACAAAACTAAGTCATAGAAACTTGAGTCCTAAGAATTTTAATAAACTATCATTGTTCAACTTAGAAGAACATGATGACTCCAAAAGACATTGCACTATTTGTGAATAGGCATGGGAGTATAACCATGAGAAAAATAAGTCTTAACGAGTGCATCAACTCCCAACCATATCAAGAGGAAATTTAGTAGAATGGTATTCAACAACAATTGACTTAAGTAAACTAAGCACAGGGAAATTTTGAAAAATGTCTTTCAAACATAATTAAATCAATATAAAATTAACTCAACATTTATGTAAAATATACACAATCAAACTATTAAATAATAAATTCGTAAGACAGTTTCAAAAAAGCTTATTAAAATTAGTCACAAAAAATTATTGGCTCAGTCTTGTTAAACTCCCTTCATTTGTGCTCCACCGAATCTAGCTTTTGCTCTCAAATTTCATCTGGAAGGGGGGGAAGAAAGGATTTGGATATCATCTCACAAAATGGCAAAATATTGCCAGACCTAAAATCTACGGAGGTTGGGGCATAAAACATATCTCTTGGTTTGCACAATCATTGGCTACAAAATCATGTTGGAGAGGTTTATTTGGTTCAGGTCTTTGGAATTCAGTCCTCTGCAAAAAATATCTGAAGGGTATTGATACTATTTCATGGCTGCGAAGAGATGTTCACAAAACACAAGGCACTTCTATCATTTGGAAAAACTTTATGTTCTCTCTTTCGATCATCAAAAGATGTCTTGCATGGGAGAGCAGTTCAGGTAATCGTGTTGTCTTAGGTCGTGATCCCTTTATTGGTTGCAACTCCAACTTCAAACTTTCAAATCCTCTAATCCAGGTCTTAAACAGTTCAAGCATTTACTCTATAGCACAAGATGTTGCTCTTGTTGTTTTTGGATCATTTCAAAATTGGTTGAAGTCTAATCAGATCGGAATTTCAGATGAACTCAAAATAGAATGGGATAACTTTGTTTCTATTTTAAATAGCGAGGACATCCTCCTCAAAAATAAAAATGATAAGCTTGTCTGGTCTTGGAATAGATCGACGGGTTCAGTCACTGCAAAACTAGCTTATCAACCCATCTTATATTCAAACAATTTGGAAGAGGGAAAATGGTGGTACAAAGCTATCTGGGATTTGAATATCCCAATCAAATTGATATGCTTTATGCGGTTGTGCTTAAAGGACTGCATCCTCACTGGAGTGAATTACAAAAAAAGAGGAGGAATAGGCCCCTCGGTCTGCAATCTTTGTTTAAGAAATGAAGAAACTGCTTCACATCTTTTTGTGGATTGTACAAAAACACAAAAAAATTGGTTTGAAGTGTTAAAATTTCTGAAGATTGATAGTGAATGGAAGTGTTCTTCTATAGAGGAAAATTTGAAACACTGGTTCTTTCAATTTCCAAAACTAAGACATATCCCTTTCTTAGTCATTTGGGGCATTTAGAAATTTAGAAACAAAATATTGTTTGAGAACTGGAATAGAATGGATCCTATGATAGTCGCCAATATTATCCTTTCTTTCAAAGATTACTCAGTCAAAGAGGAAGAAGATAAATTGGCTTTTATCCTAAATCCAATCTATTTTGATGATAACCCAATTGGTTTTTTTGATGGAGCAACTAATGATAATATATGTGGAATTGGAATATATATAAAATTCTCTACAGAACACACAGTCAAAGATCGTTTTGCTGGAGGCATTGGAAATAATATGAAAGCTGAGCTCTTGGGCCTTTGGGGACTACTATTACTCTCTTCCTACTTTTCCATAAAAAAATTGATGGTTGCAGGAGATTCCAAGGTCACTATTGACCGGATAAATTCCAAATCTAACCTGAATCTAATTTATCTCAACAACTGGAAAGACAAGATCAGAAGCTTAAAGATTAGATTTGAATCTATCAACTTTATGCACGTATATAGACAGTTCAACAAAGTAGCAGAGGACCTCTCCAAGAAGGCACTCAAAGGCAATTTTGGCTGGCTATTTTATGAAGAAATTGTTGATGGTTATGTTGTTGGTACAAAAAAAATTTACATTTTCTAGCCTGGAACTATACAGATGTACCTTTTTTGAAAAATTTTGTATATGACACTAGATTTCTTTTTATATCTATTACTACAATGTAAAAATGTGGAAGGAAGGAAAGACTACAAATCTTTTTTTATCGACACTTTCTAGATCCATATGTAACGGAAAGTTTCATTTGATTTTAATAGAATAACAATGAAACTGCTTTTTTCGCATGAAAAAATATATATACGATGTCACCCCATAGTGTGTATAAAGCACACCATCAAAGAATGGAGGATATAAAAACCAATGATAAAACAAAAGATACACCTAGAGAAACTTGTATTCAACGTATACAAACCTGGTTGGTGATGGGTTTATTTGCTACCACCACTAAAGATTGAGTCCTCAAAGAGTACATATGACAAAATGGATTTTTTGTTTTATCCACGCTGACACCAATTGTTACGAGGTTAACTTTTACGTCACAAGCTAGTGAACTATGTTGTCAACGATTCTATTGTGTTCTGGTAATGTAAAAATAGAGTTAGTAATAACATCTATACATGGATATATACGAAATATTAGAGTCTATGATGTGAATGAGATGAGTGAGGTGACATACGGATGACACAATTTGGCAACAAAATCTACCAAAATCAATGTTTAATGAGAGAAATGTGTATGGTGTTATTAGTCCCTGCCATAAACGGCATGAGGGACTATATGAATCGGTTTTGTTTTTTTTATTAGTCTGTGCACTAAAACCAAAGCTAAAGTTTATAACAGAGTTTATACAATTCCTTAACATGTTTTTATATTTTATCAAGATCATTTCATGGTTTATCTTAAGTTTGAAGGAAACGTCATCTTATTTAGTATATGAATCTATTTGCCATTTTTCATTACTCCCCCAGCGGTCCAAAAACATTTTAACCAAAGTTTTATCCACTTTAAATTTTAATCCAAAGTTTTATGTTCGAGGTCTTATTTGACCTCATACCGAGGCTCTTTTGACCCATGTTATAGCTGCACTATCCAGTTGTACCTTACATATAGGACCCACCTCGACTCTATTCCCCTATTTCCCCTTGGATTTCAAGCAGCGTACGCCCTCTATGAACTACCGCTTTGTACCTTGCATACAGGATCCACCTCGCCTCTATTCCTCTATTTCCTCTCGGATGTCAAGCAGTGTACACCCTCTATGAACTACCACTTTGTACTTTGCATGCATGATCTTCCTCGTCTCTATTCCTCCTCTATTTCATCCTGGCTTTGGAGCAGCGAACGCCCTTTATAAACTACTCGTGATGCTCTCCATACATGGTCTACACGCCCCTCACCTCTTTTGATGTGTTAGTTCCTTCAATACATGGTGTGCAAGTTTCTTCAATACGGTGGTCTACATGCCCCTCACTGGTTTCTTCAATATGTGATGTTCCAGTTTCTTCAATATGTGGTCTGCACGCCCTTCACCTCTTCTGTTGTGGATATTTCTTCATTTTCTAATGTTGCTTTCTTCATTTGTTGCTGGGAACCATCACAACCTGCAAGTGAACCAAGAAAT
Organism: Picea engelmannii; assembly: GCA_009831015.1. Lineage (NCBI taxonomy): Eukaryota > Viridiplantae > Streptophyta > Pinopsida > Pinales > Pinaceae > Picea > Picea engelmannii. The sequence continues at coordinate 395,136 of ML786240.1, read as the reverse complement.
GAGTTATGTCTTCAATTTGCAATTCATTTAAATGTTGCTTCTCTACATCTAGAGATTTTAATTGAACTTTTATTATGGGTGCAATTGCAAGGTTTCATTACCTCAAGTGTGACCCAGTAATAACCTATTATTTCATTTTCATCAAGTGCTCCCCATTGTAAGGGGTCTTGAAGAAAGAGTGCATCAATGCTATCTACCACCCAACTTGAGTTCATGTGCTTTTCACCCAACTTGAGTTCATGTGCTTTTGCTCCCTCTTTAGGACATTTTACTAGCACTTGTCTTTACCTTACTTGGCTTATTCGTCGTATTATCTCAGTCTATCTTGCCAACATATATCTTTGTCATTCTATCATTTCCATTTATTTCTCATCCACGCCCCCAATCCAGCTCGTTCTTAAGGGATATGGCCCCTTGCCATATCAATCAATACATTATAGTGTTCACTGGCTTAGAGTGGCGAAATCAAATATGTTTGTCATCAATCTGCCTATGATCTTTATTTCTTCCCCCACATCGATCAGGCCCAACAAACAAGCGTTTAATTATGAAAGACAGTACCTCAACTAACGATATCCCCCCCTTTATTTATTATGCCTCCCTTCTTTCCAGCCTCCATTTGTTTCCACACCCCACTCTTTTTTTTTACACCCCGGTAGATGCGACGAGGGTTTCTCCCTTTACACTTATGACTGCTCACTCACCCAAATGAAAGTGATTTGTTAAATACTGTATGTATGTCTCGGCCCCAAGCTAGTCTCTCGGTCGAACTGTTCCCACGCCTTACCTGGTCTCGCCCCTCTTGTCTCACCCGGGCTAGCCCTTTCTCTACTAGTCTCATCCAGCCTAATCTCTCACCTCACCCTACTCTGTCGGATTCAAGCTTATTAACATTGTGAAATGCCTTTCGTTTCATAGGTGGACCAATTAAGAAAGAATAAGCATGTCTCGGCCGACCTGGTCTCTCACCCCCTCTTTCACCATCTGCACCCCGAAGTATGCTTAGAGTCCTATTGGCTTTACTAGAGCCAGCATAAAAACGCCCCCAACTTTGTTACCTGAGTCTTTTCGTAAGTACTTCTCTCATTCATTCTATCACCGAAGGCGTAGGGAATTCAGGACAATTGTGCTCCTTACGTGGGGTAGCAAAAAACAGAATAATTCAAATCGTTAATGAGACACTGAGTGACCTCAGCTACTTCCTTCCTATGGACTGTACCACCAGACGAGTGAGTTCTTAACCAGACCAGTGAGTATTTCTGACCAAGGGACAAGTAGCGATCGAACCATCGATTCTCGTGACTATGTGATCTCTTCAGTTGGAGTAAAAATGTGTAGCTTACGGAAGGGGGAGAGAGGTGTGAGGCATGCAAACCATGTGGAGCAAGAAAAATGCATGTAAACCAGGTGAAATCATTGAAGCTACATGCAATGTAATACACCGGAATACTTGCACGTAAACCCACAAAAAAAATTAATAATAACATATCCCGGAAAAATGTAAAACTACTTTACATTTGATACGTTGTATAAGTTCTAATTTTGTTGAAAAATAATAAAATAAAAAAACTACTCATACCAAATGAGCTCCTGTTAGCTATTGCACATATTCATAGGAGTTAGCATGCCAACAAAAATCATACAACCACATATTTCAGACACACTTTGTTTTATGTTCATTGTTTATTTATGTTGAGTGATCTTTGATGTCTCGACAGTCTTAAGGTAAAAAACCATATATTACATTAAGTTTTTGATGTTTCAATGTTCCCCTTCAATCTAAAGTCTTATTCTTTCAGAGCTGATACATTCAATGCAATATTTTTACTTCTGTTCACGAAACGATTGTTGATGGATTAGGTAATTTTTTGTTTTTTAAATTATGTTGAAGCAACATGTATCTGGAGAATTCAATGGGTACTGTTGCGGGAGAGAATTGTCGCAGTTGCAACTGTGAAGACAAGTGCACCTGCAACACCTGCAATTGCAAATGAATAATGATATGTCCAACGACATGGTGGGATATAAAATATGATAACAGTGTCAATAAATCATGTCGCGGCTCTATCCATGATAGAAGTGCAGGAATGACGAACTATATAGTTTAATGCTAATGTCGAATATATAATAATAGTGTGATTTTTCCTCTATTATTTTATTTTCCTTGTGGGATTCGTAGATGTGTTTTGTTCCCGTTGACAATAAACTTTTGCATGGATGTTGACTAAGAATAACATTTTTTTTTTTTCTAAAAAGCAAGTCTTTTAATTTTGTAATGTTAATAGTACAAGGATACAAGCACAGCCACATAATTATGTGGCTGATAAACGTCGATAGGCTTATATCATTTATAAATCTTAGGGTTTATGTTAAAATTAGGGTTTGTAAAATAAATATGCTTATTGATCTTCATCAACTAGTTATGATTAGTTTTCATCTGTGATTTGCTCTTTAGAATATGAGATTTTTTCTTTACTATTCTAAAGCTCAAACAATTTAAAACTTAAAAACGTCTCAGCTCTAACATGCAAGGTTAAAGCATACAAATTTTTGCATGAAGAGACATATACGGCTCATTAATTGAATCACCTGGTTAAATGAAATGGCTACGCAGATAGTGGGACGCTTCACATCCCAAACACATGCACCCACCCAAGCCCACGCCCGGTTAATTGAAACGGCTACGTGGAAACTGGGACTCTTCACATCGCAGACACACGCACCTACCGAATAACAAAAAATATATATATATAAATTGAAAGGTTGACACCATGCCTGGTCATCTGAAACACGAATTTGATATCGATTGACTCAATCTTTAATTAGGGCTTTTCTCTTAGCAGGCACTCTCGGACCTCGTGCTTGATTCCTGCAGTTATGCTCGAATCGTATCAGTCGCAGATATGGAGATGGAATCAAAGGAAGGAGCTAAAGGCATCACTGAATTTGATTCACCCAATTTAAAACCAGAAAATGAAACGCGCCTACAATCAGAAAATGAAACGCGCATACAGCTGAGGAAATCCAAGCGTTGTAATCCCAAAGGTTAATCATTTAAACGTGGCCATCATATAGTGCTACAGCAATTTCTTAATATGATTAGGTAAATGTTAAAAAGTAAACAGGTTAACGGATGCATTAAAAAATACAAGGAAGTTATGAAGAGTAAATCACATTCATTGATTTGGGAGGACGACTAAGAATATGCCAGCATCTTCAATTGTTAGCCATCAGTTTAGAATTTTAGAGTAAAAGGTGATTAATTGTGCCCATTGTCAATAGGTATACGCCTTTTGGCGTAAAAATGACCCAATTCCACTCTTCCTTTTTATTTATTCTGAAATTAAAAATAGTAAGATTTGAATTTTATTCTTCTAAACACTTTAATATCAATAAAATGCCCCTTGGCATTTAAAACGCTACTCTTCCTTTATTTATTCTGAAATGTCATGAGGAGGCAGAAGTTCGAAATGGCAATCAACATAGTAAAAAGCAAAAGTTTTGTGCATCTTATTTTGATATTTCATGAGGAGGCAGAAATTCGAAATGACAATCAACGTAGCTAAAATCAAAATTTGTATGCATCTAATAGACTTCCTATATTGGCGAGGACTTGCTGCCCTTTGCAGATCGCCTTGTTTTATCTATAATAGATTGCACACAGATAAGGATTGGTGGAAGAAATTTAGTAGGTATATTAATATAAATTAAAACTAGCTTAATTTGAGGGGAATGGTTGAATATTTATACAAATGTGGTGTATAGTCAATATGAATACAAATGAACCTACATTAACTAATCAAATCACATGTGGAGGAAAATAACACGCTTTCATACAAAGAAATCAAATGGGTTGTGACCATATACTAAAAACCATGTCCTCACCATCTAAGGAATCTCTTATTGAAATATGTTTGCATGGAAGGAAACACTCTCCTTTTGTGGTTAATCAATCCAATAAAAATTTCATTAGGACATAGGTCAATGTTAAGCCAAATGGTGTGTAATTGAGTGGAAGAAGGAAAATGTTGTTCATTGTTGTGTACTAACTAGAGGTGTGTTGTGGACACTTGTGTTCATTGGTCTACCTAGGGTTGGGAGGTGCACTTGCCAAAATCATGCTAAAATCGACACCAATAATCCTACATTGGTTGAGTTAGTGCTCGCTAGAAGTGCACCAAGATGCCCATTAGTCATGTGTCGACTTTAGCATTCAAGGCATGCACATTATTAACAATTAACAATGATTGATGAAAGGGTGACTTTTTGTAGATAGATGAGGAGTAACCTTCCTAAATTCCATTGGGTTATTTGGGGGGGTGAACATTGTGGATGATAAAGAAGACAAAGACAACCTATAACCTATTAGAATCCCTCATGGAGAAAAGCTAGTCTAGAATACCCCTCATAGGAAGGTATACAGGCCCTTAATTAAGGAATGAAAACATTTGGCTATCTTAGAGGGAGGGAAGGTGTAAGGATTTTTAGGGAGGTGAGTTGGTGGCATGCAACCAAGACCTTGCCCTTGGGCCAAGCAAGTTGAAGTGGAACCAAAATATCGAAGTGGGACATATTTAAAGTGAAGAAACAATCATGGAATTGACATTCAATGTAGTATGAAGTCAGGTTTCCCAATGTTTCCTCGCATTCATTAATGACTATGTTAACTCAACTCAACTTCTTTTTTTTAGGGCGAGCCATTTGCTTTTCGAAACAAAGAAACATGAATTTCCCAAGTCCTTGAAATCACAATTGACGCCCCAATATAAATAATAAGTAAGGGGTAGCACAGTAAGAGGTAGTACTCAAGATTTATATATAACACAAAGGAAATGTCAAGGCTCTATTGTGATAAGGAAGGATGGAAGGAGAGAAATAAGGGGAAAGGGACGGGGAGGAGTAAAGTCTCCTTACACGATCTCAATACTAATTCATTTAATAAATAAGTGATAGGCATTGAGATATTACATATATAAGGCACAATGTATTGAAAGCTAGGGCTCCCAAAGATAGAAACTGAGTCATAAACCCAAAACCCAACTCTGTAGTGTTCACATATGAGGTGAATAACAAAACTGAGTAACTCACCCTATGGTATAGAACATTAGAGGGTATGAGTGGTATGGATCATTTGGACTTACTTACTTATCTCCTTTGTTTGGTTGTATTTTTTACAATTATAATGAAATTTTCAAGTGAGTAAAAGATGGATTGAAGATACTTACTTATCTTCTTGGATTTACTTACTTATCTCCTTTGTTTGGTTGTATTTTTTACAATTATAATGAAATTTTCAAGTGAGTAAAAGATTGGATTGAAGATACTTACTTATCTTCTTGGATTGGCCATATTTTTAGTTCAAACAAGATATTCATTCCTATCAATATGGATAAATAACATTAATAAATATAAACAAAGTGCATTAATAATCTAGATTTCTCCAACTAGTAAGTCCTACCCATCAATATATATAAATAACATTAATAAAGAGATCACAATGGATAGTCTTATCCTAGTATAGAAGAGGTAATCATAATCACCTCAACTATTGGTTGAGTGACAAGACCCTAATTAAATTTAGAAGAGGGTAGTCAACCAAATATGGTTTACTTATTCCACTTGTTCACCCAAAAATCTGCTTTGGGCTCAACATGATGTTCTTGTTTTTTATCTTCACGAGCTAGCAGGAGGGTTTATCTGAGCAACCTATCAAGCTTCGGTTCCAGTCAAAGATAGTGGTATCAGTCATAGTCACTATAGCCCTTGACAATTAAAGAGTATCTGGGGGTTACTTTCAGAGGTTCATTCGAGCATATAGTGACTTATCAAATGATAGAACAATATCAATCATTGATTTTAGGTCACTTAGTCTCAATTCAAATCAATTACAGGGTTCAAATTTCAGTTCGATTAGTGCCTCAATTATCAATCAAAGGGTTATAATATTCCTCAGCATATTATCACATATTTGGAATATTCATAACTTTCATCAATACCATTATGTCCAACAGTGTCTTGTCGCAACCCAAGTAGGCTTAATCTGGCCTTGTTCCACTTGTTTCATAACCACAATATTTTTCCCTATAGGAGGTCATCATGGGATTATTTTTGAGTTATTAAAACCTCCCAAATCATAATTCCCTATATCAAGGCTTCTTAGTTCAGATTTCATGAGTTGAGGACTTTGTTGCAAAATTTTCAAAGTTGGCCCCTTTCGCTAGTCATTGGGCGAGTCCCATATGAACATGATATTTCACAGAAAATAAAACTACATATATTAATTTTGAATAAAATAAAGTGATTTTATACTATAGGGATTAGGATAAGATTTCCTACAAGCTATCATTTTCCTGATTATGAGTTCATATGACCAATCTACAAAGGGCACAAACTACACGCCTCTTAAATGGCCAAATTTCAGAGTTGTTGTAACCTACCCGCCCCTTAGGTTCTCTTAAAGGGGTGGGGTATCAAAATTTTGTTTTTCCTTATCCATCTTGAAACCACTTTTCGTGGGCACCATCATCTTTTGCTCATCAAGAGCTTTCCAATGATATCAAAATTTGCCTCGATCATGGAATCTAGATCCAAAGTTATGGCCCTTTAATGATTTTACTGAGAATAACAAGCTCGTACAATGCCACGTGGCAGTTGACATGGCATCACATGAGGAAAATATGTGTCAGCATACATGGAAAGTATGTGGCATGGCAGGGTTACGTGTCATCGAACCATGGTGCAACACCTTCCACACCTTATAATTTTATTAAGTTAATTAAACAACAATACATTAAAATCTTGTACCTTGGTATTTTATTTATTTAATCCAAATTATTATTAATTGATCCACATTAATTTAAAAATCAACGTATTGAACATTTTTGCTTAATCTATTTCACCAGCTCGCTAAATACCAAGATTTTACTTTCCATTTTTCTTTTTGGGGTCACAACATCTGGGTAGGGTTTATTATTTATAATTTATTTAATGGCCCTCGGGTGTATTACCTACCAAACATTCCCTTTTTCTCATTCCCCGAGCTCCAATGTTCCAGTGGGAGGATTAATATTAATAATTTATCTTGTAATGCAATGGGGGTTTATTAAATTGGTTTATAATGTTTGCATCTGCCCTCGGGTATATCACTTACCACATGCACCTTCCCTTCTCCATCTCGCTGGAGTTTAATAATATTATATTATATCGGCCTTATGGGTCTATTATCGCATAAACCTTCCCCTTTCCATCTCTCGGTGCCCGATAACCCAGTGGAGTTTAATAATATTATTTTATATCGACCCTCTGGGTCTATTACTATCACATGCACCTTCCCTTATCCATCTCCCAATGCCTGATAACCTAGTGGGGTTTATTAATGCTATTTTATATTGACCCCTAGGTATATTACTATCATGTGCACCTTCCCTTCTCTATCTCTTGGTACCTGATAACCCTGTGGGGTTTAATAATTCTATTTGATATTGGCCCCCGTATATATTACTATCATGTGCGCCTTCCCTTCTCTATCTCCTCATGTCCGGTAACTTGATGGAGTTTAACATTATTAAAATGTTAAGAGAAAGGAAAATATTCCCAGGTATTGAAAATAATAAAAATAAATATACTAACACAAATTTCTCTAGTGATTAGAGAGTTAACCTCTATATAGCCCGAATTCATATGATTGGTAATTTAGAAAAAATTCCTAGCTTCTCCACTCACGTTCACACAATAGAATCACATGGTTTAAAATATAAGACTCCTTATCTTAATATTCAAACTTATTTAAGAAAATAAAAGGTAATTTGAATAATTACCATGAGTTATCAACCTCCTTTCACCATGCAAATTTTGCTCATGAAACCATATATATATATATATATATATATATATATATATATATATATATATATATATATAT
>ML786240.1:337301-380275 GCA_009831015.1 Picea engelmannii | reverse complement strand
AGAGTGTTCTTACTGGTGGAAGTTAAGAAGTATTACAAGCTTAGAGATCCCGAGGATCGGCTAAACAAAGATTTTGTTGTGAAGTTCTACGAGTGCCACAACACCAGCCCAATGATGGCTTCATGATGGAGGGAGGACAAGAAGTAAAATAGCCAGAGCACTGGCTATTACGTGACAACCAATTTAAGGGAGCCATACATCTATTTGATGGCTCTCATTTGCTGATTATATGGAGAGAAAGACTACTGTAGGTTTTCAGAGGCATGGGTTCCCTTGACTTACACAGTGGCTATCTCCGGGAGTAGTTTCAACGGGGGAGCCATAATTTCTAAACAACTGAGCATCTGTATACAATTGGCTCAAACGCCAAAGGAGGGAGAGATACCAATTTTCTACATGGCTTCATATTTGCTTGATGTCATGTGCGCCAGAAACGTTTTCGCCGGCATGAATATGAGCTGGCATATTGCAGAGCTCCAGGTCCACGTTTACTTTAGCATGTTATGGGAAAACAGGTACAAAAGGTATTACTCCCGCATTTGCGATGAATTCATCTCACAAATTAATTTCATTCTTTTTAAGAAAGAATGCCCGAGAATATCGACTGCGACCAAGAAGATGATATCAAAGGTAGGCCACTGGTACTTGGACGAGTGCGACACCTACATCAAGGTGTTCGGGGTGACCAGAGCGCCACATATGCTACCATCTCATGTCCCAGACCAACTTGTAGTAGGATAAATATGCTACTAGACCATCTTGCAAGGCTACAACGCCACCCTGGTCAAGGACAAGAAGCGTGCGTTCATTCCCTATGGTTTCCATGTAGGTTTCTACTAGGTTAAGGACACAACTCAAGCCAAACAAGAAGGGTTGAGCTAACTTTAGTTCAGGTTCTAGACAGGACGATTTTGAAAGCATGATCCAAAGGGCCTGGTGTTGAAACATTATTCACAGGTGTCATCTTGCTGGCCATATGCCCACGACAATTTTGAAGATGAATTCTTCATGGAAAATGCCCAGGATTGGGACGAGGTAGTAGCAAGGATGGTCGACCCCCAAATGACCAGGTTCAGGGCCATGAGCCTAGATGAACAAGTGATGACCATAGAGAAATCGACATAAGAGGCCCTGAGAGCCAGAGAAGAAATCAGAGCGACAAAAGCAACATAGGCTCCCCTGTTAGCTCCAGTGTAGTATAGAGGATTCCCTATGACTCAGGATGCACGCGAAAAGGGGTTGCTCATGATAGAAAAGGTACAACGAGTAATTGATTAATTGCAAGATGACCCATAACTCATAGGAATGATAGAGTCCCCTGTCGACAACCCAGATGAAAGACGGGTAGATCCAAGTGGCCCCGAGCTAATAGAAATTGATGAAATCACCGAGTTAGATAACCCTAAAATTACAACGCTAAAAGCCGGATCGCCCGAGGATGCTTAAGCTTAGCCAAAGATACTAGGAATATCAGGGAGAACAAGTACACCAAACCCCCTCCGCAAATCGATAAACATCTACGATGATGAAGAGATTCCGGAGGTGTCCCTCGTGACTCCTGTGCCAATCACACAGGAAAAGGAGCCCGAGAAGGCATCTTCCTCAGCTCTCGATGCACCGAAGACCCAAAAGGACAGTCCAACGGATGAGCCAGGGTCGAGCAAACAAAAAGAAGAAGCTCCTCAATAGGAAATTGATATCTCAACGGTCGATTATCAAGTAAGTACCGAGCCTATCCTCGATCCTTCAATTTAAACCAACACTCAACCTCTCGATGAGAAACAAACAGAGGCCGGACCTTCTAAACACATCGAGGAGGTTCAAGAACCCAATCTTTAACAAATATACACCATTGAGAGCTTGGGAAATATGCTTACCTGGGGAGATTAGCAAATCCCCGAACACGTGGATGAATTCGCTGACATACATGCTATCGCCTATGACCAAAAAATGAAATCTATCATGCAGAGAACCACCAAGACGAGGATGATTACTCTAGATTGCTCCATCCTCATCACCATAGAGGAAAAATTGATCAACACAGAGCATGCCAAGACATCCGAACTTATTGGCGCAGGGATGGAAATCACAGTGCCACCCTGGACAGAGTGAAAAGGGATGAAGAGGAGCTGGATGGTGATATGAAGGAATTGGAACATTTGTGCCACTTTGCAAAATATTACCAGGACACCACACAGGCCGTAGTGTTCCTGAGAAGCGATTTCCAAGAGGCCTACAACAAATTTACAAATGAACAACACCTATTCACTGCAAGGATAGCCGAGCTTCAAGAAGACACCATCATGGAACTGGCAACGTGAAAGGATATGGAGAGGTGGTACGAGAAAGCACAACAAGCCGTGGAAAGGATCGACTGTATCAGGGTGGTGCAATAGGGTCAAGACGTCGAAGAGCTCGTCATCCAGGTGCTAAGGGAAAGCAACATTGACCGCATAAGGAAATTGGTCGAATATTGGGTAAAAATGGCTTAGGAACCTCATTAGGAAGTCCAAGATAAATGGGCCGAGTGCGAGAAAACCTGGACCGAGATCAACCAGGCAATGAGAGACATCGGCCTCCCCGAATTCGACACATCCGATGACTTTTTTGACTTACGTGACATAGTCAAATCACATGCCAAACAAGACTCATCATGGGCTGCAGAAATAACAAAGGTGGCAAACATTGCGCCATGATAGGTGCGACAGTTCATGTAGCACCCGATCAAAGCTTGAGCCATGTTGCAACAGTTAAGTGCCAGAATAGTCAGGTATCAAGCACGTGTAGTAGAGATAAGAGAGATCCTTTCGGCCCCAATGGAAGAACATAGATTCTTGTATGCTAACACATGCAGGGATCTCTTCGTTAAGTGGTCGGAGTACGAGAAGAGTCATCCACTCAAGTGAGATCATTTGATGACTCTTTGAAGACTGATAGAAGAAAGCGCCATGTGGCGAGTTTGGTTTTACTTAGTTACACTTTAATAATTATTTTTAGTTGATAGTATGTTATAAATAGGAGGATTGAACTATTAGCAATGGTCGATGGTTGTTACAAAGACCCTCATTTTGGATTTGTAAAGAACTATTTCAGAGCCGCCTTAATTGAGAAGTCATGTTTAGGAACAGAGACAAGTTTGTGTTTTTCATCAAAAGCATGTGTGAATGGATCTGAAGAGGAATTATTTCTGATTTTTTCTAATGAATGTATGTTGTAACGAGTAAGAGCTTCTAAATATGTTGATAAGTTATCTGATTCAATGTTTTACAGTTCTTGTCTTTAATGATGAAAAATAAATCGTTGTGTTAGTATGTGACTCATGATTATAGTTAAGAGAATTATTTTTCTTACCATTGTTTATTGCATATGTGTTTTCTTCTGATAATCTCACCTCAGTCAATAATTGGAACACCAGTAGGTCAATGTATTATTACTAGGCTTGTGGTAGAGAATTGTTGTCTGTATGCTAGAGTGAAAGGGTTATCCCAAGCTCAGCCTTCTCTAGTAGTTAATATTTTTCCCACTTTGTTACCTAGTTGGTTTATACCAACTTTTATCTTGTATTGGACCCACCTATAAGAGAAAATACAAAAAGAGAATGTCTGAACTAAAGGAGAAGCCTTCACAAGAAAACATAAAGCCCATTGATTAATTGGCCGTATCGCAAGATCTGGAGAACCTTTCCACCATTAAACACCTCGGTGGTGGGTTTGGTTCTTGCTGTTGAGTTAAATGGATTTAGGACCCCTCAACAGAATTGGCGCTAGAAGGAGGGCCTGAAGAATGAATGTCTAACAATATATTTAACATAATATTTTAGAAAACCTGTAGATTCAAAAAATCCCGCATGCATGGCTATTCATTCCCAAGACAACCCACACACATTGAGTACTGCTGAAATGAGTAACTCACCCCAGCACGAGGAAGAACATATGTTCCTTGATATACCTTACGCTCTCCCTCACGAGGAGTTAAACCAATTTAGAAGAATCAAAAGATCTTACGCCCGACAGATCAGTGCATTGCCCTTAGCTCCATTACTTCCTCGTAGAAAACAAGTAAGCAGATCGGTGGTCGACACCCCAACCAGGTTTTTGTGCACATAGTAGAAGATCTGATACATTTCTCCCTCACTGAAATCGAACATCCTCTTAATCTAATCCTTGAAACACCAGTCGAAAACTTCTTCGAGTTCGAGGATTTTTTGGAAGAGGAAGGGTTTATCTCAGAATGCTCAGGTTCGGGATTTGAAGACATGGAAGATAACAATGACCATGATGAAGAAAGGGGAAATGCACCTCAGAATAATCAACCTTGGTTGGCCAGAGATTCTTTGGCCATCCTTGGATGAGTACATAACCTTCCCTGACATCTCAGAGAAGTTAATCCCTAAATTGGACCCTGAAACCTCAGGATTGCCTGAAGACCATATCAAGAAATTCATACTAGCTATCAGAATGATGAATGCTCAACATGAAGACATAGTATGCAGGCATTTCCCCTACATTTTCAAAAATTCGACCTCCATGTGGTATTTTAACTTACCTGTAGGATCCATAACTAGTTGGATGAAGTTTCAAAAGGATTTTCTAGATAAATTTGCAGAATAAACCATTACAAGAGCTTTGATGGTCAAGTTATTCACCGCCACCATGAGTTCAAAGGAGAAGTTTAAATACTTCAATCAAAGATTCACCACTATCTTAAAAAAATTCCAACCCGAAGCTAAACCTACTCAGGAGTTGCAAATCGAAGTATATGCTAATGCTCTGCCAACTTCAATTTCCATGTTTGTGAAGAGGGCTGCCAAACCAACCTTAGCTGAGAATTTTGAAGAAGACAAAATGATAGTGTTCTAAATGAAAGGATGCAAAGAAGGCAAGGTCTCATTAGTTAAAAAAAAAGTTCAACCTCCTTCCAGGAGAGGACTACTATTGACTAGACTCCCAGGGAAACAAACATAACAAGGTCTCGAAAAGGGAAGTGGAGACATAGAGGACCTACGACGGATGGTCAAGACGTTGTCAAAAGAAATCATAGACATGAAGAGAAGTGAAGGGGAGGGAAACCAAGGTCAAAGGCCCTATAAACCTTTTTTCAAAATAAATCCACCGTTTAAAGCAATTGAACCTCCCCCAACTAACTTAAACATCGATCTGGGAGATGTAGCGTCCAATTTCTGCACTTATCACCAAGAGAATCACTTTGAAAGAGCCTACCCTCAATGGGTGCATGCCATGAATTTGATGGCCAACCAGTTTCTAGATGAAGTCTCCCTAACCGAATAATCAAGCGGCTCAGTTATGAATATTTTCGATCAGGAAGAAGTTACTCCACCAGAAGAAACAACCATATTGATATGGGACCCCGACCTACCAATGCTTTCCGATGACCTATTTGAGGTTCAAGAACCACACGCAGAAGTCTTGGTTGTGAAAACACGAAGTAGGGGTCAACCAGTCTCAAACAACCTTACTACGACCCCAAATGCGAGAGGAAAACCAACTCCCGATCATCCAAAAGCACCTTTTGCTCCCCTAAGAAACCCTATAAACATCCATACACGAGAATCGTCCAAGATGGATTACAACATAATAGAAGATTTGAAGAAGTTGAAGGCAAATATATCAGTTATGGACATATGTATAATCCCTCAACAAAAGGACTTTCTGTTACAAGCATTGAAATCAGTAGAAAATCCCACGACAAGCATTGACCAAGGAGGAAATCTGACCCCCACAAATCTAAGAAATAAACCAACTATGAACGCATGCTCTGAAAATAAGAAGGGAAAACCTTTTGTCCCACCATTCCTTTTGACGTTTGAAGTCTTCAACATAAACCTCCATAACTGTTTGGTTGACTCAGGAGCATCCTCCAATGTTATGCCATTATCTATTTACAAAACAATAAACGCAGTCCTTCTCAAAAGCAATAAACATGTTATACAATTAGACAAAACCTAGGTAAAGGTTATGGGAGAGCTTAAAGATGTAATGATTAGAATAGCGACACACCCTAAATTTGTGCAAGTAATCGACATCATTGTAGTAGATATCCCATAATCTTATGGATTGTTATTAAGTCGAGATTGGTCTGAGAAGTTAAATAGATACTTTAGTACAGACTGGGCTCACCTTTGGCTGCCATTAAAATGACACACGAACATGATTAGGATCGATAGGGAGAGATATCTAAAACACACTGTCAATGACTTAGAAACCCTTAATGAACCCTCATCGACATATTTCCCCGTGCTAGGCAATTATTCCTGTGATTTCGATTTCGGGAATTCCCCCCCCCCGCTCTCATCTGATGTCCCTCTTACTAAAAAATCCGAAATGATTTTTCAAGAGAAATTGTCGATGACGGCAGAGGAAACCCTCTTCTGTCAAACAACAGGAGAGGAGGAAAGTAACAAGAAAGAGGAAACTGATAGGTGTTGCCCACAAGTTTTGACCTTATACTTTGATGGATCTAAATCGCAATAAGGGTCAGGGGTAGGGTGCATCCTCATTGATCCAAAAGGTAAACGACATTTTATGTCCTGTAGACTAGAGTTTGAATGCACAAACGATACCTCCGAGTATGAAGCTCTAGTACAAGGGCTAAAGAAATCCATGGACTTAAACATTAAAGAATTGAAGGTTTTTGGAGATTTTGAAATCATCGTTAGACAAGTAAGGAACACTATACATTGCAACTCCCCACACCTAAGGAATTACCAAGAGGAAGTGCACAGACTAATAGAGCATTTTGAAGCCTTCAACGTTACAATGATCCCCAGAACAAAGAAAATTCTTGCTGATTCTCTGGCCACCGCTGCCTCAAGGTTATCACCTCTAGAATATTATGAAGCCTCCTGGTTCACTGTGGAGCTACTTTACAAACCTTCGGTGCCCAACAATATTTCTAATTGGAAGGTCTTTGAAGGAGATGAACAGATCATAATTTTTTTGACCAATCAAGATAAATTTAAAGACTTGGCTATTGACGATGAAGTATTCCAGGGACAATCAACATAAACCGATCCTCAGACAGATCAACCAACTAACAAATCAAGGTCTCACATGATACCAAAAGGAATAGCCAATTTAGAAAACCTTTTTGACCTAAGGGAGAGATTTAAAGGGTCAAAAAATGCAAAGACAGGTAGTTTTTGTCCCATGCATGAAACTATAAATTTAGGAACCTCGGAAAAACCCAAGAATATAAATCTCGACAAGACAATATCTAGAGAGGAAAGGAAGGCCTGTCTCAAACTTTTCAGACAATATCAAGATGTCTTTGCATGGGCCTACCGAGATTTTAAAACTTATGATACTCGTATCATTCAACACACTATCCAGTTAAAGCCGAAAGTGAAACCCTTCCAACAGAAGCTTCAGAATTACCATCCATCCCTGGAACCTCTCATGTGTCAGGAGTTAAAGAAACTGCTAGATGCCAAGATTATTTTTCAAGTTAGACACTCCGCATGGGTAGCAAATTTGGTTCCTGTAAGGAAAAAGTATGGGGAGATCCGCCTGTGCCCAGATTTTAGAAACCTCAATAGAGCTTCAGAAAAGGACAACTACCCAGTCCCACGAATGGAGAAACTCTTGCAGACTGTGTCTGGCTCCGAGATTTTCTCACTGCTAGACGGTTTCTCAGGTTACAGCCAGGTTCTAGTTTCATACGAAGACCGCTTGAAAACTACCTTCTGAACCAAGTGGGGAACCTTTTCTTATAAACATATGCCCTTTGGGTTAATCAATGTGGGGGAAACTTTCCAGAGGGCCATGGATGTAGTGTTTTGGGGACTAATCAACAAGTGTGTAGTATTCTATTTGGATGACGCGACTGTGCATTCAAAGAACAGAGAAGATCACATCCAACACTTAACCCAGATTTTTGAAAGATGTAGGAAATATGGTATATCTTTAAATCCTAAGAAAACTATATATGGTGTTGAGGAAGGGAAGTTGTTAGGTCATATTATATCCAAAGCAAGAATTCTCATAGACCCAGAATGAGTTAAGGCTATAGCTCAACTTCCATTACCCCACAACAAGAAGGAGATGCAATCGTTTTTCGGGAAAATCAACTTTGCGAGGAAGTTCACTCCCGATTTCGCGGAAACTATCAAATCCTTAAAAAAAATGATTCATAAAGATGCTAAATTTAAGTGGGATGATGAACGAAAGAAGGCTTTCAACAATATTAAGACTACAATATCTCAAGCCCCAATGTTGCGAAGTCCCGATTTCAGCAAAGATTTCTTCCTCTATACTTTCGCCTCCGACCAATCGTTAGCTGCGGTATTAAATTAGAAGTATGATGACAACAATGAGGCCCCGATATCATTCATGAGCACTAATCTCCAGGGGCCTGAACTAAATTACCCTGCTATAGATGAGCAGGATTATGCGGTATACAAGGCAATGAAACACTTCAGATCTTAGATCATTAAGAATCATACCAAAGTCATAGTGCCTCAGCTTGCAGTCCGATCCTTATTCACTCAACAAGAGATGGGGGAAATAAGAGGAAACTGGATGGTAGTGGTCCAAGAATTTGATCTAGATATAAAACCTGCTAAACTAGTTAAGGGACAAGGGTTATGCAAACTGGCAACTGAAGCCCAAGACCAAGTAAATGATGACCCTGGATGGGAGAATGAATTGGAATTATGGTGTGGTGAAGCTTCATACATCTCCCCATGGAATTTAAGAGTCTTGGTATGAGAAACTGACTTATCTTCTGCATCATGGGACTTGCCCAAAAAACCTAAACCCTAGGGAAAGGAGAGCCCTCATGTTAAAATACGCACAATATTGCCTCATAAATTTAGTGCTCTTCCGTGTTAATTATGATGGGGTGCTTTTAAGATGTCTCGAACGTGAAAATGTAGACAAAGTTCTGAAGGAGCTCCATGATGGCCATACAAGTGGACATTTCGCAGGAAACACCACTGCTCATAAAATACTGAGAGCTGGCTATTAATTGCCTACTCTGTTTAGGGACGCTCACACATACGCTAGAAACTGTAAGACTTGTCAAATAAGCGTGGGGAGGGAGAATAGAGCAGTTGTCCCATTCCAACCGGTGGTCGTTTCCAGGCCATTCGAACAATGGGGGTTAGATATCATAGGAGAGATTACACTGAGTTCTTCAAAACAACATAGATATATACTAACTGCCACAGATTATTTCACGAAATGGGCAGAGGCCATGCCTCTGACTCATGTAAACGAGAAGGTGGTGATCGAATTCATAGAACAACAACTGGTCATAAGGTCCGATGTACCTTTTGTCCTTCTTTTTGATAATGCAACTTACTTTTCTTCCACCTTATTAATGAAGTTTTCTCTAGACAAAGGAATCATAATTAGATACTCTGTAAACTATTATCCACAGGGAAACAGAGTGGAAGAATGAACTAATAAGAACCTAGTGAGGATATTAAAGAAAATAATTGCAGACAACCAGAGAAATCAGCATAGTTCACTTCATAATGCCTTATGGGCCAATAGAGTTACACCCAAGGAAGCTATAGGGAATTCCCCATATTTTCTGGTATACGGACAAGAAGCCATTCTCCTGAACGGGCTATATCTTCCATCTCTTCAACTCGCTCAGGATTCGAGAGGAAAACCCTCATCAATCATACAACAAAGAATTGATACTCTCCTCATGCTAGAAGAAGAAAGGGAGAAAGCAAAATCAAAGTTCATAGCTCATCAACAGATAGTGAAAAGGTGGTTTGATAAGCATAAGGCTAAAGAGAAGAATTTTGAAGTAGAAGACTTAGTCCTAAAATGGGATAGAGAAAATGAGCCGAAAGGAAAACATTCTAAGTTTCAAAATCTATGGCTCGGACCTTTCCAAGTGGACGAGAAAATCGGGGTAGGCACATATTGATTGCAGAACCTAAAGGGGAAACCTGACGCCCTCTCGCTGAATTACCAAGCCCTAAATCAATATTTCCATTAATATATATATATATATATGTGTGTATGTATGTATGTATATGTTTTGTGTGTGTATTTTCATGATGTTTGGTTTTAGCTAGGTCGATGATGTTTTTGTCTTTGCTTATTATCTTGACTCTCATTAGCTATTCAGATTTGTTTGAACTTATGAAACCCTATGACTTAAAAAGCCTTAACACCTGAATAAAGAATCAAAATCCAAAACACTTCACCCGATGCGCTCAAATTCGACATCGGAAGGAATTCAAAGATGGAAAAGAACCACTCGGGAAACCTCAGTTACCGAGTGACGATTTCCATTGGTATTGGAAAAAGGAAGTTTTTGTTTCACGACAAGTATTGCATAAGGATATTGCCGATAGTCGATCCCGTTCGACATCGGTGAAAGATGATTGAAATAGACATTAACAAAAGAGAAAAAACATCACCTATAGGCGATACCCAATGCGCTTATCGGAATCGGGAAAAAACCTAAAAAGATTGCAACAAACTTTTTTACCGCACTAAAGGTTATTCCCAATCACCGATCCCTGATACTTTTCGGCATCAAGACTTTTTCGAGGAAGCTAATCCGAAGAAAAACACGTGATAGGTTTATCACCGATCACTGACTCTGGATACCTTTTCAGCATCGACAAGCCAAGGTTTGTTTTAGAACACACAACTTAAGGAAAGTCCTGACTCTAATTAATACATGTGAATTAGGTCATCGGTCTTCCACACCACGTGTCTTTGCCAGATTGGAGAACCGTACAGTCTAGTTTTACCCCGAGTCATTCTTGGTTCCCTGGGTCCAAATCACACCTCCGAGTCAGCTTTTCCACGAATTGATCAGTGTCATGGCTTTTGTGAGGGACATTGACGATCACCAATCACCGATCCCCGATATGTTTCGGCATCGGGACTTTTTCGAGGAAGCTAATCCGAAGAAAAACACGTGATAGGTTTATTGCCGATCACCGATCCTGGATACCTTTTCGGCATCGACAAGCCAAGGTTTGTTTTAGAACACACAACTTAAGGAAAGTGCCGACTCTGATTAATACACGTGAATTATGTCATCAGTCTTTAACACCACATGTCTTTTCCATATTGGAGAACCGTACAGTCTAGTTTTACCCCGAGTCATTCTTGTTTCCCTGGGTCCAAATCACACCTCCGAGTCAGCTTTGCCATGACATCATTGTAGGATGAGATTGATCAACGTCGGAGCTTTTGCGAGGGACATCGATGAAAATGTTCACAGTGCATCTCTGATCCCCGATCCACCCACTGAGAAACTGAAACGATGGGATGTTTTAGCCTTAGATACGATTAGATTTTGAGCATTTAAGGGGATAATTAATACCAAATACCGCATTAGTTGCTACCTCGTGCGCCAATAAAAATGACTGTTTAAAATCACCGATAGACCACATCACCCACACGCCTCCACCGTCAACCCACAATGAATTTAAGTTGCAGAGATTGGTCGACAGATTTGTTATAATTTCACTCATCACTTGAATTGAATGGCCGATGCGACATAGTAAGGTCTTCTTTGGTTTAAATTCTCTTGATCCATTGTAAATAGAATCATTCTGAGCACAAGGAAATTCAGATCATCCAAAGAAGAAAGACAAGCGATTCGAAAGCTGCAGAGATCCCGTGAGTATCAAAATAACCAGGTTTAGCAGGCTTCACAGGTATGTATCCAAGTATGTAATTTTCACATGGCTACAAATTATATGTTTCTTAACTAGTTTTTGTTCTTTACACAATCTTTGAAGGTTTATTTTGATTGCAGGAACAATTCCTCCAATAAATCCAACCACTAGATGATTGTCGAGGGCGCCGAAGTTGAAAGAACTAGAGGTAGGCGAAGG
Organism: Picea engelmannii; assembly: GCA_009831015.1. Taxonomy (NCBI): domain Eukaryota; kingdom Viridiplantae; phylum Streptophyta; class Pinopsida; order Pinales; family Pinaceae; genus Picea; species Picea engelmannii. Next base: position 368,436 of record ML786240.1, on the reverse strand, counting down.
CTCTTCTCCAGGTACCACAAAGCAATTAGACTACACTCTGAGGCTGGAACCTGTTATTAAGACATCGACGAAGAAGGATTTCATTCAACCTTTAGCCTTTCAGGATACAGAGGCAAGCACAGGATCCAAGATGGCACTCCCACATTAGGGAGAACTCTTAAATATCAATCGAGAGGAATACCCAAAATATATACCACATAGTGATCCAGATGTCAGAGTGCTCAACGACAAAGTTTCCTTGAACATTCAATGGTCGTACCTGCATATGGTGGCGAGCATAACTCCTTTTTTTCCCTGTATTGAAGTCTTGAAGTGGCTCATCGACCACACAGAGACACATAAATGCTTGATCAAGGATGAAAATGGTGGGTGTGTCAGAGTGTTCTTACCGGCAAAAGTATTACAATCTTAGAGATCTTGAGGAGTGGCTAAACACAGATTTTTTCGTGAAGTTCTACGATCGCAACGACACCAGCCAGGTGATGGCCTCATGGTGGAGGGAGAATAAGAAGTACACCAACGAGAGCACTAGCTATTACATGACGACCAATTTAAGGGAGCCATACATCTATTTGATGGCTCTCATCTACCAATTATATGGAGAGAAGAATTCCTCCATGTTTTCAGAGGCATGGGTGCCCTTGGCTTACACAGTGGCTATCTTTGGGAGCAGTTTCAACTAGAGAGCCATAATTTCTAAACAACTGAGCATCTATATACAATAGGCTCAGACGCCGAAGGAGGAAGAGATACCAGTTTTCTACATGGTTTCATATTTGCTTGATGTCATGTGCACCAGAAACATTTTCGTCGGCATGAATATGAGCTGGCATGTCACAGAGTTCCTGGTCCACATTTACTTTAGCGTGCTATGGGAAAATAGGTACAAAACTTATTACTCCCTTATCTACGATGAATTCATCGCAAAAAATTATTTCATTCTTTTTAAGAAAGAATGCCGGAGATTATCGGCTGCAGCCAAGAAGATGATATCAAAGGTAGGCCACTGGTACTTGGACGAGTGCGACACCTATATCAGGGTGTTCGGGGCCACTGGAGTGCCACATCTCCTACCAAATCATGTCCCAGTCCGACTTGTAGTAGGATAAATATGCTACCAGACTATCCTGCAAGGCTACAACGCCACCTTGGTCAAGGACAAGAATCGTGTGTTCATTCCCTATGGTTTCCATCTAGGTTTCTACTTGGTTAAGGGCACAATTCAAGCCAAACAAGAAGGGCTGAGCCAACTCGAGTTCAAGTTCCAGATAGGCTGATTCCACAAGCATGATCCAAAGGGCCTGGTCTTGAAACATGCTTCACAAGTGTCGTCCTGCTGGCCATACGCCCACGATAAATTTGAAGATGAAGTCTTCACGGAAAATGCCCAGGATTGGGATGAGGTAGTAGCAAGGATGGTCAACCCAAAAATGACAGGTTCAGGGCCATGATCCTGGATGAACAAGCGATGACCATAGAACAATCGACACAAGAGGCCCTCAGAGTCAGAGAAGAAATCAGAGTGGCAGAAGCAACAAAGGCTCCCCTGGTAGCTCCGGTGAAGGATATAGGATTCCCTATGACCCAGGATGCACGGGAAAGGGGGTTTATCATGATAGAACAGGTGCAACGAGTAATTTATCAGCTGCAAGATGACCCAAACCTCATAGGAATGACAGGGTCCCTTGCCAACAACCCAGATGAAAGCCCGGTAGATCCAAGCGGCCCCGAGCTAATAGAAATTGATGAAATTGTCGGGTTAGATAGCCCTGAAATTACAACGCCACAGGTCGGATTGCCCAAGGATGTTTCAACTCAGCCATAGATAGTAGGAACATTAGGGAGAACAAGTACACAAAACCCCCTCCGCAAATTGATAAACATCTATGATGATGAAGAAAGTTTGGAGGTGTCCTTGGTGACTCCTGTACCGATCACAGAGGAAAAGGAGCCCGAGAAGGCATCTTCCCCAGCTCCCAACGCTCAAATTCAGGGTCTTCCACATAATGAACAAGAGGTTGAAAGTGTCTTAGACACTAAGCTGCCCGATGCACTGGAGACCCAAAAGGACAGTCCGACAGACGAGCCAGGGTCGGGCGAACAAAAAGAAGAAGCTCCTTAGCAGGAAATCGACATCTCAACGATCGATTATGAAGTAAGTACCGAGCCTATCCCCGATGCTTCAATTTCAACCGACACTCAACCTCCTGATGAGAAGAAAATAGAGGTTGAACCTTTGAAACACATGGAGGAGTTTCAAGAACCCAGTCTTGAACAAATATACACCATCAGGAGCCTGGGAAATATGCTCGCCTAGGGAGAACAAAAAATCCCCGAACGCGTGGATGAAGTCGCTAACATACATGTTATCTCCTATGACCAGAAAATGAAAGCTATCATGCAGAGAACCGCCAAGAAGAGGAGGATTACTCTAAATCGTTCCATCCTCATCACCACTAGAGAAAAAACTGATCAACACAGAGCATGCCAAGACATACAAACTTATCAGCGTAGGGATGGAAATCACAGATGCCACCCTGGACAGAGTGAAAAGGGATGAAGATGAGATGGCTGCTGCTCTGAAGGAATTGGAACATTTGTGTGACTTGGTGAAATATTACTAGGACACCACACAGGTTGCGGTGTTCCTGAGAAGCGAATTCCAGAAGGCCTACAACAAATTTACAGATGAACGAAACCTATTCACTGCAAGGATAACCGAGCTTCAAGAAGACACCCTCATGGCACTGACGACGTGCAAGGATATGGAGAGGTGGTACGAGAAAGCACACCAAGCTGTGCAAATGATCGACTATATCAACGCGATGCAATAGGGCCGAGACGCCGAAGAGCACGACATCCAGGTGCTAAGGGAAAGTAACATCGACCGCATAAGAAAATCAACTGAATATTGGCTAAAAATGGCCCAGGAACCTCATCGGGAAGTCCAAGAGAAATGGGCCGAGTGCAAGAAAAGATGGACCAATTTCAACCAGGCAATGAGAGACATCAACCTCCCCGAATTCGGCACACCTGATGAATTTTTCGACTTGCGTAACATAGTCAAATCACATGCCGAACAAGACTCATCATGGGCTGCGGAAATAGTGAAGGTGGCAAAAATGGCGCTAGGACAGTGCTGTAGTTCATGGAGCACCCGATAAAATCCCGAGCCATGTTGCAACAGTTAAGTGCCAGAATAGTCAAGTATCCGGCACGGGCAATAGAGATAAGAGATATCCTTTCGGCCCCAAACGAACAACATAGATTCTTGTATGCTAACACATGCGAGGATCTCTTCGTCAAGTGGTCGGAGTACGAGAAGAGTCATCCACTCAAGTGAGATCATTTGATGACTCTTTGAAGACTGATAGAAGAAAGCACCACGTGGCGAGTTTTGTTTTACTTAGTTACACTTTAATAGTTATTTTTAGTTAATAGTATGTTATAAATAAGAGGATCGACCTGTTAGCAATGGCCGATGGTTGTTGCAAAGACCCTCATTTTGGATTTGTAAAGAACTATTTCAGAGCTGCCTTAATTGAGAAGTCATGTTTAGGACCAGAGACAAGTTTGCGTTTTTCATCAAAAGCATGTGTGAATGGATATGAAGAGGAATTATTTATGATTGTATCTAATGAATGGATTCTGTAACGAGTAAGAGCTTCTAAATCTGTTGATAAGTTATCTGATTCAATGTTTTACAATTCTTGTCTTTAATGATGAAAAATAAATCGTTGTGTTAGTATGTGATTGATGATTAGAGTTAAGAGAATTATTTTTCTTGCCATCGTTTATTGCATATGTGTTTTCTTCTGATAATCGCAACTCAGTCAATAATTGGAACACCAACAAGTCAATGTATTATTACTAGGCTTGTGGTAGAAAATTGTTGTTTGCATGCTAGAGTGAAAGAGTTATCCAAGCTCAACCTTTTCCAGTAGTTAATCTTTTTCCCACTTTGTTACCTAGTTGGTTTATACTGGATTTTATCTTGTATCGGTCCCACCTATAAGAGAAAATACAAAAAGAGAACGACTGAACTGAAGGAGAAGCCTTCACAAGAAAACATAAATGCCATCGATTAATTGGCCGTATCGCAAGATCTGGAGAACAATTCCACCATTAAACATTGCAGAGTCTAATTGGGCCTCGATGGCGGGTTTGGTTCCTGCTGTTGAGTTAAAGGGATTTAGGACCCCTCAACAGGTTGCTGATCCCTTATCTTGTGTGTTACCCTAAGTTTTGTAGACAAATATGTTTTAGAACATTTTGTATAGATACAAATCAACTCTATTTTATTTTATCATAGCTCTCTCATTGTGAGAAGACTAGTGGCTGAAATTTGCGCCCTCTTGGGCAATTTTGGTATGTCTCTCTCTTGAAAATAAATTTTGGTGATATATCTTGGTGAATTATTGAGCTAAGGTGGTGCAGACATCTTGGATGCTTCTTTACTTGCTCTTGAATGGTAAATGCTTGGTGAACTAGGGTTTGATATTGCATCTTTCTTGGAATTGGTAAGGAAAATCTGCAAATTGTTGGTTCTTTCTTGCTTGTTCTTGGTCATTGTTGGTTGAAACCCTAGGAGGAGTATGTTTTATACACCCTCCACTAAGCTTCATATTATTTTATAAGTTTATATGTCATTTTTTTGCAAGGGTTGCTAGGAGAAGTACAAGTGTGTACACCCTCATAGATTTACCCTGGTTTGATTGGCATGCCCTAGGGAGTAAGATGATTGACACCCCTAGGGATTTTTTTGATATAAATCATACTTCTAAGAATCTATTCACCCATATTTTAAAGGAACTAATACGAAATTTTGCATTGGATAAATAAATTGTTTGCATTGGTAAAAATGTTTTGGTGAGATATCAATCTTGTTCAAGTTTGAATCTTTTGTGGATGCCTTGAGGTTGCTAAACCTTCTAGGGTGTCTTAGTTCTCTTGATCTTCTTGGAGCTATAAAAAATTAAAATCTTCAACCATTAGGGCTACAACAAATCATCTTCTTTTCTTCACTTTAACTTGCAATTTGACCGTGGAAATTTGCTAGTAAGCCATCATTATTATTCTACTGCTAATTGGTGAAATTTTGGTTGGATTACTTGCTTGTTTTCATGGTTAAAATTTGTTGTTGTAGAAAATCATTGCTACAGCCATTTGTCTGTCACAAATGCGCTTTTAAAACTTATCATAACAACCATCTAATACCACTAAAAGTTGTGATAGACTGTTGAGAACTTATCTACATGTTTTGTGCTTCATAGCTCAACTAATATTTGATGCTTTAAGTGGTTTAATATGTAGTAATTACTTGATTTAATTTCCAATATATATCTTTGTTTATTGTTGCAATTAGGGACAACAAGATTAACTTGCTTTTCCACTTAACATATTACGTGCATACTTGTCTTTTCTTATGTCTTAGGTAGGTAAGAATGCTTTCCACATGTACCCAAAGACTTGGAAACCTTCAACCACTTCCAAGACACGCCATCAAAGCCATATTACACTTAGAAACTTGAACTATAGGGGCATCCATTTCATCATCTCACTTTGCATCTCATTTTCCCCTAGGGTCACCTGGGATTCCCTCCTCGAGGTTATCACTTCACCTCTAAAGTGACATGAATACCTATATGAGGTGATAGTGGGTAGGTGTTATCTTAGTTGTCACCATATTATGGTTTGGGTCGGGCTTTGATAAACCTACAACTTGTGCGATAACACACCCAACCATAGGCACAACTATCTTTTGTCTATCCTTGCAGTTGGCCACCCCATAGCCAAAAGCTGATTCCATGAGGGAAAACTCTCACTCAATATCAAGGGTATAAAGATGAAGGTCACTCTCCTTAATCAACATAAATTAGAAATATTTATCTCCAATTCCACCAAGCAAGGGGGCATGTTATTGACTCAGGAAGTCACAACAATTGGCTTGCACAACTCAACACCCAAAATTTATATCCTCATTTATCAACTTGGTTTAGAGACTCTTACTTGATATTTTTAACTCTTAACGTAGAGAACTTGACTCCCCTTTGTTTTTCTATGAACCAGAGTCATTTTTGGAACATTCTCTTCACCCAGCTTTTTATTCTTCCCATCTCGTGGGTTAATTCTCCCCAAAATTCAGGTTCAGTTCATAAGTCTCTAGATGGGTACTTTTCTGCAGTTATGAAGAGGCGATGGAGGATCATGTCCATAAGGAGAAAGAAGAATTATGATTAGGTGAAACATGTTGAGAGGCCGCATGAGACATTGTGATCCTTTCTCCCGCTTGATTAATTTGAGGTTGTCCAACCTTACTCTCCTCATGTAAGTTGAAAAAGTAACTAGTCTCAATGATGAAGAATTTGAAGATCCAGTTGAAGCTTCCACAACCTCTGTTCTTCCTGCACACAAAGACAAAGGGGTGATCATTTTCAGTCGTATTCATGGTATTACATAAGAACCAATGGATATCGTTGATGAGAATATAGACACTTTCATACAGACTGGGAGACATAGATGGGATTTTGGTCATCTCATTTTTTTATAGAGACCCCATTTATGAAAATGAGGGTAGCTATCAGGAAAAGGGGGTTGAGTTGTCATCTTCAGAGGATTGGTATTTATGTGTGTATGATTCATATATTTTTCAGCCCGACGATGATATGATTTCATATTTGTTCCATCCATTCGAGGATGACCTAACACAACATTTTTAGAATGATTTTTGTCCATCCCTTGGGAGTTGCGATGCATATCCTTTTGGCGATGCAAACTTGCTTTATGAGGACTTTTTGCCACCTTCATGCTCATACCTTGATGCATACCAGGTCGTAGCTAGCCTAGAGCAGTCAAAATATCACTCTATAAAGAGAAAGTATTTTCATCTTAAATATTTTTTCAATGATTCATGGATGAAGAGGCAACATCTTTATTTCTCCAGACATGAGACAGTCCCTTACCTCTTTTCTTCTTCTCTATGGAATCATCGGGCTTTCTTAGGATCTCTCATCTCTTTTCAGTCTTCAGGAAACAATGATGTGCTAAAGCAGAATGAAGACACACCATCATCCTTATAGGGTATCCCTCTTCATAGATGGATTGATCAGGCTTGTGGCCATTCTCTCTAGCATGATTTCCTTCCTCCCACCCATCTCCATGAGTTTCATTTCATGTCTATTTATGATCATGATTATTATGTATTGGACTTATCTTTGTTGTTTCACGTGATTAAGCACATGGGGAGATATCTTGATGAAATGATTAACATGTGGTTGCACGACTTCACCTGACATTTCAGAACCTGATCTTCAGAGCCCAAGGGCCCCATGTAAGTAGGTAGTGTTGGTTGTGGAGCTTGATTATATTCCTAATTCAGAGGTCTTTTTTTTCCAGTCGTGTTTATACCCCATGGAGACTTTACACCTTGGAAGACTGTACACCCCTCCATGCGAGAGAGTGCAGAGGGGGCTTTCCCCCCCTACGGGGTCCCCCATATGGGGGTTCAGGGGAAAGCGGGCCCCTGACGGGGGTTCAAGGGCGAATCCCCCGAAGGAAAAATTTCCTTGTAAGTGTAAATTGTAATTTCACAGTAAATTTGGACCGTTCATTATAAGGTCACAGATCTGATGGTAGAAGTTATGTTAGGGTTTTTTTTCCCTAGAAGACAACCCTCTTTTATGAGGTAAATGTATTGCAGCTATTTATGATTGTGAATATTGTAATCTGATTGAGGAGACTGTGAGAGAAAGAAGATGAAGTTACATCGGGTATGTTGTAGTTTGTATCCCTTCATTTGATGGATAATAAAAATGAAGGACCTGACAATTTCTCTGGTGGACGTAGCCCACACTGGGTGAACCATGTATATCTGTGTCTCTATTGTATTATGTATCTTCTGTGTCTTTTTTCTGCATTTGTTTTATTTTATTGTTCCACGATCCTGTTTTACTAACAACTGGTATCAGAGCGAAAGGTAACTCGCTGGAAAAGAGGGTTCCTGGTGCGAGTGGGAGCAATGGCAGAAGATGGAAAGTTTAGGGTTGAGAAATTTAACGCCCAAAACTACCTGTTATGGAAGATGCAGATGGAATATTATTTATATCAGAAGGATCTATTCATACCATTGATTGGAATAACAAAGAAGCCAACACCCACGAACGATGAAGAATGGGAGGTTCTTGATAGAAAGGCACTAGGAACGATACGCCCGAGCCTGGCAATGTTGGTGGATTTCAATATTTCGAAAGAAAATACAATGAAGGAGTTGATGGACACATTGGCTCAATTGTATGAAAAACCCTCGATGTCCAATAATGTATTTCTAATGAAGATATTATTTAATATGAAGATGTCAAAAGGTGGGTCTGTTGCAGATCATTTAAATGAATTTAATACGGTTACTTATCAGCTAAGTTATGTAGAAGTGGACTTTGATGATGAGGTTAGGGCTCTTCTAATCTTGTGCTAATTGCCAGAAAGCTGGAATGACTTGGTCATGGCTGTAAGTATCTTTGTCTCTGGTTCAAACACTTTAAAATTTAATGATGTTGTTGGTGTTATTCTTAGCGAGGAAATGTAATGGAAAAGCACATGTGAGACATCAGGTAATGCATTAAACATGGAGAATAGGGGAAGACAAAAGGATGGAGGAAAGGGATTAGGGAACTGCGAGAATTCTAGGAAGGGCATTTGTAAATACAGACTGAGAAAGATAGAGTGCTAGAATTTTGGGAAGAAATGACATCTGAAGAAAGACTACAGAGATCCAAAGAAACAAAGAGATGGACAACAAGAGAAAAATGAGGAAGAAAATCTAACAGGTGATGTGTTATAATATGCTTTGATTCTTTTTGTAGAAAATATTTCTAAGTCTTGGGTAGTAGATTCAGGGGCTTCATTTCATGTCACAGCCCATAGGAAACATTTTCTAGATTATGTTCAAGGTGATTTTGGATAGGTTCATTTGGGTGATGATGCACCATGCAAAATTGTTGGAATGGGAAATGTAAAAATAAAGTAAAGGAATGGAAACCAATGGTTGTTGAAAGAGGTAAGACATGTTCTAGATCTAAGGAAAGATATAATTTCAACAGGGAAGTTGGAAAGTGAAGTTTGTATATCCATATTTACATATAAGATGTGGAAGGTCACCAAAGGATCATTGTTGATAACAAAAGGAGAGAAGGTAGGTACATTGTATTTATGTACTGGTAATACTGACTCATTTATATCTTTAGCTTCTACAAGAGTGGATACAACATTGTGGCATCATAGGCTTGGACACATGAGTGAGAAGGGGATGAAAATACTTCACAAAATAAATTTGTTTCCATGTCTTAAACAAATTGATTCAGAGTTTTGTGAGCATTGTCTTTATGGAAAACATAAGAGAGTCAGATTTATCAGAGTCAGAAAAGAAAAGAAGAGTGAAATGTTAGAGCTTGTGCATACAGATATATGGGGACTAACTCATGTATCATCTCTTGGTGCCTCTCATTATTATGTTACTTTTATTGATGATGCAACTAGAAAAACTTGGGTTTATTGCATTCAACAAAAATCTAATGTTTTTGATACTTTTAAGAGATGCAAAGCTCTGGTTGAGAATGAGACAGGAAAAAAGTTGAAGTGTCTCCGATAAGAAAATAGAGGTGAATATTGCAGCAAGGAGTTTGATGATTACTGTTCATACCATGGGATTCGTAGAGAGAAGACAGTTCTAGGAACACCACAAGAAAATGGTGTGTCAGAAAGGATGAATAGGACAATCATGGAGTGTGCAAGGAGTATGAGATTTCATGCTGGTCTGCACTTACAGTTCTGGGCAGATGTTGTAGATACTACTGTTTACTTAATAAACATAGGACCTTCAAGCTCTTTGGATGGTGGAATTACAGAGGAGGCATGGACAAGTAAAAATGTAAACTATTCCTTTTTGAAGACTTTCAGTTGTGAAGCATTTGTCCATATTGATAAAGAAAATAGAACAAAGCTTGAGGCAAAATCCAATAAGTGTACCTTTATTGGATATGTGGTTAATGATTTTGGTTATCGCTTATGGGATTATGAAAATCACAAAATCATTAGGAGTAGAGATGTCATATTCAATGAGAATGTCATGTACAAAGATTAGGTGCAGGGAAAGATACAAGAAAAAGAAAAACCAGAATACACAGTGCTTGGCTAGATCACTAAAAAAGAAATTCCAAAGGTACTAGGAAATAAAAATGTACAACAATAGGAGAAACAGGTACATCAAACTCCTGCACGTGTTGTTAGAAGATCCACAAGGTTAAGTAGACCCCCTGAACGATACTCTCCTTCATTGTATTATTTATTGTTTACTGATTCTGGTGAACCATAATGTTATGAAGAGGCAATGCATGTAGACACTAAAAAGAAGTGGGAGAAAGGCTTGAAAGAGGAAATGGATTCCCTAGTAAATAACCAGATTTGGGATTTGGTTCAGTTTCCTGCAGGAAAAATAACATTGCAGAATAAATGGGTTTACAAGTTGAAGGAAGAAGATGGAGGCAAAAAGCGGTACAAGGCTAGACTTGTTGTAAAGGGGTTTGCACAAAATAAATGTATAGATTTTGATGAAATATTTTCTCTTGTTGTTAAAATGACTTCAATTAGGACTATTTTAAGTCTTGTGGTAGTAGAAGATTTTCACCTTGAACAATTAGATGTAAAACTAACTTTTCTCCATGGGGATTTGGAGGAAGAGATTTATATGCAACAACCATAGGGGTATGAGAGAATTTGGTATGCAGGTTGAAGAAGATCTTGTATGGCCTAAAGCAAGCTCCAAGGCAGTGGTATTTGAAGTTTGACAGGTTTATGACAGAACAAGGTTATAGTAGATATCATTATGATCACCGTGTTTATTTTAAAAAGCTAGAAAATGGAAGCTATATTATCTTTCTATAGTATGTAGATGACATGCTTGTTGCAGGGTTTAATATACAAGATACAGATGTTCTCAAGAAGAAATTAGCTAATTAATTTGCGATAAGGATTTGAGTGTTGCAAAGAATATCCTTGGTATGAGAATAACAAGAGACAGGAAAAATCGCAAATTGACATTGTCTTAGGGTGAGTACATAGAGAAGGTGTTGGAGAGGTTTAGAATGCAGAATGCAAAACCAGTTAGTACACCTTTGGCCAGCCATTTCAAATTGAGTAAGGAAATGTGTCCCAAGACACATGAGGAGATAAAATACATGTCCAGGGTCCCTTATTCATTAGTAGTTGGCAACTTGATGTATGCGATGGTTTTCACAAGACCAGATATTGCAAATGCAATGGGAGTCGTGAGCAGGTATATGAACAATCCTGGTAAAGAACATTGGGAGGCAGTAAAGTGGATTCTCATGTATTTGAGAGGTACTGCTACTCATGCATTATGTTTTGGAGGTTCAACCAATGTTCTACAGGGGTATGTTGATTCATATATGGCAGGTGATAAGGATAGCAGGAGGAGCACCACAGGGTATGTTTTTAGTATAGGTGGAACAACAACAAGTTGGATTTTGAAACCGCAAAAGGTTGTTTCACTTTCAACAACAAAGGAAGAGTATGTTGCTGCTACAGAGGCTAGTAAAGAGATAATTTGGTTACAGAGGTTTATGGAGGATTTGGGAAAGAAGCAAGAGAATAACGGGTATTACCGTGACAATGAGAGTGCCATTCATATTGCAAAGAACTCAACCTTCCATTCAAAGACTAAGCATATACAATTGAGGTACCATTTCATACGATCCGTTTTGGAAGATGGATATTTGAAGTTGGAAAAGATACACACTAGCCAGAATTCTGCAGACATGTTAACAAAGGGAGTAACTAGGGAGAAACTGAGTTCCTGCTCAGTTTCAGTTGGTCTTCAAGCATGAAGGTGAAGATGATAAATGTTCCATGTCCAAGAAGGATCATAGTCCAACACACACAAAAGTGGTGGAGTTGTTGAGATCAGTCTCCAAGTGGGAGATTGTTGGTTGTGGAGCCTGATTATCTTCCTCATTCAGAGGTCTTTGTTTTTAGTCGTGTTTATACCCCATGAAGAATTTACACCCTAGAAGACTGTACACCCCTCCACGTGGGGGAGTACAGGGGAGCTTGCCCTCCCTACGGGGTTAGGGGGCAAGCGGGGGTTTGGGGGCGAAGCCCCCGAAGGAAAAATTGCCTTGTAGATGTATATTGTAATTTCATAGTAAATTTGGACCGTTCATTTTAAGTTCACAGATCTGACGACAGAAGTTATGTTAGGGTTTTTTTCCCTAGAAGGCAATGCTCTTTTATGAGGGAAATGTATTGCGGCTATGTATCATTCTAAATATTGTATTCTAAGTCAGGAGAATATTACAATAGCTGTGTTGTAGGTTTTATCCCGTCATTTGTTGGATAATAAAAAGGAAGCACCACCTGGAAATTTCTCTGTTGGACGTAGCCCACATTGGGTGAACCACGCATATCCGTGTCTCTATTGTATTGTGTATCTTCCGTGTTTTATTTACGCATTTGTTTTATTTTGTTGTTTCATGATCATGTTTTACTAACAGGTAGGTCATCTTGATTTCTTTCATTTTCATATTGATTTCTTATGGTAGCTTAGCTTCATTTCATATTTCATTTTTCTCTACTTGCATATTGATTTCATGTTTAGTTTAGAAAATTTTGAAAAAATGATAAATTTTAATTTTCTAGATTAATTTTCATTTTTGGTTTTGATGTATATGGACGAAGGGTGATAGAACCACCCTAGATTTTACAATGTTATGTTTCAATGTAGGCATAGGTCCACCAGGAGATGTTGCGGTTCTCCTGCACTCTACAATGAGTACATGTCCCCAAGTAGGAGACATATGTTATCTCCAACTTCTAGGGATAACTAAGGAGATGATGTCTCGAGGCCCTTAGGTTGTAGAAATGGAGTACCAAGAGATAGTTTGACCTCACCACCAAAACTACATGTTCATCATGGCAATATCCACCACATTAACTGGCTTCCGGAAGACATCGGGCCTTGCTCCATGAGGTAAAAGCCAGGTATTATGGTGAGTGTCATTTCAATATTTTAGGCATTTGAGTTTCATCTATTACTGCTTTTGATTATGTAATGTTTGCTTGGACATTATGCTCTTTGCCTTGTTTTACTTTGGTGGTTTAGATATTGCCCTAGCAAGTGGGTCACCCTTAGGGATAGGTTTGCTACCGGGAGGCCCTCTTGACGAGTCATCGTGCCATTGCCGACCATAATTGTCACTTTCCACACTTCATCCCCTCATCTTCTCACCTTTTGGGATTTTTGGGTATACTGACCCAAGAAAGGGTTGTCCCTCATTTCATGGGAAGAAGGGGCTGAAGGCCCAAAGGCTTATAGATGGCAAGAGATAAAATCCAATCATTAACCTTCTAGATCCTTGCCCAAGGATCCCGAGGACAATGAAATGTCTCTCATAAGAAACTGATGGGACCCATGAAAAATACCTAATAACAAAATTCCAACCAAGGTGGAGCATGTGTGGGCATTGTTTTTAATGCTTAGGTAGAAGCCCGACACATGTTTTCAACTTGGGGAAGCATGATGTGACTAGGGTAGAGTCAAGGTGGGCACAATTTTTCATTCTTAGGTAGAATCCCCACCTTGTCTTCAACTTGGAAACATCTTAAAAGAATAAAAGGCAATAAATGGGCTTGGAAAAAGGTTGCATTAAAAACGAAGGTGCAACATACCCTCTACAAATGCACCCATAAGTGAGACACTACAACCCCTTGTATGTCATGAATCCCATGCCAAAAATTGTTCCCCCCATCCATGACACCTCATTGACATAACTTAGAAAGAGGTCCCATCGGGAAATTGATCCAGGTGGATATCGGTGGCCACCCACCTTTTCCGACTGGCTCAAAATAGTTTTCTGGCAATTTTGGCAATTTACTATTTTTAGCAGTTTTTAACTTCCGGGGCCATTTTGAGGGCCCAAATGAAGGTTTTTTGAGATTGAGGTTCTCAATGATAGTCAAATGCATGATTAATCCCCCAAAATTAATCTCCTCGACAATACCTTTCCAACGAGCTATCACATGCCTAAAACGGAGATCGTATGCAAAAGTTACGACCCCGGGAAGTTGATGTACTCACTTACCCAAACAGGGCCCACATGACTTTTGGCGCTTCATCTCCTAGGGTTAGGTTTTTGGATGTATAGGGTTTTTGGCATTCCTGTTTATTGTAAAAAGGACTTCAGAGCCTCATTGTAACCATATTCTTGCAGATGCGAGTAGCTGTCACATCTCTTCTCAGAGATAAGCTGCCACCATTCTAGCGAGTCTTTCACTCTGTATTTTTACAGTCTCTGTACATTTCTTTCATTACTAAAAATCGTGTATTACTGTATATTTGTGTTTATGGTTGCATCTCTGATACATTTATGTTATCTTATTGAATATCTATGATATCTCTGTGCATTTCTTTATTATATCTCTGCTCGCATTTCGTGCCGAAAAAAACTGGATCAGTGGTATCAGAGCAGGCTGCTCTTGATCATTTTTTTAGTGCATGCCCCTGACGAGGTCTGAGTATAGAAATTTGGGTCTCGAGCTTGTCTCTTTTGAAGATAATTGCTCTCGCACACCCAAGAAACCCTCAATGGTGGAAGAAAAGAAAAACAACGGAGCAGACGATCCTATCAATCTGTTGCTTGAGCAAGCTCTCACGCGACAAAGGAACGAAATGATGGAGAATTTTCCCCACATCCTTCAATGCCTGCCGATAACAGCAGACGCATCTTCATCAAGCGGCCACTTTGGAGGCACCATGCCTTTCAAGGTACAAGTTAATTTTGATATTCATGTATTTGAAGGACACATAGATGCAGAAGCCCTAGAAAAATGGTTAACTCTGCTAGAAGGTTATTTCTCTGTTCACAATTTTTTCGACAAAGAAAAGATCACCTTCGCACTCCTTAAAGTTCTCCCTCATGTTAAACATTGGTGGAAACCTTACTGGGAGCAAAGTTCCACAGAGGAGTATGGAATATACGGGGCCGATTCCACTTGGGATTTTTTTGTGGATGCGGTAAAGGAACAATATTACCCTGTTGGCAACTATGAGGACCAGTACATGATATGAACCACACTGCGGCAACAGAGGGTCCAAGAAGTTCCAAATTTCACCAATACCTTCCATACCTTGCACACCAAGCTGGGTATCAAAGACTCCGAGCGACATTTGGTTCTGAAATACCGTGGGTCTCTACACAGATACATCCAAACTGAAATGGGATTTCTGGACATCTCATCACTCGGTGCTGCTTATCGATATGCTGTTAAAATTGATAAGAAATTTAAGCACCAGAACAAGCAGGAGTTCGGGTCTGCAAATCTACAACAACCAAAGTATGACAAAGATGGCCCTAACAAGAAGTCTCCCGAAAACCAGTCCAAGACACAGGAAAAGAAGGGTCACGGGAAGACAAATAAGGACACCGGAAAATGGTGCGAGTTCCACAAAATCCCCTGGCACAACACTGATGAATGTCTCTCAAAAAATTCATTGGTGGCCGAGATCAAGGACAAAGAGACGAACCCTGATTCAGAATCTGATTCTGAAAACAATGGTAAATAACAGATCATTGACGCATACCCCACTGATATTGTCACAACCGCAACAATTCAACCAGAAGAACCAATAGATCCTAAAGAGGGGGAGCTCCTTTTCCATTCATAGATGTGGGTGAAGGGGACCCCACTGCATTTTATTGTTGATAGTGGAAGCCAGAAGAACCTCATCTCAGCAGAGGTTGTCACAGTTGGGATTGTCGACAACACCACACTCGTAGCCATACAACATCGGGTGGCTTCACCAAGGATGAGATCTCCGTGTCAGCCAACAATGTCGATTGTCATATGACATCCAACCCTTCAAGGATGAGGTATTATGTGATGTTTCCCCACTGGATGTCTGTGATGTTTTCTTGGGCCAACCATATATGTGGAAGTGCCATGTTGTTTATGAGTCTCGACCCCATAGTGTCATTGTTTCTTTGGGGGGTCATCTCTACAGAATACCAAAGGTAGTTCCAACTATTGTTCCACCTAAAAAGTGCTGCAAGGTAGTATCTCATACTGCAAAATTTAGCTTCTTCACAATTTGTTCAAAAGGAGAACAGAAGGACACTGCAACCACTACAGCCTTGCCCCAAGAACCTTCTATCAAATAGAAGCAAGTCGACAAGGTTGCAACAAAGTGCAAAGATTCCTTCTGCACATCGTCCTCTCATGTAGCCCAACTTGTTGAATGACCTCATCCTCAACAGGTTCATGACAAACTTCCATAAACTGAGTAGCACGACGTCTCCAACAAGGCAAGCAACTCACCAATATGCAGATTCAGTAAACACTTTTCCCTCTCCCTCGGGAACTCAATGCAATGGAGATCATTACTTCCTATGGAGGGAGAATTGATCCAGGTGGATATCGGTGGCCACCCACCTTTTTCCACTGGCTCAAAACAGTTTTATGGCAATTTTGGCAATTTACTATTTTTAGCAGTTTTTAACTTCCGGGGCCATTTTGAGGGCCCAAATGAAGGTTTTTTGAGATCGAGGTTCTCAATGATAGCTGAAGGCATGATTGAGCCCCCAAAATGAATCTCCTCGACAATACCTTTCCAACGAGCTATCACACGCCTAAAACGAATATCATATGCAAACGTTACGACCCCGGGAAGTTGATGTACTCACTTACCCAAACGGGGCCCACATGACTTTTGGCGCTTCATCTCCTAGGGTTAGGTTTTTGGATGTCTAAGGTTTTTGGAATTCCTGTTTATTGTAAAAAGGCCTTCAGAGCCTCATTGCAACCATCTTCTTGCAGATGCGAGTAGCAGTCACATCTCTTCTCAGAGATAAGCTGCCACCATTCTAGCGAGTCTTTCACTCTGTATTTTTACAGTCTCTGTAAATTTGTTTCATTAATAGAAATCGTGTATTACTGTATATTTGTGTTTATGGTTGCATCTCTTATACATTTATGTTATCTTATTGAATATCTGCGATATCTTTGTGCATTTCTTTATTATATCTCCGCTCGCATTTTTTACCAAAAATAATCTGGATTAGTGGTATCAGAGCAGGCTGCTCTTGATCATTTTTTTAGTGCATGCCCCCGACGAGGTCCGAGTATAGAAATTTGGGTCTTGAGCTTGTCTTTCTTGAAGAAAATCGCTCTCACACACTCAAGAAACCCTCAATGGTGGAATAAAAGAAAAACAACGGAGCAGACGATCCTATCAATCTGTTGCTTGAGCAAGCTCTCACGCGACAAAGGGACGAAATGATGGAGACTTTTTCCCACATCCTTCAACACCTACCGATAACAACAGGCACATCTTCATCAAGCGTCCACTTTGGAGGCACCTCGCCTTTCAAGGTACAAGTTAATTTTGATATTCCTGTATTTGAAGGACAGATAGATGTAGAAGCCCTAGAAAAATGGTTAACTCTGCTAGAAGGTTATTTCTTTGTTCACAATTTTTCTAACAAAGAAAAGATCACCTTTGCACTCCTTAAATCTCTCCCTCATGTCAAACATTGGTGGAAACCTTACTGGGAGAAAAGTTCCACAAAGGAGTCTGGAATATACGAGGCCGATCCCACTTGGGATTTTTTTGTGGATGCGGTAAAGGAACAATATTACCCTGTTGGCAACTATGAGGACCAATACATGAGATGGACCACTGTATGGCAAGAGAAGGACCAAGCAGTTACAAAGTTCACCAATACCTTCCATACCTTGCGCACCAAGCTGGGTATCAAAGACTTCGAGTGACATTTGGTTCTGAAATACCGTGGGGCTCTACACATGTACATCCAGATTGAAATGGATTTTCTGGACATCTCATCACTTGGTGCTGCTTATCGATATGCTGTTAAAATCGAGCAGAAATTTAAACACCAGAACAAATAGGAGTTTGGTTCTGCAAATCCACAACCGAAGTATGACAAAGATGACCCTAACAAGCAGTCTCTCATAAACCAGTCCAAGACACAGGAAAACAAGGGTCACGGGAAGACAAAGAAGGACACCGGAAAATGGTGTGAGTTCCAAAAAATCCCCTGGCACAACACCGATGAATGTCGCTCAAAACAGTCATTGGTGGCCGAGATCAAAGACAAAGAGATGAACCTTGATTCAGAATCTGATTCTGAAAACAATGATAAAGGACAGATCATTGACGCAGACCCCACTGCTATTGCCGTGACCGCAACAATTCAACCAGAAGAACCAACAGATCCTGAAGTGGGGGAGTGCCTTTTCCATTCACAAATGTGGGTGAAGGGGACCTCACTGCATTTTATTGTTGATAGTGGAAGCCCGAAGAATCTCATCTCAACAGAGGTCGTCAAATAGTTGGGATTGTCGACAACACCACACCCACAACCATACAACATCGGGTGGCTTCGCCAAGGACGAGATCTCCGTGTCAGCCAACAATGTTGATTGTCATACGACATCCAACCCTTCAACGATGAGGTATTATGTGATGTTGCCCCACTGGATGTCTGTGATGTTCTCCTCGACCAACCATATATGTGGAAGCACCATATTGTTTATGAGTCTCGACCCTGTAGTGTCATTGTTTCTCTGGGGGGTCATCTCTACAGAATACCAGAGGTAGTTCCAACTACTGTTCCACCTAAAAAGTGTCGCAAGGTAGTATCTCACACTGTTAAATTTAGCTTCTTCACAATTTGTTCAAAAGGAGAACAGAAGGACACTGCAACCACTACAGCCTTGCCCCAAGCACCTTATATCAAATAGAACAAACCTAGCTTGGGCTTCCATGGGGATTGAATCCCATAGGTTGGATGCTAAGGGCCCACAATACATATAATGATGACATGCCTTTAGAGTCCTAGAGGACACCTTGGAGGATCTTTCCTAGCCCCTACATGCCAAACAACTTGCTTGAAAGGGGCAAAACATCACCTTTTGGGGGCTTCACGTCACCTAGGGCTAGGTTGTGGTGGTGATGATGGACACTTGGAACTTTTTGAGGAAGAGGCCCATGGATCATGGAAGAAAGGTTTTGGTTGAAGACTATTGGCCTTTGGAGGCGTAGCGCTGCCTTCTCCAACTCAATGACCAGGGATGATTTTAGGGGCTAAATTTCGCTCATGGGCTAATTTTCCATGGTTTTTCCAAAAATGAAATTCGCTATTTTAAAAATGTTTTGCCCAAATTCTATAGGATAAAATTATTTTACATTAAAAATCGCCAAAATTTTATAAAAACTATACAAAATACTTAGAAATTTGAATATTTAAAAAAAAATATCGTCAAACATTTATAGTTGACATATGAAGGATTAGTAATATTCACCAAGGTTTCTACGTTTTAAAATAAATTTCCATCCTTAAAATCATTCCTATCAATGACTTGACCAAAAGTGCCAAACGTTTCCCAAAAGAAGGGTGGCATCATGTTTCTAGGGTTTCTTTTATGTGCAAAATATAAATTAAATAATATTRCTTTTGTAAATGGGAAGGATAAGGGTTGTTGAACCCTTATCTTGTTTTTTACCCTAATATTTGTGGACAAACCATGTTTTAGAACATTTTGTATAAATGGAGATAAACTCTATTTCATTTTGATATAGCTCTCCCATGTGGAGAAGGATACTTTGCTGAAATTTGTGCCCTAGTTGGGAAACTCTCTTTATCTTTCTTGGTTACATTATCTTTTGATGGCTTGTCTTTTCTATTGGATGGATGGATGATTCACTAGCTATCTTGGAGGCTTGTTTCTTTCTTTATTGTGGAATTTGCTTAGTGAATTAAGGTTTCATCTTGTTAATGCTTCAACTAGGTAAGGATTTCATGTTTATTGCTCTCTTTTATTGGTTGTAAGGTTAATGTGATAATTTCTTGGGGAGTATAAGGGCATACAACCCCCTCCAAGTCCATTTTAATTGTTTTAAATAGTTTCGGGTGGAAAGGATACTAGGAGAAGTAAAAGGGCTTACACCCTCCTAGGTTTTCCTTGTTGGTTAGGGTTTGACTTGGGGAGTAAAAGGGCTTACAACCCCAAGGAAGTAATGCATCCAACTTGTTTAATCAAGAGACTCCATTTTCCCAATAGAAAGACACTAATCTTCATGCATTGGAGAAATAAATTATTGCATTGGTAATCGTAAAAAGTTGCGATATTGAGATCGTCTAAGTTGGAATATTTTCTGTGTTCTAAGATTTCTGAGGCCACAAAAGCGTTTTGTTTCTCCAATTAGTTCTTGTTTTTGTTACAACTTTAATATACAACCATTAGGGCTGCATAAAACCCTAAACAAGTTTCTAAATAACTCTTTTTTCAACCGTCAAATTTTGCGAGTAATTTGCCCCTATAATCTACTAGTTCCAACACACTTTTTTGGTGGATTATTTGCAAATTTTGGTGGCTGATTTTTCTGCTATAATTTTTTTTTTTTGCTACATGAAATTATATCTCTAAAACACTTGTTTATAACAACCTTACATTTATGCTAAATTGTTACTCTTTAAATATTGAGTTGTATTAGTGTTTTCTAGTTTATCTCTTGCATTATTTACGTGACTTTTAGCATTTTATTTAGCAGATCTAACAAATATTTAATTGCTTAGATATCCCTATTTACATCAGTCAAAATTTAATTGCATTATATTGACTGATGTAAATAGGGATATCAAGCTTAACTTGCTTGTCCACTTGACATATATCTCGTGTAGTTGGTTTTTCTTGTGTCTCGGGCAGGTACAAACACTCTTCGCAGGTACTCAAAGACTTGGCAACCATTGACTACTTCCGAGTTTCGTTTCCAACCCTTTTTCCATATAGTAACTTGACCTATAGGGGAATCCATTCATAAGTATCATTTTCCATCTGATTTCCCCCCAAGGTCACATGGGATTCCCCCCTTGCGGTGATCACTTCACCTCTAAAGTGACGGGGATACCTATCTGAGGTGACAATGGATATGTGTTATCTTAGTTGTCGCCATATTGTGGTTTGGGTTGGGCTTTGCCCGACTTACAACTTGTGCGATAAGAGGGTGGAAAGAGGCTCATCCATCAACAATTTCCCATCTAGCTTAAATTCTTAGATAAGTGTTTCAATGTTTTGTATATGCCATGATAATTTCCTGGATGTTATGGTATTTATGTTTTGGTTAAATGAAGAATTTGATATTATGTTCAAGTAGTGAAATTGTTTCTCCATGTGCCTGGCTGATTGTAAAATATGAAGTGAGTCACGAAAAAATGTATTCTGTTGTTTTCCCTCTATCTGTCTCTATTTTTAAAGGCTATTGTAAGTAATTATTTGTAACTCTGAGTAAGAACAGAGTGATGGTTGGGAATTTGCAGCTTATTTCTATGAATAAATATCATGTGTTAGTAGTGAAGACTAAGTTGTTAAAGTATTCACAGAGCATCATAAGATAAGAGTGTATAATTTCTATTAAATGAATGTTGCCCCCTCTAATACTTAAGTTATAGATCATTTATGGGAGGTGACATGTCTTTGGTTAATGTTCAAGCCTTAATGCCTTCTTGGAAGGCTTAGTTGAATGCTAAATAATCTGTGGAAGCATGAGTAAAATTAACCATAAATCCCTTAAATCCCAACCAACATAATAGGCTTGATAAGGGGGAGTTATGGAATGAAATATTAACCATAATTTTGGTCTCATAAGTCTATGCTATCTAGTTAAGAGGATAAGGTATTTAACATGAGGAATGTGTGGAATAAAATGAAATCATGAATTATGTGTTTTGTATTTAATTTATGCCTTATCAAGACATGGATAGAATAAAATTCTTACCCATATTTACTCAATAAAACCATGTCCAAAGGTAAAAGACCGGAAATGTTGGCTTTATCCTAAATAATAGTAAAGACTTGCATCATTTTAGGTGGGCAGTAAGTCCTGGTAAAAACATAACTTTTACTGTGAGAAGTTTTATTCACAAGAGATTTAATTTTTTGGAAAGAAACTCATATATATATATATATATATATATATATATATATATATATATATATATATATATATGGTTTCATGAGCAAAATTTGCATGGTGAAAGGAGGTTGATAACTCATGGTAATTATTCAAATTACCTTTTATTTTCTTAAATAAGTTTGAATATTAAGATAAGGAGTCTTATATTTTAAACCATGTGATTCTATTGTGTGAACGTGAGTGGAGAAGCTAGGAATTTTTTCTAAATTACCAATCATATGAATTCGGGCTATATAGAGGTTAACTCTCTAATCACTAGAGAAATTTGTGTTAGTATATTTATTTTTATTATTTTCAATACCTGGGAATATTTTCCTTTCTCTTAACATTTTAATAATGTTAAACTCCATCAAGTTACCGGACATGAGGAGATAGAGAAGGGAAGGCGCACATGATAGTAATATATACGGGGGCCAATATCAAATAGAATTATTAAACCCCACAGGGTTATCAGGTACCAAGAGATAGAGAAGGGAAGGTGCACATGATAGTAATATACCTAGGGGTCAATATAAAATAGCATTAATAAACCCCACTAGGTTATCAGGCATTGGGAGATGGATAAGGGAAGGTGCATGTGATAGTAATAGACCCAGAGGGTCGATATAAAATAATATTATTAAACTCCACTGGGTTATCGGGCACCGAGAGATGGAAAGGGGAAGGTTTATGCGATAATAGACCCATAAGGCCGATATAATATAATATTATTAAACTCCAGCGAGATGGAGAAGGGAAGGTGCATGTGGTAAGTGATATACCCGAGGGCAGATGCAAACATTATAAACCAATTTAATAAACCCCCATTGCATTACAAGATAAATTATTAATATTAATCCTCCCACTGGAACATTGGAGCTCGGGGAATGAGAAAAAGGGAATGTTTGGTAGGTAATACACCCGAGGGCCATTAAATAAATTATAAATAATAAACCCTACCCAGATGTTGTGACCCCAAAAAGAAAAATGGAAAGTAAAATCTTGGTATTTAGCGAGCTGGTGAAATAGATTAAGCAAAAATGTTCAATACGTTGATTTTTAAATTAATGTGGATCAATTAATAATAATTTGGATTAAATAAATAAAATACCAAGGTACAAGATTTTAATGTATTGTTGTTTAATTAACTTAATAAAATTATAAGGTGTGGAAGGTGTTGCACCATGGTTCGATGACACGTAACCCTGCCATGCCACATACTTTCCATGTATGCTGACACATATTTTCCTCATGTGATGCCATGTCAACTGCCACGTGGCATTGTACGAGCTTGTTATTCTCAGTAAAATCATTAAAGGGCCATAACTTTGGATCTAGATTCCATGATCGAGGCAAATTTTGATATCATTGGAAAGCTCTTGATGAGCAAAAGATGATGGTGCCCACGAAAAGTGGTTTCAAGATGGATAAGGAAAAACAAAATTTTGATACCCCACCCCTTTAAGAGAACCTAAGGGGCGGGTAGGTTACAACAACTCTGAAATTTGGCCATTTAAGAGGCGTGTAGTTTGTGCCCTTTGTAGATTGGTCATATGAACTCATAATCAGGAAAATGATAGCTTGTAGGAAATCTTATCCTAATCCCTATAGTATAAAATCACTTTATTTTATTCAAAATTAATATATGTAGTTTTATTTTCTGTGAAATATCATGTTCATATGGGACTCGCCCAATGACTAGCGAAAGGGGCCAACTTTGAAAATTTTGCAACAAAGTCCTCAACTCATGAAATCTGAACTAAGAAGCCTTGATATAGGGAATTATGATTTGGGAGGTTTTAATAACTCAAAAATAATCCCATGATGACCTCCTATAGGGAAAAATATTGTGGTTATGAAACAAGTGGAACAAGGCCAGATTAAGCCTACTTGGGTTGCGACAAGACACTGTTGGACATAATGGTATTGATGAAAGTTATGAATATTCCAAATATGTGATAATATGCTGAGGAATATTATAACCCTTTGATTGATAATTGAGGCACTAATCGAACTGAAATTTGAACCCTGTAATTGATTTGAATTGAGACTAAGTGACCTAAAATCAATGATTGATATTGTTCTATCATTTGATAAGTCACTATATGCTCGAATGAACCTCTGAAAGTAACCCCCAGATACTCTTTAATTGTCAAGGGCTATAGTGACTATGACTGATACCACTATCTTTGACTGGAACCGAAGCTTGATAGGTTGCTCAGATAAACCCTCCTGCTAGCTCGTGAAGATAAAAAACAAGAACATCATGTTGAGCCCAAAGCAGATTTTTGGGTGAACAAGTGGAATAAGTAAACCATATTTGGTTGACTACCCTCTTCTAAATTTAATTAGGGTCTTGTCACTCAACCAATAGTTGAGGTGATTATGATTACCTCTTCTATACTAGGATAAGACTATCCATTGTGATCTCTTTATTAATGTTATTTATATATATTGATGGGTAGGACTTACTAGTTGGAGAAATCTAGATTATTAATGCACTTTGTTTATATTTATTAATGTTATTTATCCATATTGATAGGAATGAATATCTTGTTTGAACTAAAAATATGGCCAATCCAAGAAGATAAGTAAGTATCTTCAATCCAATCTTTTACTCACTTGAAAATTTCATTATAATTGTAAAAAATACAACCAAACAAAGGAGATAAGTAAGTAAATCCAAGAAGATAAGTAAGTATCTTCAATCCATCTTTTACTCACTTGAAAATTTCATTATAATTGTAAAAAATACAACCAAACAAAGGAGATAAGTAAGTAAGTCCAAATGATCCATACCACTCATACCCTCTAATGTTCTATACCATAGGGTGAGTTACTCAGTTTTGTTATTCACCTCATATGTGAACACTACAGAGTTGGGTTTTGGGTTTATGACTCAGTTTCTATCTTTGGGAGCCCTAGCTTTCAATACATTGTGCCTTATATATGTAATATCTCAATGCCTATCACTTATTTATTAAATGAATTAGTATTGAGATCGTGTAAGGAGACTTTACTCCTCCCCGTCCCTTTCCCCTTATTTCTCTCCTTCCATCCTTCCTTATCACAATAGAGCCTTGACATTTCCTTTGTGTTATATATAAATCTTGAGTACTACCTCTTACTGTGCTACCCCTTACTTATTATTTATATTGGGGCGTCAATTGTGATTTCAAGGACTTGGGAAATTCATGTTTCTTTGTTTCGAAAAGCAAATGGCTCGCCCTAAAAAAAAGAAGTTGAGTTGAGTTAACATAGTCATTAATGAATGCGAGGAAACATTGGGAAACCTGACTTCATACTACATTGAATGTCAATTCCATGATTGTTTCTTCACTTTAAATATGTCCCACTTCGATATTTTGGTTCCACTTCAACTTGCTTGGCCCAAGGGCAAGGTCTTGGTTGCATGCCACCAACTCACCTCCCTAAAAATCCTTACACCTTCCCTCCCTCTAAGATAGCCAAATGTTTTCATTCCTTAATTAAGGGCCTGTATACCTTCCTATGAGGGGTATTCTAGACTAGCTTTTCTCCATGAGGGATTCTAATAGGTTATAGGTTGTCTTTGTCTTCTTTATCATCCACAATGTTCACCCCCCCAAATAACCCAATGGAATTTAGGAAGGTTACTCCTCATCTATCTACAAAAAGTCACCCTTTCATCAATCATTGTTAATTGTTAATAATGTGCATGCCTTGAATGCTAAAGTCGACACATGACTAATGGGCATCTTGGTGCACTTCTAGCGAGCACTAACTCAACCAATGTAGGATTATTGGTGTCGATTTTAGCATGATTTTGGCAAGTGCACCTCCCAACCCTAGGTAGACCAATGAACACAAGTGTCCACAACACACCTCTAGTTAGTACACAACAATGAACAACATTTTCCTTCTTCCACTCAATTACACACCATTTGGCTTAACATTGACCTATGTCCTAATGAAATTTTTATTGGATTGATTAACCACAAAAGGAGAGTGTTTCCTTCCATGCAAACATATTTCAATAAGAGATTCCTTAGATGGTGAGGACATGGTTTTTAGTATATGGTCACAACCCATTTGATTTCTTTGTATGAAAGCGTGTTATTTTCCTCCACATGTGATTTGATTAGTTAATGTAGGTTCATTTGTATTCATACTGACTATACACCACATTTGTATAAATATTCAACCATTCCCCTCAAATTAAGCTAGTTTTAATTTATATTAATATACCTACTAAATTTCTTCCACCAATCCTTATCTGTGTGCAATCTATTATAGAGAAAACAAGGCGATCTGCAAAGGGCAACAAGTCCTCGCCAATATAGGAAGTCTATTAGATGCATACAACTTTTGATTTTAGCTACGTTGATTGTCATTTCGAATTTCTGCCTCCTCATGAAATATCAAAATAAGATGCACATAACTTTTGCTTTTTACTATGTTGATTGCCATTTCGAACTTCTGCCTCCTCATGACATTTCAGAATAAATAAAGGAAGAGTAGCATTTTAAATGCCAAGGGGCATTTTATTGATATTAAAGTGTTTAGAAGAATAAAATTCAAACCTTACTATTTTTAATTTCAGAATAAATAAAAAGGAAGAGTGGAATTGGGGCATTTTTACGCCAAAAGGCGTATACCTATTGACAATGGGCACAATTAATCACCTTTTAATCTAAAATTCTAAACTGATGGCTAACAATTGAAGACGCTGGCATATTCTTAGTCGTCCTCCCAAATCAATGAATGTGATTTACTCTTCATAACTTCCTTGTATTTTTTAATGCATCCGTTAACCTGTTTACTTTTTAACATTTACCTAATCATATTAAGAAATTGTTGTAGCACTATATGATGGCCACGTTTAAATGATTAACCTTTGGGATTACCACGTTTGGATTTCCTCAGCTGTATGTGCGTTTCATTTTCTGATTGTAGGCGCGTTTCATTTTCTGGGTTTAAATTGGGTGAATCAAATTCAGTGATGCCTTTAGCTCCTTCCTTTGATTCCATCTCCATATCTGCGACTGATACGATTCGAGCATAACTGCAGGAATCAAGCATGAGGTCCGAGAGTGCCTACTAAGAGAAAATCCCTAATTAAAGATTGAGTCAATCGATATCAAATTCGTGTTTCAGATGACCAGGCATGGTGTCAGCCTTTCAATTTAAATATATATATATATTTTTTATTCGGTAGGTGCGTGTGTCTGCGATGTGAAGAGTCCCAGTTTCCACGTAGCCGTTTCAATTAACCGGGCGTGGGCTTGGGTGGGTGCATGTGTCTGGGATGTGAAGCGTCCCACTATCTGCGTAGCCATTTCACTTAACCAGGTGATTCAATTAATGAGCCGTATATATCTCTTCATGCAAAAATCTGTATGCTTTAACCTTGCATGTTAGAGCTGAGGCGTTTTTAAGTTTTAAATTGTTTGAGCTTTAGAATAGTAAAGAGAAAATCACATATTCTAAAGAGCAAATCACAGATGAAAACTAATCATAACTAGTTGATGAAGGTCAATAAGCATATTTATTTTACAAACCCTAATTTTAACATAAACCCTAAAATTTATAAATGATATAAGCCTATCGACGTTTATCAGCCACATAATTATGTGGCTGTGCTAGTATCCTTGTACTATTAACATTACAAAATTAAAAGACTTGCTTTTTAGAAAAAAAAAAATGTTATTCTTAGTCAACATCCATGCAAAAGTTTATTGTCAACGGGAACAAAACACATCTACGAATCCCACAAGTAAAATAAAATAATAGAGGAAAAATCACACTATTATTATATATTCGACATTAGCATTAAACTATATAGTTCGTCATTCCTGCACTTCTATCATGGATAGAGCCGCGACATGATTTATTGACACTGTTATCATATTTTATATCCCACCATGTCGTTGGACATATCATTATTCATTTGCAATTGCAGCTGTTGCAGGTGCACTTGTCTCCACAGTTGCAACTGCGACAATTCTCTCCCGCAACAGTACCCATTGAATTCTCCAGATACATGTTGCTTCGACATAATTTCAAAAACAAAAAATTACCTAATCCATCAACAATCGTTTCGTGAACATAAGTAAAAATATTGCATTGAATGTATCAGCTGTGAAAGAATAAGACTTTAGATTGAAGGGGAACATTGAAACATCAAAAACTTATTGTAATATATGGTTTTTTTCCTTAAGACTGTCGAGACATCAAATACCACTCAACATAAATAAACAATGAACATAAAACAAAGTAACAAAGTGTGTCTGAAATATGTGGTTGTATGATTTTTGTGAGCATGTTAACTCCTATGAATATGTGCAATAGCTAAAAGGAGCTCATTTGGTATGAGTAGTTTTTTTATTTTATTATTTTTATTAGAACTTACACAACGTATCAAATGTAAAGTAGTTTTACATTTTTCCGGGATATGTTATTATTAATTTTTTTTGTGGGTTTACGTGCAAGTATTCCGGTGTATTACATTGCATGTAGCTTCAATGATTTCACCTGGTTTACATGCATGTTTCCTACTCCACATGGTTTGCATGCCTCACACCTCTCTCCCCCTTCAGTAAGCTACACATTTTTACTCCAATTGAAGAGATCACATATGGTTCGATCGCTACTTGTCCCTTGGTCAGAAGTACTCACTGGTCTGGTTAAGCAGTCACTCGTCTGGTGGTACAGTCCATAGGAAGGAAGTAGCTGGGGTTACTCAGTGGCTCATTAACGATTTGAATTATTCTGTTTTTTGCTGCCCCACGTAAGGAGCACAATTGGCCTGAATTCCCTACGCCTTTGGTGATAGAATGAATGAGAGAAGTACTTACGAAAAGACTCAGGTAACAAAGTTGGGGGCGTTTTTATGCTGGCTCTAGTAAGCCAATAGGACTCTAAGCATACTTCGGGGTGCAGATGGTGAAAGAGGGGGTGAGAGACCAGGTCGGCCGAGACATGCTTATTCTTTCTTAATTGGTCCGCCTATGAAACGAAAGGCATTTCACAATGTTAATAAGCTTGAATCTGACCGAGTAGGGTGAGGTGAGAGATTAGGCTGGAAGAGACTAGTAGAGAAAGGGCTAGCCCGGGTGAGACAAGAGGGCGAGACCAGGTAAGGCGTGGGAACAGTTCGACCGAGAGACTAGCTTGGGGTCGAGACATATATACAGTATTTAACAAATCACTTTCATTTGGGTGAGTGAGCAGTCATAAGTGTAAAGTGAGAAACCCTCGTCGCATCTACCAGGGCGTGGAAACAAACGGAGGCTGGAAAGAAGGGAGGCATAATAAATAAAGGGGGGTATATAGTTAGTTGAGGTACTGTCTTTCATAATTAAACGTTTGTTTGTTGGGCCTGATCGATGTGGGGAAGAAATAAAGATCATAGGCAACTTGATGACAAACATATTTGATTTCGCCATTCTAAGCTAGTGAACACTATAATGTATTGATTGATATGGCAAGGGGCCATATCCCTTAAGAACGAGCTGGATTGGGGGCGTGAATGAGAAATAAATGGAAATGATAGAATGACAATGATATATGTTGGCAAGATAGACTGAGATAATACGACGAATAAGCCAAGTAAGGTAAAGACAAGTGCTAGTAAAATGTCCTAAGGAGGGAGCAAAAGCACATGAACTCAAGTTGGGTGGTAGATAGCATTGATGCACTCTCTCTTCAAGACCCCTTACAATGGGGAGCACATGATGAAAAGGAAATGATAGGTTATTACTGGGTCACACTTGAGGTAATGAAACCTTGTAATTGCACCCATAATAAAAGTTCAATTAAAATCTCTAGATGTAGAGAATCAACATTTAAATGAAATGCAAATTGAAGATATAATTCATTTCTTGGTTCACTTGCAGGTTGTGATGGTTCCCAGCAACAAACGAAGAAAGCAACATCAGGAAATGAAGAAATATCCACAACAGAAGAGGTGAAGGGCGTGCATACCACATATTGAAGAAACTGGAACATCACATATTGAAGAAACCAGTGAGGGGCATGTAGACCACCGTATTGAAGAAACTTGCACACCACGTATTGAAGGAACTAACACATCAAAAGAGGTGAGGGGCGTGTAGACCATGTATGGAGAGCATCACGAGTAGTTTATAGAGGGCGTTCGCTGCTCCAAAGCCAGGATGAAATAGAGGAATAGAGATGAGGAAGATCATGCATGCAAAGTACAAAGTGGTAGTTCACAGAGGGTGTACACTGCTTGAAATCCGAGAGGAAATAGAGGAATAGAGGCGAGGTGGATCCTGCATGCAAGGTACAAAGTAGTAGTTCATAGAGGGTGTATGCTGCTCGAAATCCAAGGGGAAATAGGGGAATAGAGGCGAGGTGGATCCTACATGTAAGGTACAACTGGATAGTGCAGCTATAACATGGGTCAAAAGAGCCTCAGTATGAGGCCAAATAAGACCTCGAACATAAAACTTTGGATTAAAATTTAAAGTGGATTAAATTTTGGTTAAAATGTCTTTGGACCGCCTGGGGGAGTAATGAAAAATGGCAAATAGATTCATATACTAAACAAGGCTACATGGTAGCAAATACCTGCCGAAGTTTGAATACATGAAAACAATGCAAGAAAGTAATTCATAGTAAGAAATTAAAATGTTTTAAAAATAGTATAGATAATATATTGCTAATGGTATCTACAATTATATTCACATAGTAAGATATCAATATAAAATGAAAATGTTATTTAAATAAATTTGTAGTAAAAATATGAAATTTGTAGATTATTCAAACTTTAAATTTAATTTTATTTTGATTTAAAATGAAGTTATAAATATTTATTTTGTCAATAGTAAGCTTTTTTTAATGAAACATTAAAAGTTTTTTCCACTCAAGTGCATGGATTGACAATATGTTTTTTAATAAAACATGAAACATTAATTTTCTTTTTATTACTCTTGAGAGGTCGCCGTCGGTAAATGTGCAATAAGACCTCAATTTTATTTGCCAATAACATAACAAATAAATAAATATAAGTATTTAAAAAAATAATAAAATTTAATATTTAATCTAAAACTATAGAAAAACTCAACACATTTTTGGTAAACAAAAGAAAAT
>ML786240.1:312248-336685 GCA_009831015.1 Picea engelmannii | reverse complement strand
CGTGGATAAAACAAAAAATCCATTTTGTCATATGTACTCTTTGAGGACTCAATCTTTAGTGGTGGTAGCAAATAAACCCATCACCAACCAGGTTTGTATACGTTGAATACAAGTTTCTCTAGGTGTATCTTTTGTTTTATCATTGGTTTTTATATCCTCCATTCTTTGATGGTGTGCTTTATACACACTATGGGGTGACATCGTATATATATTTTTTCATGCGAAAAAAGCAGTTTCATTGTTATTCTATTAAAATCAAATGAAACTTTCCGTTACATATGGATCTAGAAAGTGTCGATAAAAAAAGATTTGTAGTCTTTCCTTCCTTCCACATTTTTACATTGTAGTAATAGATATAAAAAGAAATCTAGTGTCATATACAAAATTTTTCAAAAAAGGTACATCTGTATAGTTCCAGGCTAGAAAATGTAAATTTTTTTTGTACCAACAACATAACCATCAACAATTTCTTCATAAAATAGCCAGCCAAAATTGCCTTTGAGTGCCTTCTTGGAGAGGTCCTCTGCTACTTTGTTGAACTGTCTATATACGTGCATAAAGTTGATAGATTCAAATCTAATCTTTAAGCTTCTGATCTTGTCTTTCCAGTTGTTGAGATAAATTAGATTCAGGTTAGATTTGGAATTTATCCGGTCAATAGTGACCTTGGAATCTCCTGCAACCATCAATTTTTTTATGGAAAAGTAGGAAGAGAGTAATAGTAGTCCCCAAAGGCCCAAGAGCTCAGCTTTCATATTATTTCCAATGCCTCCAGCAAAACGATCTTTGACTGTGTGTTCTGTAGAGAATTTTATATATATTCCAATTCCACATATATTATCATTAGTTGCTCCATCAAAAAAACCAATTGGGTTATCATCAAAATAGATTGGATTTAGGATAAAAGCCAATTTATCTTCTTCCTCTTTGACTGAGTAATCTTTGAAAGAAAGGATAATATTGGCGACTATCATAGGATCCATTCTATTCCAGTTCTCAAACAATATTTTGTTTCTAAATTTCTAAATGCCCCAAATGACTAAGAAAGGGATATGTCTTAGTTTTGGAAATTGAAAGAACCAGTGTTTCAAATTTTCCTCTATAGAAGAACACTTCCATTCACTATCAATCTTCAGAAATTTTAACACTTCAAACCAATTTTTTTGTGTTTTTGTACAATCCACAAAAAGATGTGAAGCAGTTTCTTCATTTCTTAAACAAAGATTGCAGACCGAGGGGCCTATTCCTCCTCTTTTTTTGTAATTCACTCCAGTGAGGATGCAGTCCTTTAAGCACAACCGCATAAAGCATATCAATTTGATTGGGATATTCAAATCCCAGATAGCTTTGTACCACCATTTTCCCTCTTCCAAATTGTTTGAATATAAGATGGGTTGATAAGCTAGTTTTGCAGTGACTGAACCCGTCGATCTATTCCAAGACCAGACAAGCTTATCATTTTTATTTTTGAGGAGGATGTCCTCGCTATTTAAAATAGAAACAAAGTTATCCCATTCTATTTTGAGTTCATCTGAAATTCCGATCTGATTAGACTTCAACCAATTTTGAAATGATCCAAAAACAACAAGAGCAACATCTTGTGCTATAGAGTAAATGCTTGAACTGTTTAAGACCTGGATTAGAGGATTTGAAAGTTTGAAGTTGGAGTTGCAACCAATAAAGGGATCACGACCTAAGACAACACGATTACCTGAACTGCTCTCCCATGCAAGACATCTTTTGATGATCGAAAGAGAGAACATAAAGTTTTTCCAAATGATAGAAGTGCCTTGTGTTTTGTGAACATCTCTTCGCAGCCATGAAATAGTATCAATACCCTTCAGATATTTTTTGCAGAGGACTGAATTCCAAAGACCTGAACCAAATAAACCTCTCCAACATGATTTTGTAGCCAATGATTGTGCAAACCAAGAGATATGTTTTATGCCCCAACCTCCGTAGATTTTAGGTCTGGCAATATTTTGCCATTTTGTGAGATGATATCCAAATCCTTTCTTCCCCCCCTTCCAGATGAAATTTGAGAGCAAAAGCTAGATTCGGTGGAGCACAAATGAAGGGAGTTTAACAAGACTGAGCCAATAATTTTTTGTGACTAATTTTAATAAGCTTTTTTGAAACTGTCTTACGAATTTATTATTTAATAGTTTGATTGTGTATATTTTACATAAATGTTGAGTTAATTTTATATTGATTTAATTATGTTTGAAAGACATTTTTCAAAATTTCCCTGTGCTTAGTTTACTTAAGTCAATTGTTGTTGAATACCATTCTACTAAATTTCCTCTTGATATGGTTGGGAGTTGATGCACTCGTTAAGACTTATTTTTCTCATGGTTATACTCCCATGCCTATTCACAAATAGTGCAATGTCTTTTGGAGTCATCATGTTCTTCTAAGTTGAACAATGATAGTTTATTAAAATTCTTAGGACTCAAGTTTCTATGACTTAGTTTTGTCTTTTGATTAGAACCTTCACTTATCCTATAGCCCACTTAGTTCACCCAACATGAATACTTTGTAAAATTCACTTTATATTCTCTGTTTTCGATATTCGATAGAGATATTAGTTTTCAAAATGGCTACAAGGCTTATGTTCTCTATGTAGTCTGCACATAACAACCAATTAACAATGGCAATAATAAACATGATTATGAGTGCTAACTAAGTTATTCCAGAGATATAATGTTTAGTGACTGTCAATGCAATTACAAGAAGAATACATTTATAAATGACATCCTTGGTTGTGGGATTTATTTCCAATGCCAACACTCACACAAAGGGAAGCCAATCAAACCCCATTTTCACAATTTCTGCTTACTTGATTGTTTAGTCTCAACACTCAAATATGTTATACTAGTTGCATGTACGTGCTCAGTTAAGACAAATATCATTGCACTCTATGTATAAGATGTGTAATTAAAATTAAGCCGAGTTCAACCATTTCTCTTCCATCCGATATATCTTTAAGCATTTCATCAATTAGGAAACTACCCATACACATTTTAACGATGTTGTCTACCTGTTCTACGAAATGGCTTTTTTCACCATAATCCAACGACTTAAATCTGCACGAAATCAACATTTGTTGTTGTTTTAAATCCATTTTTGAATACATAAATGGAATCAAAATGCTAAAAAACCCTTGAAGCACGTGGATTATACATAAATAATCACTCCGAGCCGCTGACCTAACTATTTTTCACCAGTTTCAAACAAATATACCCGAAAAATATGACTAGATAAAAACCATTTCATAGAAATTTTAGCCTACTACTATTTTAACACTCCAAAATATAACAATCCAAGGAAAAAGCAACTATGAATATTATTCAAATTGAAATAAACCACTATACATAATATGTTGCTTGCCATGATAAATATAGAAATGATTCCCTTCTCTTTCTACATTACCTAAGCATTGATATAAATGTATTCAAACTCCAACCCAAGATATAATATGTTGCTTGCCATGATAAATATAGAAATGATTCCCTTCTCTTTCTACATTACCTAAGCATTGATATAAATGTATTCAAACTCCAACCCAAGATAGATTTCTTGTACTTTACAATTCAAACCATTCATTTAAAACATAAATAGGTTAGCCATTATATATTATATTATATATATGAAATGACAAACATGTAAAAAAAGACAAATGAATAATAAATACATATGTATGAGATGGTAACTAATTAAACCATGTATCACCATGCTACGTGATACATTCGCATAAAAGCTTCACTAAATGCCAACCTCTTTGCTTAAAGTCATGCTCACGTATATTGAAGCATGCTATGCCAAAACGATGTGAAGAAGAGCATTACAAATTGGTCAACCGTCCAACCCAATACTCACACCCCAACAAACACAATGCAACGCACAACGTAGAAGGGAGAGAGAGGCGTATGGCTTGTATAGACTTGTACGACCTCAAGCTTTCTCCAAGAATGCATATGGCATCACGGGCCTCTTCCAATTGATGGGCACAACTTGTGTGTAGCTATGGGAAAGCAAAAGAATGCATATGGCATCACGGGCCTCTTCCAATTGTTGGGCACAACTTGTGTGTAGCTATGGGAAAGCAAAGAACCGGTTGTGCTCTCCTCTCAACAATAAATAAGCTTGATAACGGAATTAGAAACTAACCAGATTGATGCAATAACTGTGTAATGGTAGCCATAGATCTCTGATCTTGGAATAAAATGAACATGGGTAAATAGAGAGTCGATGGGAATCTTTATTTGCCAAGGAAGAATGAAATTATGAAGTAAATCTACAAAGCTATAATTTTCTTTTTTACAAAAACTAGGAAATTTTATTCATTAAAAATGTGTGGTCATGACCACTGATTACAAAAGGATGGTTTCAGAGTTTCACATAATACCAGCTTGGCAATGCCATCACCCCAACACAATTCTTTCCTTCTACTAATTTCTATCCATATCTTAAATTTACTTCTAAACTGAGAAGCATAAACATGGTAATATATACCGTTAATACAAATACTGAGGTAAAACATAAACAAAAATTACGTCATTGAGAAACTAACTACCATTTCCATGCTGCATACCATCCTTTCCCTGCTGATCCCAGTCCTTCAAAGCCACCACATGAACATTGAGATCCATAATTGGTGCCACAAAAGTTATTGACTCGACCCCAACACTTCCAACTTTAGAAGAATTCCCACTAGTCACGACCCTCTGAGCCAACTACAGTTGTAATCCCTCAATTTGACTCCTCAAGGCATCAACCTCGTCCTAGAGTTGACCAATTAAAGTTTTGTGTTGAGCCATAGTTTCCAAAGCAAACGTGATTGTCGAGTTAAGAGAGCAGACCCAAATATATAACCACTGACGATCCTCATACTCAGTCAAGTCCAAATCTCCATCTGAGTGCTGGGATTTATCCCTGAATTCCATATTCCAATTGCGTGTGGCAATACACCAATTCTCAAGAATATTTAGATAGGCGAGAGTCACTAGCGATGAGAGAATTAATATGCAGACCAGAGTATTCCAATAAGCCCGAAGAGAGCCACTGTTGACTAGAGAAAGCACCCCAAATCGACTACAATTCTTCAATTTGGAATGAAAAATATCTACCCAAATGCATACACCAACTGTCGAGTCAATGATTGAGTGACCCCCCAACAAAGCCACAAAAATACAAGAGGGATCCCAAAGCAGGGTAAAGTAAGGACTCTCCCAACAATTTTCCAACGCAGCCACCAAAAAACTCATCAACCATAGAACCCCCCAAAATGTCCATGATGCTACTAATAGACGAAATGACTGGGTCACAATGAGTAATTATAATGGAAGGTACCTGGATTACCTGGAACATACGATTTCTCCCGCACACCATTTCCAAATTCGTGTAGATGTTGATGACACCTCCCAAAATTGCATGCCTCCACTGTACTTGCCATGCATCCCCAATTTTTGTGATAATGCATGTACAATCCTCTTGCATGAGATCCATTGAATTACTCCTGAGAGAGTACTAGCCTCGTATCATTTCACCTGGTCTGATCGTCCACCCACGAGTTGAAGTTATGTACCTTCCTTTCAACTTAAACTTTTGTCTTGTCGATGCATGCATGACAATACTTACTTGAACCTCCCTTATATTGCTTCCACATGGAGTGAGATTCACCACGTGGTGAATAAATGCTATGCCGACGCTCCAAAGCATGAAGTCATAGGGGGGTAACCATACTCTTTGTTCCTGCCACTCCCATGAGACCAAGGGCCTTTCTTATGGCCTTATTGGCCATTTCATCAGCTTCGAAATTATGTTGATGGAATACATGAAAGAATTGAACTCTGAGATTCCACAATGAGATTCTAATATGGTCCATTAATAGCTTTAGATGAATATCCTTTGGTGAGGAGCCAAAAACTAGATATATAATTGTATTTTTAGAATCCCCAACTATGTTAAAGCTAGATATTTGGCGATGCTTCACCAGTTGGATCCCCTGAAACACTGCATAAGCTTCCTCCTTGTTATTGGTGGAAATCCCTATGTTCCAATAATAATCTAATTCTTTATTTCCTCTGGGTTCGTACAGTACCCCCCTCCCCCAACACCTGCCTCCCTTGGGTTGTCTCTGGAAGCCCCATCAAAACACAATGTGTACTCTGATTGAGAAGAAAGCCAAAGCTCAAAAGATTGAGAATGAAACTGCCGACAAGATCTCTGATATACTTTTGGATGAGTAACTAGAGATAGATTTAGTCTCGACATCCATAATTCTTCGCATGCATCCAAATTTGGGGGGTCCACCTGCCTTATTCTTTTAGAGTTCATGAATTTTTCCAATTGAACCAAAGTGTGTGCAACCACTGAGCTAGGAGTGGATCTCTTGTTTTTAAATATAACTCTGTTTCTAGCTAGCCAAATTTTCCAACATACATATTTGGGGGAGGCCTTCCAAGCTCTTTTGAACACCCCTTTGCCTTGGAATGAGCCCTGATAATAGTTCTCCCATTTCCCCAACAAGGTTTTATAGCTGGGAGGCCAAATGATCTTAGATGATAATTCTTGGTAGACAATATGCCAGACTTGCCTTGTGAATTCACAATCCTAGAATAAATGTTGAGTTGTTTCATAATTTCTTTCACATAATACACGGTGAAATGAGCCCTAGAATTCTCTTTTGAGCAAATTTTCTCACGAGAGAACGTTCCCATGAGCAAGAATCCAACTAAAAATGTTGATTTTTGGAAGCCCATCCGGGCCCCAGATGTTCCTTGATCCGGGATCTTTTCATAATGACTGATAAAGAATTGTATTAAATGAGCATAAATTAAAGTGCACCATTAAAGAAGGGAAAACTTAAAAATGAAGAGACATAAGCATTAGATTTGAACACAAAAACTTGATAAATTAGTTCGTCCCTAGTAGACTGCATCTCTGGATCCTGCTCTCAAATGGGTAGGCTCTGTCATTAACTCAACAAAATAATTTGGCAAATACATGAATATACCTCATTCTGAATCAAGTTGCATAAATAATGCTCAGATCATAAAACAAACATCACCACTGGATCTGTGGCATTGAGTTACCCAAAAATGACTGTCTCCACGCTTTGATCTGACTCTGGCACTCCCAGGCCCAAGAGGAATTATGTCTCGGTTTTCATGCCCTCTGCACTTGCAATTATGACAGTCCCATCTAGAAATATGTGCCCACGGTCGTATAATACAGTCGTGCCTCTCTCCCTCTGGCTCTGAGCGGATTTGATCTTTTTAAACAACAGAACCGACGGATATACCAAGGAACACTGGTAGGCGCGTTGGTTAGGGCAGAGTTATG
Organism: Picea engelmannii; assembly: GCA_009831015.1. Lineage (NCBI taxonomy): Eukaryota > Viridiplantae > Streptophyta > Pinopsida > Pinales > Pinaceae > Picea > Picea engelmannii. The sequence continues at coordinate 329,338 of ML786240.1, read as the reverse complement.
AAAGTGTTGGACTAAGCGGAGGTTCCAGGGTCGAACCCGCTGAACTCCATTTTGGTAGTTGGTTATATACATATATATATTGTATTTTTTCATCCTCCACTAAGTTTAGCGATCCGCTAGAAGCTCTGCCAACGATCATTTAAAATTGGTGTGGTCCGCCAGATTTGGCGGACCCACCATTTTTTTTAAACTAGATTCGTTCACGGGCCAACATTGGGCATTCCTGGGATGCCACATGTCTCCTGATGATTGGGCCATGTGGCGCCTGCTAATATGCTGACGTGGCTGCTCTGTCATTGCTGTACTGACATGTGGTGCTCCCTAGGTGGTGCCACGTGGTGTCGCCTGGGGGTGCCACATGACACTTTTCTATTGGTCCATATGGACCTTTGAAAAGTCCATTAGTGGGTGACACATGGCAGCCTCTGGTGATAACACGTGGAATGATGACATCATCATCTCGTACGATGATGTCACCCTGCCATGGAAGCTACTAACGTCAACAATACTGATGATGATGTGTCCTGTGCTGACTGGCCCTCTTTGACCACAACTTTGACCATGAATATCTTTCAAACCATAACTCTGTTTGACAAGATGTTTGCACAGTTAGAAATGTTGTGACATGCTTTTTGCGATCATGCCATTTTCACTGAGTTTTGGGAACTTTGAATTTTTTCCCTTTCTCTGTCTGCTGGAGCCATTCTGAGCATTTTGAGTTGCTTCTGTGAGTTCTAATTTATTCTTAGCCTTCTACGGATCCTTTTTGGATCACGCCTTCCCAATGAGATCTTTTTGGACCACTAAAATCTTTCATTAATCAACTAGTGAGTGAGGGAAGAGTCCCCTCACTTTGTCCTTCTCGATCCACTTTGCCTTGCTTGGATGGGTGCCTTTTAAGCCTACTCAAAGATAATCAACATCACCCCTGCGTGAAGTTCTCATCCTCCTGTCCAGGATGATATATTCTTGTAGCTCATCCAAGTACTTAGGTGCAAACTCATCAACTGATGCTATTGAAACTTCCTCATCTTGATCCATAATCAAGGGAGGCTAAAAAAGTTTCAAGTTCTCAATGTTCACAACTGAGTAAATCTGCGTATAAGGCGAAAGATCTAGATGAAAAGCATTGGTACCACTTTTCTCTAAGATAGTCAAGGGTCCATAACGAATGAGCTTGAGTTTCTTTCCTTCACCCTTCAATCTCTCCTTCCTAATGTGAAGCCATACCCGGTCTCCAGCTTGGAACTGATGATCAACCCTGTGCTTGTCATGCTGAGCCTTATACTGTGCTTGACTTTTATCCAACTATTCCCTGACTGCTTGGTGTATCTGCTGAATCCTCTGGATGAACTTGTGGGCTCTGTCCTCTGTTTGTTCTTCATTTACATCGACATCTCTCCCATACATCAAGTCCAAAGGAACCTTTGGTAGGTACCCAAAACATGTCTCAAAAGGTGAAATCTGAGTGGATGAATGTAGAGCTCGGTTGTACGCATGTTGTACATAGGGTATCTGTTCATCCCATACCTCAGGATGCTTGCTGCAGTAGCCTCGAAGAAAAAGTACCACTGTTTGGTTTATCACCTTTGTCTGTCCGTGGATGGAAAGCACTGCTCCTCTTCAATTTGGTGTCCATCATTCTCCACAAGCTAGTCCGAAAGTTCCCAAGGAATTGAGTATCTCGATCCGAGACGATAGATGTGGGTAATCCAAAGTGAACCCAAACATGTTGAAAGAATAGATTAATAGTCTTCTCAACAATAATCTTCTTTTTACAAGGCATCAAGATACACATATTTCTGAACCTATCCACTACAACATACAAATAATCATGACCCCCTTTGGTCATGGGTAAACCCCCTACAAAATCCATGGATATACTTTCCCATGGATGGGAGGGAACGGGAAGTGGTGAGTATAGCCCCAATTTTCTATTAGTAGGATTACAAGTAGAACACATCACACACCCCTTTACATATTTAGTTACAATTGCTTTCCTTTGAGGCCAGTAACAAAACCTATGCAAATGAGCCATAGTTTTTCCTACCCCAAAATGCCCAGACACAAGAGAAGTATGAGATTCTCGTATTACATGGACTCATTCACTTGTAGGAATACATAACTTTCCAATATGGTAAAGTAACTTTCCCTGCAGACAATAGTTCTCTACCTGTGCACCAAGGGCTAGTTTCGTATATACTTCTTTAAAATCTTCATCGATGGCATATTGTTCTATATAGATATCATGCGATAAAGAAGCATTCTTCAAAATAATAGAAGCAACAATAAGAGGTCTAGAAAGCATATCAAATACCTTGTTACCTGTACCCTTTTTGTACTCGATTACCAAGTGAAACTGTTGTAGAAAACCCATCCACTTGTAGTGCCAAGATTGTTGCAATTTGGTCTATGCTTGAAGATACTGTAACGGTTGGTGATATGGATGTATAATGATTTCCTTCCCTAACAAGTAGTGCTTCCATTTCTTTACACTCTGGACTAATGCATACAACTCTTTATCATATGTAGGATAGTTAACAACAACTTGGTTAAAAGTTTCAGAGTGGTAACAGATAGGCTTACGATATTGCATTAGTACTGCACCCATGGTGTATCTACTGGAATCTGTCTTGATCTCAAAAGGATATTGAAGATTCGACAGTGCTAATACTGGTGCGGTACTGATCTTTCCCTTCAAAGTGTTGAAAGCTTTTTGTTGCTTTTCTTCCCACTGAAAAATGTTCTTCACATTGGTTAAGGCATGCAGAGGAGCTGCTATGAAGGAGAAGTTGGGAATGAATCTCCTCCAATATTGGACTGCACCTAAGAAGCTTCGAACTTCGGTTACACTTTTTGGCTTAGGCCAATTTACAATTACATCTACTTTGGAAGGGTCAATTTTCAATTGTCCTCCTCCTACAATATGACCTAAGTATACAAGTGCAGTCTTGCCAAATTCACATTTAGACAATTTTACATACAACTTTTCCTTTTGCAAAGTATCCAATACTTTCTTTACATGCCTCACATGCTCATCCCATGTCCCGCTAAAAACAAGTACTTCGTCTAAATATACAAACACAAAGTCATCTATGAAAGGCCTGAATACATCATTCATCACACACATGAAAGTTGTTGGAGGATTACAAAGCCCAAACGACATAACCAACCACTCAAACAATCCCTGTTTGGTTTTAAAGGCAATTTTCCATGCATCCTATTTTGCGACTCTGATTTGATGATATCCACTGTGCAAGTCCAACTTAGTGAAATAGACAACATTCTTCAAATTGATCAAGTAAATCATCTATGCGAGGAAGAGGGTATCAATTTTTCACCGTGATTTTATTTAAGGCTCGGTAATCGACACACATTCACCATGTGCCATCTTTATTTGGCACCATCACGATCGAAGAACCACAAGGAGATGAGCTGGGCCTGATGACCCCTTGATCCAATAAGCCCTATACTTGCTTCTTGATCTTTGTCATCTCCACAAATGACATCCTGTACATGCCCACATTAGGAAGAGGAGAATCCTGTTGAAGATGTATCTCATGTTGGATTTCCCTCTTAGGAGGTAATCCATCTGGTTCTTGAAAAATATCATCATACTTAGAAACAATATCAATTAATTCATTTTTATGAGATGGATCACACCCTTTGAAGGCGTCGGATGTCCCGACATCTTTCTCTCTGACGACCATGAGTACATATCTCTTATTAGTGTTCACGAGTCTTTTCATTTTCCCTGCACTAACAAGTGTTGTATTTACCCTCATACTGTGAGCTCTAACAATATATTCCACTCCTCCCTTAGTGAGGTGGTATTTGTTCTCATGTCGAAAGAAGACTGTTTTTCTATCATAAATTTAAGGACTTCCCAACACTATGCCACATATATAGAGTGGTACAACATCCAAATCAACTTCATCAATCAATTTTGAAGCAATGGCAAATCTGATCCTACATTGTTTGGTGACATTAAGTTTTTCTTTGTCACATACCCAACCAAAAGAATAAGGCTTCAAATATGGTTTCGTTTCAAGACCCATTTTCTTGACAAGTTCTTCATATATTAAGTTTACTTGGGAACCCAGATCAAATAATGTATCTATCTTAATATGTTTAGATACAACTCTTATGTGAAATAACTCATTCCTCTTTTGTTCATCAACATGAGATTCATCACTGGAACTAGAACTAGCATTAAGAGAATCTTTACCTTGTACTCCAACTGTTGTGATCTTTCCTTCATCTCCTGAATCGGAACCAAGATCTTGCTGTACTGTAGCAACGATCTTTGTATTCCCCTTTCCACCGAATTGTTTCAGTTTCTTTTCCGGATGCAGTTTCCAAAAATGTTCTTCATCGTGACCACTCTTCTTGCAATGAGTGCAAGATGGTTTTCCTCCTTCTCTCGTCACTGTAGCGGTCTTCTTGTCCTTCCTTTTAAACTTCTTGAAAGTATTTTGTGGGAAATTGGAAGGTTTCTTTGTGGGATCTTCTTGAACATGTTTTCCCCTGTTCTCAAGGTGAGTGGCTTGCACACAAACTTCGTTAAGACTAGTGGGGTTAAACAAGAGCAAAGTATGTCGAATATAATTGTGAAGTGCGCCAATATACTTCATTAAAGTCTCATAAGAATCCAAAGGAATGTTCAATGCAAGAGCTTTCTTCCTAAATTCTTTTGTGAAACTTTGTACAATTTGTCCTTTACTTTGCCTTGAGGTTTTCCATTCCATCATTGCTTTATGTAAATATCCTAATGGATAAAATTGCTTCCTTATCACTGATTTAAATTTCGACCATGAAGAAAAAAGCTTACCATACTTACTTCTATCCCGAAGCTTGCTCTCCCACCATACGAGAGCGGTGCCTTCCAACCGAAGAGAAGCCATTTGCACTTTAACTTCCTCTTCATCAATATGTTGGACACGTCAATACACTTCAACCTGTCGTATCCAATTATCTAGCTTTTCAGGATTAACATCTCCATTAAACATAGGTAAAGCAAATTTTACATCAAGCTTTAATAATGGTTTCTTAAAAGAGGCTTTATGGCTAGAATGATGAGAATGATGAGAATGCTTAGAGGAAGAAGAACTAGAACTCAAAGGTGAAGACGAAGGCTTAGGAGAATCTCCTCCAGCCCCTTGGTTTACCGAAGCATCATCATCTTCATGTGCTTCCTTTTTCTTCCCTTTCTTCTTCATTCTCTTCTCGTAATCTCCATACATTCACTCAACCATTTCTGACATGCGATAAAAGACCATGCGAAAGTTTTTCTTCTGTTTATCACCCTTGTCCTCTTCTGCCATTTTCTTCCTTCTGGATACATGACCAACTTTAGGATTGAACGTCTTTAGATTTCCTTCACCCTACTTATGCTTGGCCCTAGTAAGTATTCACACTCACCAATTCAAGTCAAAGATGATTGCTCTGATACCAAAATGATCCAGGATCTTTTCATCATGACTTATAAAGAATTGTATTAAATGAGCATAAATAAAAGTGCACCATTACAAAAGGGAAAACTTAAAAATGACGAGACATAAGCATCAAATCTAACCACAAAAACTTGATAACGGAGTTCGTCCCTGTGGACTACGTCTCTGGGTCTTGCTCTCAAATGGGTAGGCTCTTTCATTAACTCAACAAAAGAATTTGACAAATACATGAATATACCTCATTCTGAAATCAAGCTGCAGAAATAATGCTCAGATCAGAAAAAAAAGATCACCACTGGATCCGTGGCATCAAATTACCCAAAAATGTCTGTCTCCATGCTCCGATCCGACTCTGGCACTCCCAGGCCCAAGAGGAATTTTGTCTCGGTTTCCGTTCCCTCTACACCGACAATTATGATAGTCCTGTCTCGAAATACATGCCCACGGTCGTATAGTACGGTCACACCTCTCTCCCTCCAGCTTTGGGTGGATTTGATCTTTTTAAACAACATAACCGGTGGATATACCAAACAACACCGGTAGGCACATTAGTTAGGGCAGAGTTATGAAAGCATTGGACTAGGCGGAGGTTCCAGGGTCGAATCCGTCAGACTCCATTTTGGTAGTTGGTTATATATATATATATCGTATTGTTTCATCCTCCACTAAGTTTAGTGATCTGCTAGAATCTCTGCCAACGATCATTTAAAATTGGCGTGGTCCATCAGATTTGGCGGACCCACCATTTTTTTAAAACTAGATTCGTTCACGGGCCAACATTGGGAATTCCTGGGATGTCACGTGTGGCCTTATGATTGGGCCATGTGGTGCCCATTGATACACCCACCTATATGCTGACGTGGCTACTCTTTCATTGCCGTAGTGACACGCGGTGCTCCCTGGGTGGTGCCACGTGGCACTTTTCTATTGGTCCATATGAACCCTTGAAAAGTCCACTGGCGAGTGAAACATGGTAGACTCTGGTGCTGCCACGTGACATGCTAATGTCAGCATCCCGTACGATTACACACCCTGCCATGTCAGCTGCTGACGTGAGCAATACAGATGATGATGTGTCCCCTGCTAACTGGCCTTGTTTGACCACAACTTTGACTGTGAATATCTTTCAAACTGTAAATCCATTTGATGAGCTGTTTACGCCATTAGAAATATTGTGACGCACACTTCGCGATCATGCCATTTTAACTGAGTTTTGGGAAAATTGATTTTTTTCCCTTTCTCTGTCTGTTGGAGTGGTTCCATGGATAAGTGTGGACCATAGTGCTGAAGTAGACTAAAGAACTAAGGTCCCATTGAGAAATAGAAGCCACCATGCTGAAGTATTCCAACCACCATTGTAAACCAGGATCCCATGTCCAATTGCTCATGTGAACCCCACATGGAAGATATCGGCACCCAATAACCAATTGAAAATGATTCTCTCAACACTGAGACCTATCATGTGGATCCAAATAAGAATATCCATCCACATAGTTGGAGATGATCAAAGATGAATCTGGAAGGAACAATACCATTATAGAATATGCAGGCTGGACGCTGATAACTAGCTCTTGATGTGGGACATTGATGTTCTCTACAGAAGGTGGAGTAGAGTCATCAAATAAAATATGGAAGTGGTTGTCATCCCAGAAATGACAATTATCCATATACCAATCATCGCAATCGGCCTCAAAATCATACCAACCATATATTTCTTGATTATATTCATCCCTGATGTCCGCCATAAGAAATCTCTCTTGCATGTTATCCAATGAATCTTGAAGACTATGAAAACTATCATTGAGGCCATCAAATCTGTCATTCAATGTGTCAAACAATTGGGCTTTGAATGCTTCAGTAATCTGTAGAATTTCTTTGAGGGTTTGAGAAGAAATATCCATATGAGCACCTTATCAACTCTTTGGTCCCACAACCGTTATGAAAAAACTCAAAAAATAGACCAATAAGTTACAATAGAAAATCACGGCTTTTTCTAGAAAAACCCTAAAAAACCGCTGAATTTAAAATGCTCATAACTTCACTTCCCGGACTCCGTTTCGGCTGTTTTATTTTTTGAAATTGGGTGAAATTGTGAGAGGAACTTAGATATGTAATTTGTTTGGGAAAATTTGGCCTCCATCTGCTACAAAAATAAAAAAATTGCGCCACCGTCCACGGAAAAAACCCTGAAAAATTACAGATTTTAAAACTTCAATATCTTGACTTCCCGGACTCCGTTTCAGACGATTGTTTTTTCAAAGTGGGTGATTTTCTGAGAGGAAATCAGATATACAATCTTTTTCTGCAATTTTTTCACAAAAATATACCAAAAATTTCTGGAATGTCGCGGCCCTCTTTTTTTTCTTCTCTGAAAAAAAAAATCTGCAAAAATAAAAAATATTTGCCCACAATGTCTGCCAAGGAAAGTGCTCTGATACCACTAGTTAAGAACCTGAATAGATCTACAAATATAATCACCATAAATACTGAATACACAATAGATCCACAGAGCAAGATAGAAGAAACCACACTTTATTATTACCAAACCCTTGAGGTATGGAAACACCATACAATGGATCCTATTATGGAAGGGATCCTCTCCTGTTCACTTGCCTCTTCGAGGGGGCTTCCTCCTATTGAGCTACCGCTCCAAATACAATACTTATTTTCATGTCCCATTACATTGCTTGAACCCCTTTATATAGTACTATCATCACCTAAGAACATTCCAGAGGAGGAATCTTCTAGAAGTAGAACCTTCTAAGAAGTCCTCTTACATTTATTATATATAATTACCCATTTATTATATCTAACTACCATACTGGGCCTTATTTAATAATATAGTGGACCTAGTCCACCTTACATTGAATGACCTCCACTATTATCACTATGGGCCCTCTGCGCCCCCCCTCCCCACTACCTCTCTAGCTACCTTACACATTCTGAGCGTTCTGAGTTGCCTCTGTGAGTTCTGAGTTATTCTTAGCCTTCTATGGATCCTTTTTGGATCATTCCTCCACCATTATGATTTTGTGGGGAGGTTAGTCTATTCAATTAGTTCCTAATATCCCTCCTTGACATAGTATCCCCTTGCACCCCAACCTCGCCTATCTTGAACAAGAGAAAATGAACTGGGGCAACCTCACTAAGAGCATGAAGCAAAGCCTAAGCTTGGAGGTGAAGGTGGGGTGGAACTTTCCCAAGATTCCAACCCTGTCAAGTTCCATTAGATGCCCAGACTGAGATGTCAAATAAATTATATTTTTGATGAACCAACAACCACTGCTTGAGATCTTCTAATGAAGGAACCTGACCAAGAGGGTGAGAACCAAGAATCATATCCTTCCAAATGTTGATGGATTTCCCTTTCCTTGGGACCCAAAATAAAGATTTTTGCAAAAAAGATAGGGAGGCACTGAGCAATTTTCAGATGGAAGAGCTAGGCTGTTAACGAGGAGTTATGTCTAGACAACGCCTCCTACCCCTTGAGAAATACTTTTTTACAAGGGTTGTTTTCCACCATTCATTTTTCCCCGTTACTAACTGCCATAGAAATTTGAAACCATAGCTATGTTAACCAATTCCATATCTCTAACACCAAGACCCCCGTGATCTTTAGAAGATTTCACCAAATTCTAATTAACCAGTTGTAACTTTTTTGTAATGGATTTTCCACCTTTCCAAAGAAATTTATGAATAACTTGGTCCAAGGCCTTCTTGATTCCCATAGGGGATAAAAGGGACCGGAATTGGAATAAAGGGAGTGAAGATAATACTGATTTTATTAGCACCCAATGCTCCATTGGATTTAACCATAACACACCCCAGACTTCCATCTTTTCTTTGATCTTCCGCAATATGATATGTCAATATTCCCTTGGAAAATATTTTAAACAAATAGGCATTCCTAGATATTTAAACGTTTTCCAGTCATAAGATATGGGAAATCCCAAAATTTGAGCTATACCTAATAAATATTGCGCTTTTATATTCCATATGTAAATATAACTTTTATTCTTATTGATGATGCCACCTAAAATATGTGTGAATTGGCCCATTACCAACTTGAATCTCCTGGCCATAATTTTGGAGGCACCACCCAACAACAAGGTGTCATCAACAAACCGAGAATGATTAATTCTTTTGACGCCTATTTCTATATGCAACCCAAGTATTGAGCCATTGATGTGCTCCCATTCTAGTCTTCAATTGAGAGCTTCTGCCATAAAAACATAAAGAAGAGGGGAGAGCGGGAAACCTTGCCTTAGCCCCCTAGAAGCTTTGAAAAAAAGGGCCAGTCTTCCATTGATTAAAGGAGATATCCAGAAGTTAGTGATACAAGAACCCATCCAATAGATAAAAGCATGATTAAACCCAAATTGCTTAAGGACATCCTTGAGAAATCCATGTCTAACTTTATCAAAAACCTTTGTTGTATTTATTTTAATCACCATACCTTTCCCCCCTCGACTAAAACTGGAATGGATCGCTTCTTAGACCAGGATGATATTGTCTCAGATTTGATGCCCGACCACAATTCCCCCTTGATTAGAAAGGCTCAATGAATTAAAATGAGGCTTCAACCTGTTAGTAATAATCTTGGCCATAATTTTATAAGATACATTACATAAAGAAATGGGACGAAACCTATTTTTTCTTTTGGAAGCAGCGCCAAAAAAGATGAATTTGTGGCTCCCCCTAATTGGGAGGATTTTTGCACATATCTAAGCATCCTGATAAAGTCATACTTGATGATGGACCAACATCTTTTGTAGAAATGACTGGTGAATTCATCCGAACTTGAGGATTTATCCAGATTAAATTGATTAATTGCATCAAGAATTTCCTCTTCCTCTATCGACTTATTTAGTTCTTGACTATTTTTGGTAGTGGAGCTTGATTATCTCCTTGATTTATATGTAGGTATTCCTATCTCCCTTCTATCGGGGATTTGGGGGCTTGATTATTTGGGAAAATTTCCTTGTAAAATATTTTTATTTCATAGTCAATCTCGATCGTTCATTATAAGGTCGCAGATATGATAGTAGAAGTTATGTTAGGTTTTTTTTTCCCTAGAAGGAAATACTCTTTTCATGAGGGAATTGTATTGTGGCTGTGTATGTGTGTGAATATCATATTATGAGAGAGGAGACTATGAGAGAAAGAAGAGGAAGTTACAACGAGTGTTGTAAGTTGTATCCCTTCATTTTGTTGGATAATAAAAAGGAAGGACCTGGAAATTTCTCTGGTGGACATATCCCACACTGGGTGAACCACATATATATGTGTCTCTATTGTATTGTGTATCTTCTATGCTTTATTTCCATATGTTTTATTTTATTGCTCTGAGATTCCGTTTTTCTAACAGATTATCCTCCTTCGAATTTTTTTGGGGAAGATGAGAAATGAATTGCTCACACAACTCTTCATCCATTTCTCCCTCTTCAATATATAAATTACTATAGTTCAAGGATGCCATCTTTTTGATATCCTCAAAGTCTTTGAACACTTCCATAGAATGGGATTTAATTTCCTCCACCTTATTTCTCCATTGCCTCACTTTAGACTGCTTATGAAAAAAGGTTGTATTTTGTCTCCCGCTTGTAACCACAAGATTTTTGACTTCGACCTCCATATAGTCTCTTCATCCTTCAGGGCCTTGAGATAATTTTGATAAGCTTCTTGTTCTTTTCTTAAGAGATCCGGTTGGACATCCATTCTCTCAATACTATCTTGTATTTCTTCAAGCTTTCTTTGTTTTTCCATTACCTCCATGTGATGAGGTCTAGAAATTTTTTTTTCCCAAAGTTGTATTGCAGATTTAGTTAGATTAAGCTTCTACTCTCTGATATACACCGGAGATATGGATATCCATTGACACCAGGTTCGAGAAACCAGAGGGAAAAAATCATTCTTTTCCATCCACAAGGGATTGAATCGAAATGGTATAGGACCCCAATTTACTTCTTTTTCAAAACTTAGAGAAATAGGATGATGATCTGAGCTCACCCACAGAATAATTGTGGAGGAGAAACGTTGAACCTTGTAACTTCTTCATTCTTTCTTATTATTCTACACTTGTATTTTCCCTAAGTATGTTTCCCTCCCTTAATTTTCATTAGCATATCTTACCTCCATGACTTATACCTTTTCCATACTTAGTTTATTTTTTCGTGGGTTAGCGGACTCACGACATATCACTTTTATCTCTCGAACTCTTCCCAATACTTAGTTTCTTTTTCATTTCGCGGACTCACGGACTCATATTTTCATTTCTTTGTATCTCCCGTCCTCACAAGTCTGTCCAACAAGCATCCATACTTAGCCATTTTTCTATCACGACAGACTCACAGAATCACATTCTCATTCGAAATCTCCCACTCCGCGATCCGTCGTGACGTGTCCTTCCTCTTCACAATTCTTGAGTCATATTAAATGCTAATTCTATGAACTCGACTACTAAATTGAATTTTGAAAAGGTCATTATTAATGATGTTTCTATCAAGGAAAATATCATTTATTTTAGGTTAATGTTATCAATCAAGGATCTAATGTAAAAGATTATTTCACTGTTTTGAGCGGCATTACGGAGAAGTATGTCAACTTGTTGAAGATGGTTGAAAGAAGACAATATTTATGAAGGGATACCTTAATTAATATATTCACCAAAGAATATCACAATTACCACTACTTGAGGGAATATTGGTATTATTCAACGCTTCCAAACATATATAATAATAAGTTTTGGACATCAGGAATAACTCTCGTTGGTTGTGTCCCTAAGGTTTTCGAATGCAAAGATATTGTCACCTGGTGCATTGAAAAATTTGTCTAGAACAGAAGAATCATTCCTCTACAAAGTGGCTCCCCTGTTTCATTGGTGCCTTCAGTCTTCAAGAAAATGTTAAATCTACCAAAGCTGAACTTATCGTACAAAGGAGAAGATTCCATAAATTTTCTTAGAGGGAAAAATAATGGGATCGATCTCTTGCAGGAATATCTACGAGACCCTACTACGATGCCAGAAGACCTATCTAGAATCCAAGTTAGTTCTTTAAAGGACCCCCATCGATAAATTGCTTGGTTGTTTACTAGAGTTACGGGTCAGGATTCTACAACAACTATTCCTCGGATGGCCCTATATATTTGATATTTTATAGTTCATGAGAATGCTGTTTTTGATTGGAAAAAGATCATATTGAATGGAATTTCTGCACAGTTAATGAATTTCAGAAGCGATTTTTTTTTTTTTTATATGGAATATTATCTGGTATTTGCTATCACACATTGTTATATTTTTAAAGTTCATAGTGTTGGAAAAAGGGTAAATTCAAAGATTGACTCCGTGACTCGGTGGTATCAATCTCTCCGGAGGAAAAAAAATATCCATTATTTTTATGAAGTTTATAATGATTTTGTCTCTGAATTTAAGAAATTACTTTTTGGGGAAGATACTTCCAGGCCTTCATTGGAATCATCAAGATTTTTGGATAAAAAGGGAATTCTGGAGAAAATGGATAACTATAACATCATTAGGATGTTTTGTTCTCATGAAAAACCTTATACCTCCCTCATTATGTGTCATACAAGTTGTTTATCATAGTGGTGGCGATGCAGTATAAGTTCAGGTTTCATGCTTTTTATGAGAGAAGGAAAAAACAATTCATTCCTTAGCCTTGGAAAGTGGGTGAAATTCTCTTAAGAACAATTCCCAAAATTGATGAATATGCCTCTTACTTTGACCAATTTAATTTGAAGTTTGCAGAAGAGATAAAAGGTTTGACCATACAACCTTTTTATAATCACATGGTAGCAGTTGGGCTCAACCCCACAATGATCAATAAAATCATATTTGGAGAAGAAGAGGGCGACAATCATGACCCCCTTGTTCAAGATGTTAATAAATATTCCGGTGACATAGAAACCATTGTGAGCACTACTGAAGGTCACAAGCAAAGAGGGAAACTCTCAAGTGAAAAAAATGCTTAGTCACCTGTTGTTTCTCACAAAAGTCTTTTGCCTAAGGTAAATCCTCAGTCTACAAAAACCCAACAAAGAAAAATCCCTAGTAACAATTCAGGTGATGATGAATAAAGGAATCCTCCTCAAGGAAGTCTACAAAACCCTCATAAATTACAAGTAAAAAGGGAAAGGGTCAACTCTCAACAAGAGGAAGAAAAAAAAACATACTTGAAGATGATATTTTGCTTCATAATATGGACTTAGATGTGGATATTGAAAATATTTGGTTTCCATATGATGAAGAACATGCCCAAGAAAATGTATAGTCCATTGCATTAGCCATTCAATATGAAGTCTTCTATGATGAATAAACCTTTTCTTTGCATAATGTTATATTTGATAAGTCTTCAAAGAAATTCACCTTTGAAAGAACCTCGAAGAATAAGAAACAAAAGTCGCGGTCCATCATTGATACTAAAAACATGTTTCTGTCAAAACCATATTCAATACATAGAATCACATGGGATGAATTGGACATTTCAATAGTTAATATGGAAGAATAAAATCTCAGACTTAAAGAGATATTCAAGGAATTGGAATCAACTCTCATGCCCCCACCTATATTGGCTACAACAGTCGCCGTGATACAACCTGAAAGAACTCTTCAAGGAACTCCATAATCAAATTTGAGAGTAAAAGGAATTTCAAGCTTAATCATTGTTACTCGACACTTTGTTGAAAATAACATAAAGAAAAGAATGCCGCTCATTTTAGATTTATGGGTCTTGGCGATTTTTTTTTATGTTCTCGGGCTTAGGATTCAAAACAGTGAAGAATATTTGAATGCATATTTAAAGAATGATGAAGGATTCTTTAGAAATGGGGTTGCTATGTTTGTAGAGAAGTCTAGGTGATGATTGACCATAGAAGTAAACGATAATATTTTCCCTCCCAGGGCCATATAAAAAAATTAAAGGCATGTTGGATTGAAAGGATCAATACATTAAAGGGGTTGTTAAATCAATTAAAAGAACCGTCACAGAAAAGAACTGAGGCATACTCAAAGATTATTGGTTTGGAGATCACGGGCTCCACTATTGAGGTCTCAGATCCAAACTTAATCTCAAATTCAATGATCACGAGCAGGGAGAAATTTGAAGAGCGAGTTGAAAATATAAAGAAATAATCAACCGAAAAATTTGATAGTATGGTTGAGTATACTTATGATGACATTGATAATTGGCTTGTTGAGTATACAAATAAAAATGAGGACATTGAGACTATATTGCAAAATTTATCTATTGACCATAGGGAAATTGAGAATGAATTGCTATGTATCAAAGTAAAACAATAAGTAACCGTTGCCCCATTAAGGGATTATATTCAAGAGTGGATAAACAAAGCTATAACCAAGATTGTTGAATTTTCAAAAGAAGCGGTTACAATGGGCCACATAACTGCAACAGGGAAAGATAGAAAATGCGCATCAACAAGCAAATGAAAGAGAGAGATTCCATCACAGTAAGTCCATACTGATTACATACCTTCTTCGTTATACGATTTCATACAGTTATATTTATTTTTCATTGGAAAAGTGTAACCGAATTCTAATAACTTCCTCCTTGTCTTCTTTCCAGATCATGTTGCTCGTGCTCCACTCCATGTTCTTCTCTTCATCATATTTCTTGTAAATATTTTTTTTATGGTCCACAAGAGCCCCAATCCCAGTCCATTTATGGACAAACACATTTAAATTTCAATCATTGTGACAGACATTATCATTTTTGAGAAATCCCAGAGAACTAAGTTGGGATCGATTTTGATTGTATTTTATAACTCTGAGCTTTGAGTATAGAATATTTAAAGTCGATCTATCAAAATATTCTTTTGAGATTAATAAGTAGTACTCTTTCAAATTTTTCTTGTGCCATTGGACCATTTCGTTTATTTGAATGTGATCTTAATCTTTATTAAACTGTGATGGATGTGAGGATTCTATTACTTTCTATATTGTGTGGTGTTTGAGGTGGCCTATTTCTCAGGAATTCTCTCTCTCTATATCTTTTATTTTTCAGTATTTTAAATTTTATTGAGCCATAAAGAGTCGGATTCAGTCATTTGACGAAGTCCCATATAATTTTTGATATAATATATTCAAAGAAAATCATAAGCTAAAGATGAGTACCACCTCTTTAAAAACACAAGGGGATTCATATCCTTGTGAGGTTGTTGTTTTGGTCTTGACAAATTCAAAGATCAACAAGAAGGAGTCAGGAAGAGATAGAAAGGAGCTACTTAGAAGGAAGCGGTCCAACCGAGCCGTTATATGCCCATGACCGACTCTTTTGTTGCTCCACGTGAAGTTCCATTTCTTTGGGGGGACATCAATAAGATCCATGGTTGTGATTAGATCATCCATATTTTCACAATATGGATCTCGAATAATGGAACCACCCCCTTTCTCTTTCAAATGCCTTGTAGTATTGAAATCACCAACTATTATGCAATTTTGGATGAGATCCGAATTTTCTAGATCCAATAAAGAAGCCCAACATTCTGCTTTTTCCTAGTAATTATTGGGCATATACACATTTACTATGTTATAAGACATACATGAGGATAAGTGAGTTAGCTTGTCTAGCAACCAATTCGTTGCCTCAATACTATCTTCCAACTGAAAAGCCTCCAAATTCTAGAGGGTGCAAAGTCCCCCCGAGGCCCCTCTCGCACTTATTGCCATACCCTTACATTTTCTCCAAATGTGTTGCAAATATTGGAGAGTTTCTTTCTCCTGCATTTTAGTCTCCTAAATCAGTAGGATTAAAGGATTTTTTGTAAAAACTGACTTTCCCATTCCTTCTTTCTTTTCCTTACTACCTAAGCCTCTCCAATTCCAGGAGACAATTTTCATTACTTACTAGTGGATTTTGTTTCCCCCCTTTAGAGGGCTGAGAGGACGCTCCCTTTGTAGGAGGGGTTTGATGCTTCACATGTTTTCCATTTTTTTTAGAATCTCTTCCACTTGTGTCTCCCTTGCTTCTTCATTGTTTTCTTCCAGGTTTTCTAACACAACATACTTATTTTGACTAGATTCCCCTGTAATGCCCATATATTACTAAAGGTCATTAAGTTTCTTAAACATTTTAAGAAATTAAACTGAAACAAAACTTCATAACATGATATTGACTTTTATAACAACAACTTCAGTAACTTGGATTTATCAATAAATACTAAATTATTTACAGTATGAAATAAATACATAACTTAACAAGTACCTGGATCTGATGCTAATTTTTGTTGCCTCTTGCTTTGCTGCTGTCTTTCTGCTCCCTGCTACACTGATCAACCCTGCCACAAACAGGAAAATAATTGCCCAAAACTACTGTCCTCCCTGCCAACTAGGAAAACTACCTAGCTCCAGGATATCTACGGATATCCTGGCCCTCCGTGCCCAAAACCTCCAACAACTCGGTGCGTCCCCTGATAAAAAGTCATAGTCTAGAACACTCTGTTCCTTGCTCACAGTAAGGAAACTGTAATGCCCCATATTTTGACCTTGGGTAGCTAGAACATTATTGTTTGCTAATCTTAATAATTCAAAGTTTAGCATTGTTGGAGTCAGTTAGACTTGGTTAGACATTGAGATGTGTACCTCTAGACCTATTTGTATGTTAT
>ML786240.1:272432-285712 GCA_009831015.1 Picea engelmannii | reverse complement strand
GCTGCCTTTCTGCTCCTTGCTACACAGATCAACCTTGCCACAAACAGGAAAATAACTGCCCAAAACTACTGTCCTCCCTGCCAACTAGGAAAACTACCTAGCTCCAGGATATCTACGGATATCCTGGCCCTCCGTGCCCAAAAGCTCCAGCAACTCGGTGCCTCCCCTGATCAAAAGTCACAGTCCAGAACACTCTGTTCCTTGCTCACAACAAGGCAACAATCCACAAAATATCACAGGCTCACAGCCAATACCATAGTGCACAGAAAATCGCTGCTCACAGCAAATGAAGAATCTCTGCTCACGGCAAAAGACAATAGTTCTCAAGCCACACAGTCCGCATCATCCATTCCCGTTGAATGGTGCACTCATCCCCCTCTTCCCGTCCCTTATTCCTCCCTGCCGACTCACACACTTACTCCTTCAACCACCCTCCGTCCTTCGTCCTTCGTCATGAGTTTATGTTTTATCTTCTCGGGATCCATGGCTATCCCTCTCTGCATACGCCACCATTTTTATATCATTTTTCATTGATCTTTTAATTTTATTTCACAGGTCATTAAATGTGATCTGTAGTTTGAATTATTACTCAGTTAACCATAATTAATTTCTTTTAATTAATTTTACTTTATAATCTTTAAACATGTATCCAATTAGGGTCGTTACATCCCCTCTCTGAGGAGAGCTGGGATTAAGAGGGGAAGGAGAGGACAAACCCCCCCCCTTGAACTGGTGCAGGTTGCTAGATCACAGCCTCCCCCACAACCTTCTTCCTTTTTGGTTGTTTCCATTGTTCCCGAGCTCTTTCTTCTAGCGGATCTGATTTATTCTGTGGAAAATTCTTTGCAAAATGTCCATACTTGTGATAGGATTTACATTTGAATGGCAATTGTTCATAATTCCCTGCTGAATATAGGCCAATTATCTAGGGTTAGTTGAATGGCTTCAGGCAACCCTTTTTCTAGATCCACTTCAACACAAAGTCTTGCACATGCCTAAATGCCGTCTCATGGTTTGGCTCGATCATTATACTTTCCCAGAGTATTTATTATGTTATGTTGGGTTTCATCATTCCAAGAGTGCAAAGGGAGGAAAGGAAGACAAACCCAAACTAGGACCGCAGAGGGGATGTCGTTCTCAGGGCTAAAATCAAGCATCCACTTATTCAGGTACATACCCATTGAACCCATGAAGTAAGGCCCACTTCTGAATATAAGATCTTGATCTGCTTTGTTTTCAAATAAAAATACAAAGAAGCCCTTACCACAAAAAGATGAAGACATTTGGACCTGTATATTTTTCCTCCAGTTCATATATAACCATTGATTCATAGCCCTAGGAGAGGGCCAAAGGCATGTGAACTTCCCAATGATCCCATTCTCATCCAGACGCAGAGCAAAGGGCTGAGATGAAGTAGAATGCACCGAAACTTTTGGAATTTCATTTACTTTTTTGATGAAGCGAGAGGGCTTAGGTTTCACAGATTTCAAATAGGAGGAGATCAAAGCCTGGAAGGCCGCAATATCTGGTGGTGGAGGCGATGATGGGGGGGCTCGTCCCCTCGAGCTTGAATCCATAACACCACTGAGATCCCGCGCGTTGTAGCCCCTCCCTTAGTAAACTCTAGACACAAAGCTTGATTTTTTTGAACTAATTTTGAAAAATCTACATAGTGATAATTAAGATTGAATTCTCCCACCATTAAAATAACTAAGTAGCCATTGAATTACAAAGTATCAATAGGAAAACAAATTTCTAAGTGAAGCTAACATAAATACAATAGGGAATTCTTCATTTTAACCATGAATTTGATTATAGAAAACATATTAAGTAAATAAGAGCAACATTTCATACACAATAATTTCTCCACAACCATAGAGAAATCCATAAACAAAGACACAATGTTTTTCTCAATTTGTATTTAGCAATCTATTGTTACGATGCAACTCATGGCTCTCTGTGCATCCTCCCTCTTTGGTAAAAAGACCCTTTGAGAGTTAAGTTACAATAAGATATAGGAAAAATGGAGAATAATAGAAAGACCAAAGCCAAATGACTTAGCTATTAGTTTCCATTCCTCTCTCTTTTCTTCTCCTCTTTTCACTTTTATATTTTATTTTCATATATATATATATAGTTACAATTACATTAAATCCATTTCGAATCGCCATCCACTAGTCTTCCTCCAAAAATAAAAATTTATAAGTGTATTCCTATTATTCATCTATGCTCGACCTCGACGTTGATGACCACATCCTCTACTCTCTCTTTTGATTCCCAATTGAGATTTGAGTAAACCTCTTAACACAAAACATACTTTTATGAGTTTATCTTTATAACTTGGATATGACATATATTTCATGCTATTTTTATTGTGTACTTTATTTCAACTCAACTCAAGTTACTTTTATTTAATATGCGAGACCTCCATAAGTACTTTGGATCTCTTGGATCTACTTGATTTGGATTCGATAATTCAAACATTTGAATAGGCAATTTTAGTGGTTGTTCACATGTAATAATTAAAGTTAGATATTATTTATATGTAATAGTTAAAGTTAAATATCAGTGAAGAATAAAAGAAAATGAATGATACATGATAATGTTGTACATATTTAAATTCTTTAATATGTATAATTATATTTAATGTGTATAATGTACAATTTGAGTGGGTTTAATGGTTAAGAATATGTGTTTTCTCTTTGCAGGTTATAGGTTTAAATCTAGAGGGGGGTGGAGTATCTACACTTTTGTAAATTTTAGTAGTCAAATCGTTGCGTGGAAGAGCATGGAGGGGATCCTTATCCCACAAACAAAAAGATTGCATACACCAATTTAGTGTCTGGCACCCTCTCAACATCAAATGATAGTAATGCTAGAAATGTAGAGTTCTTTGAATAGATATTCAAATTGATGTAAAACACAAGTAAATGATTTATCAAAGTTATAATGGATCCTAGTAGTGCCACAATAAAATAAAATTTGTTTGGTAACTATCATTGTCATTATATAAGACAATTAATTGTCTCATTAGTATCGTATTTATTAAATTGTATGTACTTTTCAACGAAAATTACATAGTGAAGTATGTTATCTTATTTTTATTTTTAATAATGATGATGATTAACTTTCATTAAGATTAAATTAAATTTATAAAATTTTAATAAAAGTAAATAATTACTTGATTTATCTTAAAATTTTATAATATTTTTTTAATCTTTCAAAATTTATATTTATATATAAAAATTATTTTCATCTTTATTTTCGATATATATATATATATATATATATATATATATATATATATATATTAAATGATAAAAAATAAAATTAAAAATTAAAATATTTTTGGTTATTTTTAATACTTTATTCACATTTTTAATTTATATCTTGAAATTTCACATCTAAATATATTATTATAATAATATTCTATTTTTAAGGTCACAGTCAAGTCAGACATCAAATTAGTGTATGAGACCTTTTTCGCCCAACGATTTTACTGGTAAAGTCTACGGAGGTATACATACCCTACCCTCCTCTGGATTTGAACTTGTGACCTCTTAGGAGGAAACACATGTTCTTAACCATTAGACCCACTCAGATTACATACATTAAGTAACATCACTTTCATTTGGATTGTAAAAATATTTCGATTTTCTTTATAAAAAACATATTTACTTTAAATATTAAATTTTAAAATTTTTATATTTCAATATTTCATTAATATTTTAAATATTGAATTACACGTTTTCCATCTAATTTGGATTTTCTTTGAAAATAGTTTAAACTATAATTATATTTAGCCTTTTTTTTATGAAAAAGATTAGAAAAGATTAACTTTTAAAATTGATATCAAACGGCATTTTATAAAATAATGTAAAAAAAACATTTAAATGTTAATATTTCATTTTTCATTAATATTATAAATATTAATTACATGTTTTCCATTTATATTTAGCCTCTCTTCATGAAAAAGATTAGAAAGATTAGAAAAGGTTAACTTTTAAAATTAATGTCAAACGGCATTTTATAAAATAAAACGACATTTTATCGACGTTTTATAAAATAAAAGAGTGTTTTTTTTTTAATTTATTTTATAAAGATGTGTTATTTTTTTTTAATAATAGATATATTTTTTTAATTATTTTTTTAACAAAAATTAGGGGATTTTATTCATTAAGAAGGAAGGTGTGGTCGAAACCATTTAGTACAAAAAGAGAGTGTCAGACCAATACAAAAATCCAACTCAGTTGGGCCATCATTCCACCATAATTTTTGCCTTCTCCTCTTCCCTAACCTTATACTAACACTACGTCTAAACTGAGTAGTATAAACTCAATGATAAATACCGTTAATACAAATGCTTAAGCAAAACATAAAAAATTGCATCAGGGTGTGACTAATTGCCAGCATAATGTCCATTCCAAGTTGATCCAAGTCCTTTGAAGACTCTACAGAAAAGTTGAGGTCTGGAATTAGTGCTTTAATCCATGCTGCCCTCTGGAGGAGAATGCCCATTATTCACATTCTGCTGATCCAATTGTATTTGCAATGCTTCATTTTGTCTTTGCAAAGCATCCACCTCGTCCTGTAATTGTCCAATTAAAGTTCTATGCTGAGCCAATGTATCTAGTGCAAACAATATTGTCGAAGCAAGTGAACACACCTGGATATAAAGCCTTTGATGATCCTCAAATTCATTCATCACCATATCCACATCTCGCTGCAGTTCTTTATCCCAGGACTCCATACTATTCCAGTTGCCCTGGAAAATAAACAAGAAGGCTCGAAAAATACCGTGGATGACTAGAGTTAACCTCCCAACTCAAACTAAAAATAAATCCCTAAGGAAGCCACTACCAGCAAGAGAGAGCACCCTGAACAGACAAGGAAAGTTTGCAAGGATGCATAATGCAATCACCAATACTATGTTTGAGCGACCCACCAGCGAAAACTCAAAAGTGTTACTAAGAATCCAATTCAAAGAAGAGAATTGACACTCTAGACAATTAACCGACTCATGCACCAAGAGATCAACAATAATAACCACTCCCAAGAATTACATTGCACCATTAATAAGCAATATATCGTTGTGGAAGTGAGTAATTAGTATGGTATGTACCTGGATTACCTGGATCGAAAAATTTCTCACGAACATAATATCCAAATTCGTGTAGGCGTTGACGACACCTCCCAAATTTGCATACCTCCTCAGTGATTTCGTTGCATCCCCATTTTTTTTCTATAATGTCTATACTTTATGCCTTTAGGAGGTCCATTGAACTGCTAATATGGCCAATATGAATTCATTTCTTGTCTTTGCATGTGAGACAAGATATAGTCTTATCTCATACATATTACATCCATGCAGAGAAAGGAGCACCCCATGGACGATGGATATAATGCCTGGGGTCCGATGCATAAGATCACAGGGGGGTAACCATATGCTCTAGTCCTTCCACTCCCAAGAGTCCATGAGATTTTTCAATGGCCCCATTGGCCATTGCACCGACTTCAAAAAATTATGATGGCGAAGAACATGATAGAATTGAAATTTGAGGTTCCATAGAGTCCACCAACACCTTTAATCTGATATCCTTTGGTGAGGAGACAAAAAAAATATATCTAATGGTATTTTTGGAGTCCCCAACTATGTTCAAATTGGAGATTTGGCGTTGCTTCGCTAGTTGAATCCCCCGAAAAACAACAAAGGCTTTGACCTTGTTATTGGTGTCGATCCCTATGTTCCAATAATAATCTAGTTCTCTATTTCCACCGAGGCCATACAACACCCCTCTCGCACCTGCCTCCCCTAGATTGCCTTTGGAAGCACCATCAAAACTGATCCAAAAATGAGAGGTTTTACTGACAAATTGCAAGTTAAGTTTATGTACTTTATGCACTGTATCGATAAGAATGCAAAATACATAATCTCTAAGAATTGTTGCAGAATAACAATTATGACATTTACTTGATGCTCATAAATGATTAAAGAGTTCAATGATCATAAACCCTGCTACAAATAAGAGAGTATAACAACAAAAAAGAAAGAGAAGTAGACACAAGAACTTGTTAACATAGTTCACCAATCGTTGGCTACGTCTTTGGGCCTGCTTCCAAGTGGAGGACCTCTTTATTGCTCTTAAAATGCTCAAGTTCTCTTTACAATGGATCTTTGCTGTTACAAAAAGGCTTCTAATCTGCTGTACAAGACCTCATTGTTTAGATACATACATGCCTCAACAACCTCCTCTCAAAACATAACTCAATGCCCCTCAAAACATGAGAAATGGGCAAATTACAAAAGTTGATCCTCAAAATCCCTGCATAAAAAAGTTTTTTTTTTCCAGCTCAAAAGGTTGGGTTTATATAGTTTTTAGGCTCCACAATAGAATCCCAACTTCCCCTAAATATCTGGCCTCTTTTTGGGATCAAATCCCGCTTCAAATGACCAAACAATCCTTAAAAATGCCCAATCTGGGAAAAACTATAGTAAAAAAAACACTTCTGTAACAAAATTACAGAGTAACCCCCAAATGGTTGGTGTGCGCCCCTTTGAAGTAGTCATATGAGTTACATATGGCTAAGCGCCAACCCAAAGGGCTGCACGCTACCCCTTAACCGGTTCTAGCTCCTGGATTGTGGGTGAATATCATGTGACCAGGGTCCAATCGGGAGGATAAGTCCCCGTCGATCGACCCTCCATACCTATTAGCTCCCGGGTGCATGGACTGGTGGGTGTATGAAGTGAAGGACCATGGGATAGGGACTAGCCCTAACCCTTTCCACCTCTGCTCTGACCGCCACTCCACTTTAAATATTATATGGTGGGATTGTATAAACAAGTCCCATGGTTGGCACATTGGCATATGACCTTCCCATAAGAATTTCCCCTACCAACAGGTCATGGGGTCGAATCCCATGAGCTCCATAACATTTTTAACCAACCATCTAATGATAGGGTGCCACATGGCAACCTACGTCTGGGCCACGTGGCACCTCTTTATTTGCCCAAAAAGTGCCACTTGTCAACATCTGAATGGATCTGCCCTCTACCTAGTCATACTCCTGTTGTGCTGCCACATGTCTCCATGCTATGTTAGAATGATGATGTCATGCTGACGTCAACATTGACTTTTTCCTGTTGACTGTTGATTTTTTTTCTGTTTGAGAATCTGATCAGAGTGCGATAACTCTTGCATACGACGTCCGTTTGAGAAAGTAAATATATGGTTAGAATCAGCGCGACGAGCTGGTCACAATGGAATTGGTTTTATTCAATTCTGAGAACTTTCATTTTTTAGCATTTTCTAGACTTGGGGAGCTTCCTGGATCATTCCTCCCCACTTGAAAGCTTTTGGACCACCAAAAGTCTGGTTTTACTTAGGTAATAAATGAGGGTACTGCCTCCCCACTTGTCCTCTATCATCCATCCTTTCTGTTGGGACAATGATCACCTGACTAATCACAACAAACGTGAAAAGTGAGATAACATTATTTATCAAAGTAATCATCACATTTATTTCACAATAATCTACATTCTTTGTCGCATTTAACAACCATACACCACTGAATAGAAACAAACTAAACAACAATACTGAATATGTGAATGAGAATGAAAAAACATGCTTCCCCTTATGAACAGGAACAATAACCAAAGTATGCAACTGAACCTCATGTGTAATTCTTGTGACACTTCATGATTGTTAGAAACATACTGAACCATCTCATGTTTAGCATCACTAACTTTATGATTTGTTACAGACATAAGTGTTAAAATTTTGCTTGCATTTACCATTATTTTTAACTGCCCTGTAGTTGCAAATAGATCTGCCAGTTTTTATGCGATGAGCACGAACAATGTACTCTTTCCCATCTTTCTTGAGGCAATATTTATTTTCCTCCATCTAGAATATGGATTTTCTATCATAAAGGTATGGGCTTCCCAGGACCATTCCACATATGTCCAGTGGCACTATATCAAGCTCTACTTCATCAACATAATTGTAAGTGATTGAAAACTTAATTTTACGTTGCTTGGTTACTTGCAAGTTATTATCACCACATATCCATCCCAATGGATATGGTCTAGGATGTGGCTTAGTTTCAAGTCCCAAATTATTTACAACCTCTTCACTGATTATATTGGATTGTGATCCACTATCTACAAGAGTATCAATTTTAACATTATTTGTTATGACCCTTATGTGGAAAAGTTCACCCCTTTTACACTCATCATTTACAACATCTGAATTAGAAGAGTTAGTACTTGCAACATAATTTATACCTCAGATTCCCATAGCTACAATTTTTGTCTCATCACCAGATTCTGATCCCATATCCACTTGCACTGTTGCAGCTATGGTATTCTTTCTCCCTTAAATTGCATACTTCTTTGGCTTCAACTTAGGATGTAAGATCCAACAATGATCTTCATCATGGCCTACCTTCTTGCAATGCATGCAAGTAGGCTTCTCCTTTATTGCCATGGCCTTCTTCTTCTCTTTCTCTTTTGTTTTCCCTGAATCCTTTCCTTGCAAAGTATTTGTAGAAACATTATCACCAACATTCCCTTTACTTGATTCAATGTGAATGGATTTTACACATACTTCATCAAAATTAGAATGATTTAACATAAGAATAGTGTGCTTGAGATAAGAAAGTAGACCACCAATATATTTTAGGAGTGTCTCTTGTGTATATAAAGGAATACCCAAATTTAATGCTTTCTTACAAAATGTTTGAGTATAATCTTGTACACTTTGATCTTTAGCTTGCCTTAAACTTTGCCAATTCATCATTTCTTGTTGCATGCATGCTAATGGATAAAACTGTTTCTTCAATGCAGTGATAAAATCATTCCAAGAAGAGATTGTTTTACCATTTTTCTTGAGATCATCTTTAGTTTTTCTTTCCCACCATATGAGAGTTGTGCATCCCAATTTGAGACTTGCAAGTTGGATCTTTGTTTCATCATCAACAATCCTTTGTATCCTGCAATAGACTTCAAGTTGTCTAACCCAATTATCTAGCTTTTCTGCATCTAATTCACCATCATAAGTGGGTAAATTAAACTTTACATCAAGCTTTAATAAAGACATATAAGAAGAATGATGAGATTTTTTAGGTTGCTTATCCTTGGAGGAATGTACACTTTCTTCACTTGTAGATGACAAGGATGAAGGGGAAGAAGGTTCTGAAGGTCCACCACCTCCAACTCCTCCTTCTGCTCTTTCGGAAGATTCACCTTCTTCAACTTTTGGAATTTTTCATTGTCCTCTTTCATGGTAAAGTTCCTCTACCATGGCTTTCATCAATTGAAAATCCTCGAAGAAATTGTCCTCAAACGCATAAGGACCTAGCTTCCTCGACGAAGACATCTCTTGTTTATGAGGTCTCCTTTGAATCTCTGGATTAAAAGCCTCAAGTTGGCCTTCTCCTCGCTTGAGTTTGGCTCTGGTGAGCATCCAATGCTTGCAATTCCTATCAAACCTTCAAAACCAAATGCTCTGATACCATAAACTTGATCAAAAAATGAGAGGTTTTACTGACAAACTGCAAGTTAAGTTTATGTACTTTATGCATCGGATTGATAAGAATGTGAAATACATAAACTTTAAGAATCATTGCGGAATAACAATTATGACATTTACTTGATTCTCATAAATGATTAAAGAGTTCAGTCATCATAAACCCTGCTGCAAATAAGAGAAGATAACAGCAAAACAAGAAAGAGAAGTAGAAACAAGAACTTGTTAACGAAGTTCACCAATCTTTGGCTACGTCTTAGGGCACACTTCCAAGTGGAGGACCTCTTTATTGCTCTTCAAATGCTCAAGTTCTCTTTACAATGGCTCTTTGTTGTTACAAAAAGGCTTCTGATTTGTTGTACAAGAAATCCTTGTTCAGATACATACATGCCTCAACAACCTCCTCTCAAAACATGGCTCAATGCCCCTCAAAACATGAGAAATGGGCAAATTACACAAGATGCTCCTCAAAATCCCTACATCAATTTTTTTTTTCTCCATATCAAAAGGATGGGTTTATATAGTTTTTAGGTTCCACAATAGAATCCCAACTTCCCCTGAAGATATGGCCTCTTTTTGGGATTAAATCCCCCTTCAAATGGCCAAAAAATCCTAAAAAATTCCCAATCTGGGCAAAACTATAGTAAAAAAAACCAATTATGTAAAAAAATTACAGAGTAGCCCCCAAATGGTTGGCGCGTGCCCCTTTGAAGTGGTCATACTAGTTACATATGGCCAAGCACCAGCCCAAAGGGTTATGTGCTGGCCCTTAACCGGTTCTAGCCCCTGGATTGTGGGTGAATATCATGTGACCAGGGTCCGATCGGGAGGATAAGCCCCCAACGATCGGCCCTCCATACCTATTATCTCCCGAGTGCATGGAATGGTGGGTGTATGAAGTGATAGGACCACGGGCTGGGGACTAGCCCCGACCCTTTCCGCCTCCGCACTGACTGCCACTCCACTTTAAATAATATATGGTGGGATTGTATAAACAAGTCCCATGGTTGGCGCATTGGCATATGACCTATCCATAATAATTTTCCCTACCAACAGGTCGCAGGGTAGAGTCCCATGATATTCATAACATTTTTAACCAACCATCCAATGATAGGGTGCCCCGTGGCAGCTCACGTCTAGGCCACATGGCACCTCTTCATTTGCCCAAAAGGTGCCACTTGTCAACATCTGAGTGGATCTGCCCTCTGCCCAGTCAAAATGTTGTTGTGCTGCCACATGTCTCCATGCTATGTCAGCATGATGATGTCATTTTGACGTCAGCATTGAATTTTTTCCAGTTGACTGTTGACTTTTTGCTTGTTTGAGAATCTGACCAGAGTGAGATAACTCTCGCATATAACATCCGTTTGAGAAATTAAATATATGGCCGAAATCATCGTGATGAGCCGATCACAATTGAATTGGTTTCATTCAATTCCGAGAAATTTCATTTTTGAGCATTTTCTAGACTTGGGGAGCCTCCTAGATAAAAAACACAAAGTATAAAATGATTAAGAAAAAATCAAAGATCGAATATTTAGAGACAGAGAATGAAGCTGTCAGCAAGACTTCTGTGGAGTATTGGGATGAGAGACTATAGATAAATTTAGTATCGACATCCAAGATTCTTCTCCTTCCTCCAAGGATGGGAATTTCACCTGCTTGATTCTTTTGGAGTTAATGAATTCTTCCAATTGAGTCAGGGAGTGTGCAACCACTAAGATATGAGTGGTTCTCTTATTTTCGAAAATAACTATATTTCTAGCTAGCCAATTTTTCCAACACACATACTTGGGAGAATCCTTCCATACTCTTTTGAACTTCGCTTTGCCCTAGAATGATCCCTAGTAATATGTCTCCCATTTTCCCAACAAAGTTTTATAATTATAAGGTTAGGTAATATTGAATAGCAATTCTTGATATAAAACATGCCATACCTGTCTGGAGAATTCAAAGTAGAGGAATAGATGCTGAGTTGTTTCATTTTTTTTCACGTAGTGCACTTCGAAACTGACCCTGAAATCTTATTTTAATCAGGTTTTGTCCCGAAAGAACCTTTCCATGAGAAAGAATCTAAAAAAAATTATTTATTTTTGGAGGCCCATCCGGGCTCCAGATGTTCCTCCACCATAATGTTTTTTCTAGAAGATTATTCTGTTCAATCAATTCCTGATATCCTTCCTTTACAAAATATCCCTTTACTCCCCAACCTCGACTGTCTTGAAATTGTAAATGGACTAGAGCTACCCCAAAGGACCTGGAGCAAAGCATGTTCCTAGTGGATAAGGTGAGGTGGAATTTCCCCAAGATACCAACCTTTCCAAGCCCCATCAAAATTTTAGACTGAGATGTTATATAACTTACTTTTTTTTATGAGCCAACATCCACTGCTTGAGATCTTCTAAAGAAGGATCCAAACCTAGGGGATTAAAGCCAAGGATCTGATCATTCCAAATATTAATGGATTTCCCATTCCCTGGAATCCAAAATAAGAGTTTTGCAATAAATAAGAAGAATCATAGAGACATTTCCAGATGGGAGAGCATGGTCGTCTGCTTTGGGTTACGTCTAGACATATTCTTCTTTCTCCCAAGAAATACTTTTCTAATAGGGCGGTTTTCCACCATTATTCTTTCCTCGTCACCATTCTCCATAATAATTTTGAACCAAGAGCTATATTGACCAATTTAGGATTTCTCACTCCAAGTCCTCCATGGTCTTTAGGGGATTTAACCAAGTTCCAATTAACCAGGTGGAATTTTTTTGAATTGGATTTTCCTCCTTTCCATAGAAATTTACGAATGACTTGAGCCAATGCCTTCTTGATTCCCACAGGGGATAAGAGGGATGAAATTTGAAATAAAGATAGTGAAGATAAAACTGATTTGATAAGAACCAATTGAGCTGTTGGATTCTACCAAAACACACTTGATGCTTCAAACTTTTCTCTAATTTTATGCAATATGATATCTCAGGATTCCCTTGGAAGTGATTTTTTTTTTGTAAATAGAAGTGTAGAACCTTGTATTAATGACATATATATGCTATACAGTGAGAAGTGTTAGACACCTGTTCTGCCACTAGAGGGAAACCAAAACAAGTGGCTACTTGATGATCATATATTGACACATCCTTATGAGTTCTAGCCTTGCTAGAACTAAAATGCTTACACAACAAATTACAGTATGTCTGTGAAAACAAAAATATGCAAACCATGTTCTGCAACCTTTCGCTAAGGCTAGTTGTAGATAAAGCTTCCATGACTAAAAATACACAGACATAATAAGAAAAAATTGCTAGTTCATCTATCTTGTTGTCGTGGTACGCTAGACCAACGACTCTGCAACTTAAATAGACAAAAAAATGAAACCTGGAGACATTAGTCCATAGCTGGGCCTAGTTGTCCATTTATTGTGTAGACTGGGGTGAACCGCTGACTATAAGTCGAGCATCTGGTGCCTGCAGGAGAATCCATGAGCACATCTAACAAAATATCCATATATTGTCTAAGGACGCTTTGTGAGTGCACCTGGTCATCCTGTTTCTGCCTGATCTCGAAGAGGAATTGAAGGTTCTCCTCCACAAGATGGTTGGAGAAATGTTGTGGTTGTTCCTCCTCCTCCTTTCCAACTTTGTTGGAAGCCCCTATGGTGATATCTTTGGTTGTTCCTACATTGTTCTCCAGCTGCCAGCTTGGAGGAATCTCCTCCTCCACCTTGCAACTTCCATCACCATAGTAGGGGTCACCTG
>ML786240.1:221926-256398 GCA_009831015.1 Picea engelmannii | reverse complement strand
AATTATTTAAATAATAAATTTAATGGAGAAATTAGAAGTGGGTTAACCCTAAAATAAGGAAAGTGGGCAAAGTGACCTAGAAGATGTTTTTAAGGAAGCTACTTGGAGAGTATAAATAAGAGGAAAGGCTCTCTCATTTAAATTAAACTTGAGAATATTGAATACCTATAGGTGTCTGAGGTAACCAAAGAATATCTAAGCCGAATTTCTGAGGGAAGGTGAAGAAAAGAAGGCTGAAATTCAAGGAAGGATAAATTCTTTTGATGATGCTTTCTAAGGTATGTTATTTACATGTCATCTCACCATTTTCGCAATGATTTTTTTTATAGAATGACTCAAACCATGAAATTTCTATTCCATTGAGGAAACATATCCAAGTATATGTGGTAAAAAATTCATCTTGTGGGTCGTTGTATTTTTGGAGTTACACTATGTGGAAAATAGGGTTTGTGGCTAGTCCTGAAACTAGTCAAAAACAAGTGTTTCGGGTAAAAACGTCATAAGTTCTTCATAAAAGATCCAATTTGAGTAATAAAAAATGTGTTGGTTATATTACAGTCCGTAGTATTCTTTGTAATAGTTTCATATCGATTCAACAAATATTCCATGTGGGGCACGCTCTACAAGGTCGCTCTCTAGAATAAGCCAGAATTCAACAAGGTATGCCATTTTTGCTATAACTAATTTTCTAAGAGGTTCCAAGTAGTGAAACCTGGAGGAATTGCATAAAACACATTGAATAACATTTTGTACTAGTTTCATATATTTATTCATTACAGGTACAAAGTTATGATTATTTCAAGTCAAGGTTGTTGACTAATCCAAAACTAGTCATGTGAGACTAAAGAAAAGTTTGATGTAAATGTTAGTCTCTTGTTGTTTAAAGTTAAGGAAGGTTTGCAGGTATGTGATGATATACACCAGGTATATTACAGAGTTATAAATCATATTTGGATGATGAAATTGATGAGGGATTTTGGTTGAGGTACAATTTGGGTACATGGTTGAGACAAGTAGTTGATGAGTTGGCACATACATGAGGTGTACAGTTGATGATGTTGGTACATATTGATGAGTCACAGTTGATGAGTAGTTGACACATTATTGGTACATACTTGGAACATGGTTGGTTGCACTTGTTTATGGTACAGGTTGATTACAGATTGTTTGGTACAGGTTGGTGCATGGTTGATGCACTTGTTTATGGTACAAGATGGTGCATGGTTGATGCACTTGTTTATGGTACAAGTTGATTACAGGTTGAGGTATAGGTTGATGCATGGTTCAGGTTTATTGGTATAGGTTTACAACGGTATATCTCACAGTGATAGTGTGACAGTGGTTCCATCATTCTACTTCTACTTTAGGGCGGTTGGATGGGGCAAGGACATGTAGTTGTAGCCACCTTTCGGTTGTAGCCAGAGAACTTAGGGGGTTGTATCCTCCTTCTGGTTGTAGCCAGAGAATTGGGGAGTTGGATCTTCCCTCAAGTTGTAGCCTCCTTCCAGTTGTAGCTGGAAAAGAAAGGAAGTTGGTGCTTCCAATGAATGTAATTCTTCAAGACATATAAGAAAAAACATTCTATGGTTTTCTCCCGATTTGGGTTTCCACATAAAACACTGGTGTACTGTGTATGTGTGTGATTGTTCATTTCTTATTGCTCATTATTTGATAATAATTCTACATTGATATAACACTTGGATTATTTGGAGAAAAAGGATTATAATTACGCTATTACTGATTCACACCCCCCCTCTCAGCAATCCAAAAAATCACCATACCTTTTTCCCCTCGACTGAAGCTAGGGTGTATTGCTTCTTGGACCAGGATGATATTGTCCCAGATATATCGATCAAGCACAAGGCCCCCTTGATTAGAGAGCATCAAAGAACTAATAAAAGGATTAAACCCATTAGCAATAATCATGGCCATAATCTTATACGAGACATTACATAGAGAAATGGGGCGAAATCTATCAAAAGCGGAAGAACTTTTTTCTTTTGGAAGCAACACAAAAAAGGAAGAGTTTGTGTCTCCCCCTAGCCAAGAAGATTTCTACACATATTGGAGCATCCTGATAAAATCATACTTGATGATGGACCAACATATTTTGTAGAAATTAATGGTGAACCCATGTGATCCCAAAGCTTTATCCAGATTAAATTGATTGATGGAAGCTAAAATTTACTCTTCCAATATTGACTTATTTAGTTCATGATTATCCACCTCCAATATTTTCTCAGGAATATGAGATATAAATTGCACACACAACTCCTCATCCATTTCTCCTTATTCAATATACATATTATTGTAGTGCATGGAGGGAAAATTTTTAATCTCTTCAAAGGATGTGACCATTTCACCAGTATGAGTTTTTATTTCCTCAACCTTGTTGCGCCATTTCCTCACTTTTGACTATTTATGAAAAAAGGTTGTATTTTTATCCCCTGCTTGAAGCCACAAGCTTCTCGACTTTAACCTCCATATAGTCTCTTCATCTTTAGGGGTCTTGAGATCATTTTTGTAGGCTTCTTGTTCTTTCCTTAATAGATCTGGTTTCACATCCTATCTCTCAATTCTATCTTGTATTTCTTCCAGCTTCCTTTGGTTTTCCAGGACAACCATATGCTCAGGGCGGGATTTTTTTTTTCCCAAAGTTTTATTGTTGATTTGGTTAGTTCAAGATTATGTTCCAATATATACGTAGGGGAGACAATTATCCATTGTCTCCAAGTTCGAGAGACCAAAGGGAAGAAATATTTCTTTTCCATCCACAAGGGATTAAATCGAAAAGGGATATGACCCAAATTTACTTCATTTTCAAAGCATAGGGAAATAGGGAGGTGATATGAACTAGCCCACATAATGGTTGAAGAGGAAAATGATTCAGGGAGGGAAAAAAAGAGATACTAACAAGGAAGTGGTCCAACCTTGCCACAATTTGCCTTGGACCAACTCTCATGTTATTCTAAGTGAATTTTCCTTTGTTTGGGGTAACATCGATCAGATCCGGGACTGAGATTAGATATTCCATATTTTTTTGATATGGAACTTGAATAATGGATCCTCCCCTTTTTTTATTTCAAGTGCATTATAGTATTGAAATCATCGACAATAATACAATTTTGGGTGAGTGCAGAGTTCACCGGGCCCAACAAATAATCCCAACATTTTGAATTTTCCCAATAATTATTTGGCATATACACATTAAAAATGTTATAGGACATACCTGAGGATAGATGAGTCAGCTTGATCAACAACCAATGCATTTCCATAATATTGTCTTCCAACTAGAAGGCTTCTAAGTTCCAGAGGGTGCAGATTCCCCCTTAAGCCCCTCTCACACTTATTTCCATTCCATTATTTTTTTTTCCAAATTTGTTGCAATTCTTAGAGAGCTTCTTGCTCTCTTAGTTTAGTTTGTTGAACCAGAAAAATTAAAGGATTTTCTGAATGAACTAACTTTCCCATTTCTTCTTTCTTTTCCTTACTACCCAACCCTTTTCAATTTCAAGAGATGAGTTTCATTAATTACTAGAGGATTTGGTTTCCCCCCCTTTATAGGGCCAAGAATGAGACACTCCCTTTGCAGGGGGAATTGAGGCTTCACATGTTTTCCATAATTTTTGAAAATCCCTTCGAGTGTGGTTTGAATACCTAAATCCTTATCCCAATCTTCTTCCATTTCTCTTCTGTTTTGATCATATCTCTTTCCTGCTCTGTTCATTGTGGTGGTTTGTGAAACTTCCGAGTTTAATTCTTCTCCCGAACCTTCTTGATTTCCTTCCTCAATAATTTTTGGTATCCCTGAAGTAGGATGAGTAGGAACTTTGCTAGGAGTTGGATCACCGCTTGTTGGGTTGGACATCACCTGGTAATTTTTTGAATTTTCAATAAACTCTG
This sequence comes from Picea engelmannii, assembly GCA_009831015.1. Taxonomy (NCBI): domain Eukaryota; kingdom Viridiplantae; phylum Streptophyta; class Pinopsida; order Pinales; family Pinaceae; genus Picea; species Picea engelmannii. The sequence continues at coordinate 252,495 of ML786240.1, read as the reverse complement.
AGTCTGCCTTTCTATCTCCTTCATTATCCGGTTGTGGCTCACTTTTTTCTTCCGTGTTTTCCTCCAGGTTTTCTAACACAACATACTTTTTTTACTGGATTCCCCCCTCTAAGGTTCTTCTGATGTAGATATGGGATTATGAGGGGATGAAGGGAAAAATTCCCCCCTGAGATGGAATAGGTTGTTGGGTCACATCCTTCCCATCTGCCTTCTTCCTTATTGGTTGCTTCCATTGCTCCTTAGCCATTTATTCTGGTGGATATGAATTATTCTGTGTGCAATTATTTTCAAAATGACCGTACTCATGAAATGACTTACATTTGAGCGACAACTGCTCATAATCCACCTTCTGAATATAAGACCAATTGTCAAAGGTTATTTGAATGACTTCAGGCAATCCTTTTTCCAAATCCACTTCAACACCAAGTCTTTCACATGCTTGAAGATCGTCTCGTGGTTCATCTCAATCACTATACTTATCCCACGTATTACCTATTTTATGTAGGGTTTCATCGTTCCAAAAATGAAGAGGAAGAAAAGGAAGATGAACCCATACTGGAACTGCAGAGGGGATGCAATTCTCTAGACTAAAACCATGCATCATTTTATTCAAGTACATACCCCTTGAACCCATGAAATATGGTCTGCTTTAGAAGATAAGATCCCAATCTGCTTTATTATCAAATAAAAATACAAAGAATCCCTTACCACAGAAAGTAGAAGACATTTGACCCTGAATATTTTTCCTCCAGTTTAGATCCAACCATTGATTCATAGCCCTAGGAGATGACTAGAGACCCGTGAATTACCGAATAAGCCCATCCTCATCCAGACACAGAGAAAAAGGCCGAGATGAATATAAGTGCACCGATACCTTTGGGATATCATCCAATTTCTCGATGAAACAATAGGGCACATGCTTCACAGACTTCGTGTAGGAGGTGATCAATGCCTAAAATGCAACAATGTCTGGAGGTGGAGGCAATGATGGGGGGTATTCTCCCTAAATCCCGAAGCCATGACATAAAACCCACTAGGAACACATGTTGAAAATCACAACCTCAGAAAAACCCTAGCCGCAGAGCTCTCTTAAAACTGAAGAGGGACCATCAATATTATTTGACTAAATTTTCATTATTAAAGAAATAGAAATAGATAAAAAAAATTATATTTAATTATTTTTATCAATATTATAAATATTAAACTGATGATGATTAATGTTCACTGAGACTAAATTGGTTTATCAGACCTTAAGAGGGTAAGGAATTACTTGCAATTCTTTAGAATTTTGTTTCTACGCTCGAGAAGAATTAAGAGAAGCTTTCCAAGATCACCATAGTTTTGTTGAGTTAAAATGTTAGGAAGGTTGGCATTGTGACAAATATTTTGAAATTGAGATCTAATCTGGGTATAGGTTGGAAAATCTAAGAGAAACTGATTTTCTTCTTCAACCTTCTTAGTGTCACAAAGGTGACACACTCTTTCATCCCATGGCATTTTAGGAATTTACGAATGCCTAGTTTCGCTATGGAGCTCGAGAAAAAATGTTCTTATCTTAGCAAGGATTATTTTCATCTTCTAGATTAGGGTTGATTGCATCCTTATAATACCTTAATTTTATTTTTTCCTCTAACTCTTTATCAAACCACATTTTCTCCTTAAATATTTATTTAATGATATTTTTAATAGTATCCTTATTCTGCAAAATGGTGTCTTCCACAATTCCCCAATAGCTTAGCCAAGACTGGGCATCTTTATGCCATCCTCGCTTGAGTCGAAGGTGATTACGATTGGATTTTGAAGCAATTTTAGGAAGCCTCTTGTCTTCCATGTTGTTTAACTTGTTTTTTTACATTAGGTATATAGTCATAGTTGTGCTCTCAATGGGGGAAAGGCTTGCCCCTAAGAGAAGGATGGAATAGGGCGTATTTCCTTTAATTTTTAGATTATAGGTTATAAAATTCTTTTGGTTTTGCTCTATCTTTCTCCAAGTTTCAAGAGAGATATTTCATCCCTGGACTTCACATCCATATAGAATAACAGGCCTAACAAGAGTCTCAAAGAGGAGTTTCTTCTTATCCCATATCCAAAGATCAACTGATTTACACTTGTTTTCAAGCCCATAATAAGCTTTCCATCCCCGAATAATCCTTTTCTCAATGCTATAATTCCAATTGAGCTTATGGTGAATATCGATGCTAAGATATTTGTATGAAGTCACTTCCTCCAAGTTGTTGTTTTCATATACACCGGTATCATAAGTGATCTTATTGGATTTAATGATCATGACCTTAGTCTTATCAGTATTAACAATCATACCCATATTGGAGCAAAAATCCTTGGGGATTCTTAGTTGGTTTTCAAGATTGTGGGGACTCATTGTCATAAGAACGATATCATCAACATAAAGAAGAAGATTGATGACTATACAAAGATATTCAAAACAATTTAAAAAATAATTACATTTAGCCTCTCTTCATGAAAAAATATTATAAAAAGTTAACATTTGAAATTGATGTCAAACAACATTACATTTAGCCTTTCTTCATGCAAAAAGATTATAAAAAGTTAACTTTTAAAATTGATGTCAAACGAATTTTTATAAAATAAAGTAGTTTTTTTTTAAAGATGCGTCATCCTTGTTTTTAATGGATATAAATAGTACATTCAACAACATATAATAATTTGTTTAAAAATTATATTAACAATATTTAATATAATTAATATATTTATATCTAACACGAGGTGGTAGGTGTGGTGATCCGGATTATTTTTTAGAACGAAATGAAAACATATATATTACAATGAAATACACATAAATATTTCCATAAATATAGAAATACAGTAATACACGACTTCTATTAATTAAAGAAATGTACAGAGACTGTAAAATACAGAGTGAAAGACTCGCTAGAATGGTGGCATCTTATCTCTGATAAGAGATGTGATGACTACTTGCATTCACAAAAAGATGATTGTTACAATGAGGCTTCAAAGGCCTTTTTAACATAAAGAAAATCCAAAACCCTAATCCCGTAAGATGAAAATCCAAAAGGTTTGTGGGCCCCAATGGGGATAGTTGATACGTCAACTTTCTGAGGGCGTAACTTTTGCATATGATCTCTGTTTGGGGGGCTCGATACATCGTTGGAAAGGTCTAATAGAGAATAGGTGTTGTATGGCTTAGGAGGTAATTTGGAATCCAACTTTGCATGGAGCATTGAACAATATTCAAATAACCAAGCAGATGCATATGCCTTGTTACATGGTTTACTTTTGGCCAAGGCTCAAAGCATTACTATTCTCACAGTGGTTGACGATTCTAAATTGAAAATTAAACATGCAGATTTTGAATAATAAGAGTATTGACTTGGGAAAGGATCTTCCTAAGAGTATATTGTTCATGTGGCCGATTTTGAATAATAGAGTATTGACTTGGGAAATGTTTCAAAAGAGGAACAATATTGGCCTTGGAAGGTGTTCATTGTGTAAAGAAAATGAGGAGACTACCACTCATATTTTCTTGTCTTGTCCATTCTCTATGCAAGTCTAGAAGGATATACATATTTTGTTGGGTTTTTAGGATTTGTGGTGTAAATAGATTGTGGATATGAATTTCCAAGAGTGGTTTATAAGAAGAGAGTTTAATCCTTTTAGGGAAGTTACCTTCTTAGTCACTTAGGGAATATGGTTGGCCCACAACTATAGTTTATTTGAAGATAAACCAATCTCATATTTTAAAATCTCTTCCTATGTATTGGATCTATTATCAGTTTACAAAGCTAATGCGAGTATAAAGGAGTAGAGAGTTGTGGGAGAATTTTTTGTTGATAGTTCTTATGCTTGGATTTTCTTCGGGGCCTATTAAGGGCCAGGTTAAACATGCAATTTGGGTTTTGTTTTATTTCTATCAGATTCTCATTTCTTCACTTCAAAGGCTAATCTGGAAAAAGGAACAAATATTGTTGGGGAATTCAAGGCTTTACTTTTCCTTATGGAATCTACACTTAACAAAGGGATTGTCAGGCTTCATATTTTTGGGAATTCAACTGTCACTATAAATTGGATGTAGGATTAACTTCAAGTCCATAGTACTAGTTTATCCCCATTGGATATGCATTTGAAGGAGATTTTAAGATAGTTTCAGGAGGTATCTTTCAAGCATGTCTACATGGAGCTCAACGTTCAATATGATACACTAACTAAATATGGTTTACAAATGATGGAAAATTAGATCATTGAAGATGAATATGAAGAGGGGATTTTTGTGTCCTCCAGGTCCACTAATGTTTTTGAGCTTTAATTTAATTTTTCTTTTGTGTGCAGATTTCAATGTAATTTTTTGATTGGTTTTGATTTGGTTACTTGATATGTGTTTTGATGAAATGCAATGTAAGTCCTTTTTGTTGATGTTAGTGGTAGAATCAAACAAGTACTTGCACATTGGCATGTGTCTAGCATGTGGAAGTCATCAAAATCCTTCTAAGTGTGAGACTTTACTTTAGTTAAAGTAATTATTAAATGAAATTGATTTTATTAGTTAATTGAGTTATTAAAGGAAAACACTAAAAGTAATTAGCATGTAAATCTTAAGTGAGTGTGAGAAGTAATCTCAATTGTCAATCGCTTTGGAGATTAGGTTTAGATTATAACTCATGATTATAAAATCAAGGCTAGGGAGAAGGAGGAAGACACTTGTGTGAGATACACTTGTGAGAGACTTATGTTGAGGGAGTCGACACATGAGACTTTGGTGAGAGATCAAGGTTGGAGATAACAAAGAAGGAATTTTGCTAGTGTGGAGAGTGTAGAAGCAAAGAAGGATTTTTGCTTACATGAGAGTGAGGAGATCTCATTGGTTGGGTGAAGAGATTTCGTCCAAGTGTTGATGCAGAGAGATTTGAATCACGAAGGACTACGATTCAAGTTCTTGGATAGGTGGAAAAGGAATTCCATCTAGAGGTCATACAAGTCAAGGATAAGAGAGAGCAGAGGCATCTGTAGGTGGGTTTCAGCTGATAGAAGCTAGAGGAAAGCGTAGCATCATACAAAAGTTCTCGTACAATATTTTTATACATGTACACGAGTCTCAGTGGGGACAGTCATGTATGTACGTGGCTTGCCAAAGGAAAGACACATACACCTTGGGAAACATGTTGGTACATGGTTGTACAAAAACACAATAATTTCCAGGTTTGTCTGCAGTGTATATTCTCTTATTGAGCCATTTTTCCTATTACGAGAGCCCTGACTTGACCTTAATAAAAACATCTTAGGATTGGTTTTCCCTCCAGGGGTTTATACCAGAAAATATTGGTGTCTTGTGTGTGAGATTTTTTGGTTTCCTTGTTTATGCTTTTGCTGCATGTTTAGTTGATTACTCAACTGTGTTTTTAGTAGATAAAGTGATTTTAACTTGAGCTAACTACCAATTACTGGGTTGAAGTGGTAAAATAAACGTGGTATCAGAGCATACCAAGGGTTGAATCCAGGAAAATCAACACTTTGGACATGTCAATTTCAGGATTATCTTTCTGATGAATAGTGGGTAAAACTATAGGCAGTTTACTGACATGATCAGATAGTAGCACAAAATTTGACAACTGTGCATCATGAACCATGTGGAATGTATTTTTAATTCTCTTTGAATGAAGATCACTTTTTTTTGCTTGGAAAAAAAAATATTTCATGGAGTTATGGTTTAGTCTTAACATGATTGTTTTGACAAAAATCTAAGCTTTAATCTTGATGGGCATGCGTCTCCTTTACCTAGAATTTGTTGAATATAGTTGTAATAATATACACAAAATCAAACTAAAAAAATGACTTTCTAAATATTATAAAAAAAACACTATTAATACTACCAAGTTTATATATTTTCAATATATTAAAGTGAATTTCTATCATATTATTATTAAAGTGGAGGATATTTGAAATTTACTTGGAACAAGTTAGAGATTTGGAGAAATTAAACAATTGTTTATAGAATAGGGGATTTTTTCAGATAAAAATTTGAACAAGCTGGATACATAGTTGTGGAGCTAGTTCATATCTCTCCAAGATGGAGGAATAATAGGTTGGGGGATGTTGGGGAGTCAAAGTGTTTGGACAAATTCTTATCGAATGCAACTTTTCTTGGGTTGGTAGACAAATCTATGTTGTTGGGTTGGAGTTGGAGGGGATTTGGATCACAACCATATCTTTCTACAATTGGAAGATAAAGAAATTAAGCCTTCCACTCCCTTCAAATTAAAACCTAGTTGGTTAGATGAGGAGGAGTTTCAAAATATGATTAAGAGAGAATGAAAGAGGCTATGATGCAAGTCTAGGGACTTTAGAAAGTGTCCAATTAGAATATTCTTTGAAGAATATCAAGGTAAAAGTGATGGATTGGGATATAAAAAGGTACAAATCTAGAGATAAGTTTGTGAAGGAGGTAGAGGAGAAAATTACTTATTTTCATAAGAACAATTTTGGTGGTGTTTTTAATGAAGAATAAATATTGAGACTAAATTAGTTGGAAAGAAAAGTAAGAAGGTTGTTGGTTAATAAGGAAGCTAAATCGACACTAAAAATCAAGGAAATCTAGTTAGAGAATGGAGATGAGAACACAATTTTTTTCCTTCAATTTGCAAATCATAAGAAGAGGATAAATACAATATGGGAATTGAAAAATGAGGATGGATTGTGGGTACAAAGCCACAATGAGTTAGCTACTATATGGGTTAGACATTTTCAGAATATTTATAAGGAACTCGAGTGTGTGAATATAACATAAATTGTTAAGCTAGAATCATTCTAATTTCTTAGGTTTTTCACTGAGGAGCAAAATGTGAACCTTATGGTGAAAGTATCAAAGAAATAATTAATGTTAGTGCTATATTTTTTTAAGAAATATAAGATTCCAAGACCTAATGGGTAGGCTATTGAATTCTTCCTCGGTTTCTATGAATTGGTCCAAGAGGATTTAATAAGGGTAGTTGAAGAAGTCAAGAAATCTAGTGAGATGTTTGGAAGTTTTAATGCTATATTTATAGCTCTTATTTTAAAGAAAGGCTACTCAAGTTCATTTCATGATTTCAAGCCTATTTCACTATGTAATTGTCTCTACAAAATAATAGAAAATGTTTCAACTGTGAGAATTAAAGGGGTATTATCAAGAGTTATATCCTCAGAGCAGTTTGAGAGTCTAGAAGACAGGAAAATACAAGAGGCAATTGGGACTACATATAAGGGCCTACACTATATCAAGACAAAGTATATGCCAACAATGGTTGTAAAGATGAAATTCTTAAAAGCATGGGCCTACATCGATTCAAGTTGGTTTTAGTTTCCAATTAGTAAATTGGATCATGGGATGTATTAACTTTGTGTCTTTTTCTATTTTGATTAATGAGGTTGAATCAATATTTTTCAAACCATCTAAAGGATTATGATAGGCATATCCTTTATCACCCCTACTATCTCTCGTGGTGTCTATGGTTTGAGTAGGGATGTCATGGAAGCTAAAAGGGTGGGAAATATTTAGGGGATAATGATATGCTCTATGATATTGATACATCTATTATTTGTAGATGTCATCATGTTGTTCTTGAATGGCTCTAAAAGAGACCCAATGAAGGTATACGAGATCCTCAAAATTGTATATGTTGTTGTTGGGATGGAGGTGAATGCCCAAAAATATACTTCCAGTTTCAATGGATTGAGAGAGGACGTGGAAAATAGGTTGTACACTCTATTTCCCTTCAAAAAAAATTATTTGCAAGAGGGTTTCAAATACCTTGGGTTTATCCTCAAGCCTTATGGATATTGAAAAAGAGACAATGGTTGGTTAGTTGAAAGGATAGAGTGTAGGATATTTCATTGGTATAATAGATGGTTTTCTAGAGGGGGAAGACTACCACTTGTAAAGTCTATGTTGGAAGCAATTCCTATATATTAACACTCTATTGAATTTATTCCAAATGGTGTTTTAGAGAGATTCATGAAAATGTGCTTTAATTTCTTATGGGGAGGCAAGGATGAAAGTAACGAGATACACTTGGATAGATAGATAGATATAGCTAAACCTAAGGAAATTGGTGGATGGGGTCTAAAACACACTCATATGTTTTGGAAATCATTAACTACTAAGAGTCTATGGAATTTATTGAGCAAAAATAACATGTGGAAAAAGGTAATATAACATAAGCACATCATTCCTGCTTAGATCTTATAACACTTCTTAACACTAATAATTTTATTGTTTTGTCTTGTTTTACGATGGGGGAACTTATTGTCCTTAGATAAGTATTTCAGGAATGAGGATTAATTGTACTATTGGTGATCGAGCTAAGTAGCATATCCATATCCTAACCACATCTAACAATTTCCATCCTTTCTCTTTCACTACCATCCCGTTCATAAAAAATATTATCCTGGCTTATGTTTGGCTTATGTAATGTCATCCAACAAGGTTTGAATGAAGAAAAATGTAAGCCAAAGTAAAAAATAAAGCTAAAAAGGCTAGAGGTGAAGAGCAATAAAGTTAAAAATGAAAAAAGAAGAAGCTAGAGCTATCCCACCTCATTAAAAAGGCCCAACCGCAAGGTTCTATGTTAAAAATGCATATCTAAAGAAAATGGACTAAGAAAAACCAAATAAAATATAAAAAGGGATAATACAAAGGTGTCGAGGTGGTAAATCTAAGCAAAACTCCCTCTCAAAGGATTACAAATACAAAAAATGAAGATTCCTAGCTTAAAAAGGTTGTTGGATCGGTGAAAGACCTCATACATAATTAAAAATGACTTTGAGGGTCAAAACATAAAGTTCCCCTTCCCTTTTCCATCAATTATTCATCAAATTTACCTATCTCTAACCAATTACTTAGGAAATACCTTTTTCCTGGGAAATTTACATATGTAATAGGGGTGAAGTTGTCCCACCATCCTAAACTTAGGATATTTATAAAATTAACCTATATTAAGTTGTTGTTAGAGGATATTACTCAATTTTTGTTTCCTAATGACTTGTTTTGAAGCTTGATGCATCATTTTAGATGCACACCCTACATTGAGATCCATGCATTTTGTCTCGAGATCCCTGTCATTGCCTTGATATCTATGTACCTAATTGGGATCCATGTACATATATTTGTCCATATGTACATACATTGGGATCCATGTATAATTTCTTAGGATCCGCCTCACTAGATTGGGATCCATGATAGTGTTAGGATATTTAGACACTTAGGAGTTAGTTAAGATCTACTTGGTCTATTGTGTTGTTAGGTAAAACTGTGTTTTCTAGTTTGTTTCTTTAGTGTGTATTAGTATGCATTTGTAGTTAGGAAATATGACGGTCATGATATGTTCCTGACATGGAGTGATCTGACGGTTCATACTCTCCTCAATATTAATGGCCATTGATCCGTGGCTTAGCACCCGATTGGTCCATGATCTCTATTTAAAGAGCATAGAGGGTCATTTTCCGATGATCGATTGTGAGAAAATCTATTGTAAAATCTCTTTGTAATCTTTTTCTTTGCATTAATAAACTGTTCCAAGTGGTCGCGTTGGCTGGGGCCGTGGATGTTTCCCCGTAGGGGTTTTACCACGTGAAAAAATCGGTGTGTTGATCTTTGATCTGGATATGTGAGTGGTTATTGAAGGTGTTCATCCTCTGTTGGAATACTTGTGTTGTCAAACATGGTATTAGAGCCTCTTTGAAGACTCGCTCCTGTTGTAGATTGAGATCGTGAAGCCGAGTTTCCTCATCTTCATTTTCTGCCATTTTAGTACATTTTTAGGATAAGAGGACTATTCCATTGCAACTGGAGCACTCGTTTCTTTCAGTAACACTTTTCATTTCACTCGAAAAGGTTTATGTTTTCCCAAGATACGACCATTACAGTAAGATCCTGAGGTATAAAGCCTGAATATGCATTTTTTAAATTTCTGCAAAGTTTTATTCATTTTCGTACATTTTTGGGCTAAGAGGATTGTTCCATTGTGTCCGAAGCACTTGTTTCAATCAGGAACACTTTTCATTTCACTCGAAAAGGTTTCCGTTTTCCCAAGATACGACCATTACAATCAGATCCAGAGGTATAAAGCCTGAATATGCATTTTTTAAATTTCTGCAAAGTTTTATTTCGGTTTGATATTATTTGTTTCCGGGTTGCTATACTTTTAGATCTGTGTATGCTCTTTTCCCCATGCCTTGTGCGATCTCAGCAAATCAGAGACAGATAGAAAAAGGTGTATCTTCCGGGTAAGCTAACCAAGATCTAACCCTTGTTGTGATCAAGAAGCAAATTTTTTTTTAGCACGCTCTCCAAGGCTGTCTTAAACAACAACAACAACAACAACAACAATCCTCCTTCTGAAAATTACAATATGTTTTGCTAGATCATTTGGTTAAGAGTTTCCTTATCAAGTAAGAGGTCTTGAGTTCAAGTCTCTCTTTTGTTACTTTTTTTTTGAAAAAGTTCATGCCAAAATTGTAAAGTGTATTTCACTTCAAGTATAAAAGTGAATCACTATAAGTAGATTTAATATTTTATTTTGCATGCATATTTTCTGTTATAAAGTAACTTCATTGTAAAAGTGATCTCCACTTCTTGTTATAAAAGTGGGTCACTTCATAAAGCAACTTACACTATCACGTGGTTATTTGGTTATCGTTTATGCCTTTTTTTTAAAAGGGCATAACTCTCACATCGGAAGTCCGTTTTCAGTGTCGCTTTTTTTAAAACCACATAACTTTTCGAGATATTTCCATCCAAATCATTAGTTTCAATTTTTAAATCCACATTATCTTCATATGTAATATTGCTTCTACAAGTAATGTCTTACTTACCAGCAACAACTACTTCCAATGGAAATCCCATATGGAAGATTTATTAAGAAGTAAAGGCATGTACCGGATTACCTTGGGAAAGGAAACAACACCCATTGATGATGATAAGAAAGCCAAATGGGATAATAGGAATGACGAAGCACGTGGACTAATCGGAATGTCCATCTCTCCTGATTTAAGGTACCACCTTCAAGGAATTGATGACCTCGAAGAAGCTTGGAACACAATTGAATCTATGTTTGGTAAACTCAATATTATTCGAGCACAACAGTTAGAAAATCAAATACTGGCCTTGAGTCCAAGTGATTTTTCTTGCCTTGGAGACTATCTATCTAGGTTTAAAACACTCAGAATTTTATGTGAAGAATGTAAGATAAAAATGGCAAAAGAGCTTTTCATATATCTTATCCTTTCTAAGCTAAGTAGTGCATATTCTGTGTTTGTATCTACCTTTTATGCAATGAGAGAGGCTCTAGGGAAAGCTTATGACAAAACCACTCTTGAGTCATTTTGTGCTTCTTTGATTAGAGAGGAAGATAAGCTTATACATTTTGGAATAATCAACAATGCAAGTACCTCCAACAAAGCCCTAGTTGCCCAGCAGAAAGATAAACCCAAGTATCCCAAGAAGCAAGATCCTCACTACAACAATAAGAAACATAAGGGTCCCAAACCCACTCAGACAGCTTCCACTCCTAATGTGGAAAAAGGAGCAAAATATAAAAGTAAAAATACTAATAGACATTGCAACTTTTGTGATAAAGATGGTCATGATGAGTCCAAATGTTTCAAGAAGATGGCAACTTTAGAAGCAACGATGAAGAAGCACAACATCAGTATTGATTTTACTTCTTCTTCTCATGGACATGCACTTTCTGCTTCTGGTTTCTCCTTCAATGCAAATTCTACTTCTACTACTTCTTTTTCTGATGAGTGGATTATTGATTCAGGAGCATCTTATCATATGGCTAAGGATAAAGCCATATTTTCTGCTCTAAATGAATGTAACACCAAGAAAATATTTGTTAGTGATGATAGATATCTTAGTGTTATAGGATCTGGAATAGTTCAAGTAGATAATGGTCATTTCAATGATGTATTATGTGTTCCAAGTCTTTCTCGTAACCTTCTATCAGTATATCAAATCACTCATTCAGGTGAAGGTAAAACTGTCGAGTTTTCACCTCACCAAGTTGTAATCAAGGATCTAAAAGATCCTAAGCATGTTCTTGCAACTGGAATTGTTGATGATATTACCAGGTTGTATAAGTTTGACAACTTTGGGTCATCAACTTTTTCATTAGTTTTTGTTGCTCATAGCGATGACTTGAGCAAACTTTGGCATGAGCGTTTTGGTCATCTAAACTATCACTCATTGCAACAACTATGAAATCAATAGATGGTGTCTGGTCTTCCTATTTTTTCATGCAGAGATGGTGTTTGTGTCGGTTGTGTTCTCGACAAACATCATCAGGACAGTTTTGACAAACGTGCCTCTTAGCACGCCTCGGGTCCTTTGCATCTTGTTCACAATGATTTGTGTGGTCCACTTTCTTCTCCTTCTTTTTTTGGGTGCAAGTATTTCTTAACTTTCATTGATGAATTTTCCAGATGTACTTGGGTTTACTTCTTAAAACTCAAGAGTGAAGTTTTTGACAAGTTTTTGGCTTACAAGGCCCTTGTAGAAAAGCAATATGGACATTAAATTCAAAGGTTAAGAACAGATAATGGATGCGATTATGTGAACAATAATTTTACAAGCTACTGCACTACACAGGGAATCCAAATGCAACACACTGTTCCATATACACCACAACAAAATGGTGTTGCTGAGAGAAAGAACCGCACATTAAAAGAAATGTCTAATTGTATGATCCAATCTAAGGGATTAAGTCTAAAGTATTGGGTGGAAGCCATCAACTGTGAAAATTACATAGTAAATCACACTCCCACAAAGGCTCTTAAAAATATAACACTGGAAGAATCTTGGACCAAAATTAAACCAGATGTAAGTCACTTCCGTGTATTTGGCAGTATAGCATGGGCTCACATTCCTGATGAGAAAATGAAAGCATTGCAGCCTAAAAGTGAGAAGTGTATATTTGTTGGTTATTCTGAAGATGTCAAAGGTTATAGACTTCTTCAACCACATTGTAATGAAATTATTCTTAGAAGAGATGTTAAATTTGATGAAAATCTCTTGGCCTGCGAGCCTAATTCGGCGGTTGTGCCTTCTTTGGCCTGCGAACCATCTTTGGCGTTTGTGCCTTCTTCTGTTCCTACTCTAGTTTCTTCTTCAGATGATGAAAGTGAGGATGATAATCCACCTCTGCCTGTTGACATTCTTCCAGATGAGTCCTTTGAACCTGAACAAGTACCAGTTCCACCACTTCCTAGATGGGTTCGTTCAACATGAGAAGTAGCTGGTGATATTGTCGATGATCCTTCAGATCAACATCGAACACGTTCACAGTTCCAGAGACTCTTCTCTACTAGCTCAAGTTTCAGAGACTCACGATCCAGAGACATTTGCAGAAGCTTCAGGTCATCTAGATTGGGATACAACAATGAATGAAGAGTATCATTCTTTAATGGAAAACGATACTTGGGATCTTGTACCTCTTCCAAAAGGAAGAAAACTTGTCAGATGTAAATGTGCCTATAGAACTAAGTATGCATTAGATGGAAGTGTTGAAAGACACAAGGCTCGGTTAGTTGCCAAAGGATTTTCCCAAGTTGAAGGAATTGACTATAATGAAACCTTTGCCCCTGTAGCCAAAATGAATTCCATTTGCCTTGTTCTTGCCCTTGCCGCCTCACATAAATGGGAGGTCCATCGGATGGATGTTAAATCTGCCTTCTTGCATGGCGACTTGAAAGAAGAAATCTACATGGAACAACCTCCTAGATATTTCGAAAATGACTCTAGCCTTGTTTGTCGCCTCAAGAAATATCTTTATGGTCTCAAGCAAGCTCCTCGAGCTTGGTATGCCAAAATGGACATCTTTCTTATTGCCACTGGATTCTCTAGATGCCATTATGATCCTAATGTCTATACCAAGAAAGTAGGAAGCCATCTCATAATCCTTGTCCTTTATGTTGATGACCTTATCTTTACTGGTAGTGACCCAACACTTTTAAACCATGTGAAAACCAACCTTAAGAAGAAATTTGAAATGACCGACTTAGGATTTTTAAACTATTTCCTTGGCCTCCAAGTTTTGCAAACCACTGAAGGAATTTTTCTTTCCCAGTCTAAGTATGCTTGTGACCTTCTTCGTCTCTTTCACATGGATGATTGTAAACCAACCCCTTCTCCCTTCCAGTCCGGAGTCAAGATTTCTGCCACCTATCCTTCTCCTGAAGTTGATGCCACCCTGTACCATCAGTTAGTTGGTAGCCTCTTATACTTGACTCATACCCGTCCTGATCTTTTCTTTTGTTGTTGGTATTGTTGCCCGATATATGCAAACACCCCATGAAAGCCATTGGAAAGCAACTAAAAGTATACTTCACTATGTTCATATTACATTTCAGTTCGGGATACATTACAGTTCAAAGGGGAATACTTTATTGGTTGGTTTCATTGATTCAGATTGGGCCGACGACCCTGATGATCAGAAGTCTACTACAGGTTATGTTTTTAGCCTTGGTTCATGACCTGTCACTTGGGCCTGTAAGAAACAACATGCTATTGCACTTTATTCAACAGAAGCAGAGTACCGAGCAGTGGTAAATGCAAGTCAGGAAGCCCTGTGGCTTTGACAGATCCTTTTAGAGTTTGGATTCCAGCACCAGCATCCGACCAGCCTTTGGTGTGACAATCAGAGTGCCATCAAGCTCGCCAAAGACCCATTTGAACATCAGCATATAAAACACATCGAGATACACATGCACTTCATCAGAAAGCTAATTCATGATCAAGTTATTGAAGTGTTGTTTTTCCCTACAGAAGATCATGTTGCAGACATTTTCACAAAGTCTCTTATAGAAGCGAAGTTTTCCAAACTTCAATCTATGTTAGGAGTTCAAGAAGTTGTCATTAAGGGGGGATAGGCTCTAATGTCTCCTTCCTTCTCCTATTGTGTCATTATTGTAAATCCTTCAATCCTATCCGAAGTTGTTCTTAAGGGGGGATATTAGGATATTTAGACACTTAGGAGTTAGTTAATATCTACTTGGTCTATTATGTCGTTAGGTAAAAGTGTGTTTTCTAGTTTGTTTTTTATTGTGCATTAGTATGCATTTGTAGTTAGGAAATCCGACAGTCACGATATGTTCCCAACATAGAGTGATCTGATGGTTCATAGTCTCCTCAATCTTAACGACCATTGATCCGTGGCTTAGCATCTGATTGGTCCATGATCTCTATTTAAAGGGCATGGAGGGTCATTTGTCTATGATCGATTGTGAGAAACTCTATTGTAAAATCTCTCTGTAATCTTTTTCTTTGCATTAATAAATTGCTCCAAGTGGCTGCGTTGGTTGGGGCTGTGGATGTTTCCTCGTAGGGGTTTCACCACGTGAAAACATCGGTGTGTTGATCTTTGATCTAGTTATGTGAGTGGTTACTAAAGGTTTTCGTCCTCTGTTGGAATACCTGTGTTATCGAACAGATAGTACATTGTGTTATCACTCCAAGTGTCCTTCTAGGTTGTAGCTCAAAGAATCCTGACAACTTAACTATTTTCTTAATTATTTTCTCAATTGGATCAAGTCATATGACTAAATCAGACCTGCTCTCTGAAGACATGCATAAACATAACCAGACGACAAGGCTTTTAACTGTCACTATTCAGAGGGTTTGTAAATAAGTGAATGTATGGAGAATTCTTACTATGCTAGAAGATTCACACATAAAGATACATGAATGGACAGTCACAATGAGTAAATGATATTTGCAATTCAACTCATCAAAGAAAAGATAGGATGACAACTATCAGGCTTTAGACAAACAGAATAAACATGAATTAAACATCCATGTGCAAATATAGAATAGACAGGAAAATGTAAATCTGAATAGGTAATTGCAAAAGAAGCTTGTATTAACTGATCTGCAAATGAGAAGCTTAAGTATAGAGTGTGAAAAATTCCCCAAGGTCAAACCCTTACTTCTTCAAAAGTGATAGGCTTTATATCCTTTACAAAATAGTTTCAGATCTTATAGGAATGGATCTAATATACTAATAATAGAAATTAATACAACAACTTTACATAAAATCTGGATCTTGATCCCTTCCAAAAAAGTTAATGATCTTCAGTCTTTACATTATCGACACCTGCAGAGGTCTTCAAGGTGGTTATGAGGTAGTTGGATACCTGCTTCAACACCCGTTGTTGATCTACAATCAAAATAGGATAACCTTAAACCCATTTTCCTTCATATCTGTCAAAAATCTTTGAGGATATATGGAAAACTCCGATAAAACTGATATAGATAATTATATTAATAACCTCCTTTGGTCACTTGTCTGCAAAATTCATGCCTCGAGCTCAAAATTCATTTTCCCCTTGTTTCTGTGTTTTCGACGACTTGCTGGCCTAGGACAAGTGGAATTAGCCACTGAAAGTTTTGGGATTCGGTGGCTCATTTCACCTTTGAAAATTGTTTAAGCCATCGAAAGTGCAGGTTTTGACAAAAAACAAAATCTTCAAAATCAGAAGCTGACTATGTCTACTTTGATGAACCTTCGTGTAAATTCTTAGCCACTCTAGCTAAGACTTCAAGGTCTGAACGAGTAGTAGGTTTAGTAGTAAGCAATTTGATTTTAAAGCTCAGAAACCTAACCCTCTTAACAAGTTTATAATTCTATTGGATTACCTTTTTCTTATTTCTTTTCTCCTTCACAAGAATGAGTGCCAATCTTTCAAAGGCATCTTTGGTCTCTGCATCATTTTGGGTTAAGGTCTCATACCTAGCTTTTAAAACTATTTCTAACACTTCATACTCTGCAATTTTGTCTTTCAATTTCTGAATCTTGACTGATTTGCTTACTTTCTTCTTGGTGGATGATTCACCTTTATCAAGGCTGGGAAATACTTCTGTCTGTTCTGCATTATCCAAGACTGGCTCCATGTCTTCATACACTAAAGTTTCTTCTTCCATAGGTTCAGACTCAGAATCTGAGTAAGGCAAATTCAGAATATTTGTTTGTTTGATATTACCTTGCTTTACTACTTCACTGAAAACCAATTTCTTCTTTGCCTTTTTATGCTTGGATGTAGATATTGGTTCCTCTGCTTGCATTGAAGTAATGTCCCTCCTTCTTCTTGAGCTGTTATGAGGTGTCAATAACTTCTTTTTGGATGTCTTTTTCTTATTTTCTGGATGATTTTCTAGTTCAAATCCTCCCCAAAAGAGAAAATTCTCCCAAGTCTTTCCCCTTCTCCCGAGCTCCTCCAAAACTATCAATTTTATAAGGCCAAAGTGGAACAATGTGTTCTTGATCTTATGTGGTTCAGCCTGGACCTTGTGAGACATTTTGGTAAGACTTTTTTGAAGGTAATATGGCAGGTTTAGAGGATTCTTTCTTATGAAGGGATCCATCAGTCTAAAATGGTAGAGCATTACTCTACCATACCTTCCCTCACAGGTGATACAAACCTATATGGATTTAAGAAATTCTTGCCATTTCTTGTCCAGATGAGATGTTGGGATATCTTTCTTCCAGATGATGTCTTGAAACTGAGGTTTAAGATAGGGTATGAACTCAATATTCTTAGTGGTGGTTGTTTTAAACCATTTTTCTCCTTCTCCTGGCATCTCTGTAGCAGCTGCAATGATGGCTTCATCAATTTGCATCTCCAGTGGTCCAATTGTCACTTTGCATCCATCATAAGTCCTGGAAAAATATTATGTCACTCCCTAATGGTATCCCTACAATTTATGAACGTATCTGAAAAAACCTGCATATGTAAACATCTAACAGATTTCTGGATGAGATTCCAGATACTTAACATCATCCAACTCTTTCCTAAGGGGAGCACCTCCTTGACCCATCTTCAAATGCTATTAGTAACTGTAATCAACAACAAAATAAATTTGAAAGGGGAGACTCACACCTATGAAGGAGAATACTGATATTAGGCAGAGGAAAGATCTACATGTGTTCAAATGGTGGAAATCCAAACCCTTATAGGAGATCTTGTGTCGAAAGGTTTAAATTGTAATGATTACAATGAAATTGATGGTGACAGATATCTAATAGAATGTCTGATGAATGCAATGACGATGAGGGCATTTGTTAGAAGTGACAGGGTTTCAAATTTAACACGGGGCTTTTATATCTTTTGGTAATGATAAGTCCAAATATGGAGGTTTATCTCGTGTCAACATGTTATTTCCACTTCAAGCCGCTTACCAAAACATAATGACACCTGTACCTTTTACCATTTCAAGCTATAGAAGATGCGCTGGACAAAAATCTTTCTCTGTGATTCTGGGGGCTAAGTGCGCCTTGGACCTGTCTTTTAAGCCACCGAAAGGGAAAAATTTTGGGGACTTACATCATGCTAGAACTTAACCGTTAGCCACCGAAAACCAATTCTTGGATTTTTCTTACATTCAAATGACAGACTCAATTATTCTTTGGAATAATAAGACTAACACCTATCTTTAAGACTTCAAACTCAAAAATTATTAATGTCACTTCCAAATAGTGAGCATCCTATCACCTAAGACTCAAAATTTACAATTTTATTCTAGGAGATAACTTATGGCTCCTATTGGGGATGAAATCCTCCCTATGAGGTTTGAAGAACCCTTATTGACTCAATATCCTTTCCTATCACCTAAGACTCAAAAATACTTGACTTGAAATATTCCATTGGGCATGGAGTTATTCTGACAAACAAATTGAAAATGACAAACTGCAAGTAAATATTTACAATGAAATAAGGCTTGAAAAAGCTTGATGATAAATAAAGTTTTAGAAAACGCCCATTGAATGGGCCACCTGTTAATTCTTCACCTTCCAAATTTTGCAAAATGAAAGTGTTTTTATGTTGTACTGATGAAATGTTGAATGGACTTGTCCACATAGCATCAAATTTTCCATGCTTTTCTTTCTCTTGTCTTGTTGCATCCCATTTTAAGACAAAATCACCTGTTTTGAAAATGTCTGCCTTCACCTTCTTGTCAAAACTCTCCTTCATTTTCCTCAGATGTAATTATATTTTCTCTAACAACTGTTCTTTGACTTGTTGCAACTCCACCGAATGAAGAATTTTTCTTGTAAGGTCATTAGGTTCAGAATCCTCTTCTTGCAAAAATTTAGCTACTGGTAATGCAAGCTGAATTGGAAAGACAACTTCAATGCCATATACCAGTTTGAAGGGAGATGTGCCAATTGATTTTTTGTTAGTCACCCTATCATCCCACAATGCAAACTTTAGTTTTGAATCCCAACTCCTTTGATTTTGATCCAACTATTTTTTGATTATCCTCACCAGACTTTTGTTGGATGATTCAACAAGTCATTGCCTTGAGGATAGTATGATGTAGAGTGTACCAGTTGAATGCCCATGTCTTCACACAATTTCACCAAGGATTTGTCATTAAAAGGAGAATCATTATCTATAACCAATATTTTCGGGCAGCCAAATCTAGAAAAAATGTGATCATATAAAATATTTACAATCACAGTATGGTTAGCATTACTAACAAGAATAGCTTCAATCCATTTTGTAAAATAATCAGTGGCAACTAAAATCCATTTGTGTTGATTACTAGATGGTGGATGTAGCTCTCTTATAAAATCCAACCCCCATTGTTGGAATGGGCCTGTGACCACAAGAGGCTTCAGAGGAAGAGATTTCAACTGTTGCTTTCCAACAAACCTTTGACATTTATCACATTTCTTAACATAAGCACATACATCAGAAAACAAGAAAGGCCAATAATAAATT
Source organism: Picea engelmannii (assembly GCA_009831015.1). Lineage (NCBI taxonomy): Eukaryota > Viridiplantae > Streptophyta > Pinopsida > Pinales > Pinaceae > Picea > Picea engelmannii. The sequence goes on along the minus strand of ML786240.1, from coordinate 232,746 downwards.
TCTCTTAGAATTTTTTGGGCAGTTGTTTTCCAATAGTGATGGCCACCACACTCACTACTATGAAATTATGTCATGATCTGAACTGACTCTTTTTCATTTATGCATCTCAAAAGTAAACCAGAGGGATCCTTCCAAAAGAGCATTTTATCATTAATGCATAATTTAATTTCTTTGAGTTTTAGGGATCTCACCTGTGTTTTGCTCATCTCTGGAGGAGCTGAAAGGTTCTGTAATAAATAAATTATTTTGGTGTACCAATCACAGTCAACCAAATGGGGAGATACATGTAGGTTATGACTGTGCTTCTCTACTGAAATCTCAGATTGCATACTCTCTACATTTATGCCAACAAAATTTATCCCTAGTACTTTGCAATTTTCCTCTGCAAGCAAATTTTCTAGTCCTTGACCTCTGACTAGTTTGATGGGTTTGATTTCAATATCAAATTCAATCATCTTGGCAATCCACTTACTTCTCTTTCCATCAATATCAGGTTGAATGAGAACATCCTTTATAGAGATGGAAGGAACATATGCTATCACCTTGGCCTATAATATGTAAATTCTTAAAGTCTTTAGAGATTTAATCAATGCATAAGCCTGTTTCTCAATAGGATCATACTTGATTTATGCATCTCTTAAAACCTTGCTAAAAAATGCTACTGGCTGTTCATGTCCATCTTTATTCTTTTGTAATAAAACTGTTGCAATAGTATCATTAGATGCAAAAGAAAAAATATAGAAATCTTTGCAATAATCAGGGCTAATTAAGACTGGAGCTTTCATAATAGCCTTCTTGGTACTTTCAATGAATTCCTTGCCTCCTCTGTACATTTGAATTCTGAAATTTTTTTCAACATGCAAGTGATGTGTTTGGCGAGCTCTGCAAAATTTGCAATGAATCTTCTGATAAAATTTATTTTTCCTAGGAAAGATTGAATATCTTTCTTGGATCTTGGAATGGACAATTTTTGTATTGCTTCCAACCTTGCAGGATCTATCTTAACACCTTCAGCAGAAACTATGTGTCAAAGAAGCTTACCTTATTTTAATGAAAAAGGTGATTTTTTGGGATTCAAAGAAACACCATACCTTCTACACTTCAGGAAAGTCTTCCTCAAATGTTGCACATGATCCTCATGACTATGAAAGAAAACTGTGATATCATCCAAATAAATCAACACAAATTTGTCCTTTTCACCTATAAAAGCAATATCCATGGCCCTTTGAAATGTGGCCCCTACATTAATCAAACCAAATGACATCTTGGCATACATAAATGTTCCCCAAGGTGTTGTAAAAGCAGTCTTTTCTCTGTCTTCCGGATAAACTGAAATCTGATTGTACCCTGAGAAACCATCAATGAATGACATGACACTTGCTCCTGAAACTCTCTGCAAAATATGATCCATTTTGGGTAATGGATAATTATCTTTTCTTGAACATTTATTTAGGTTTCTAAAATTGACACAAAGTCTTATTTCACCATTCTTCTTTCTGACTGGAACTAAATTAGCAATCCATTCTGAGTATCTTAATGGAATGATAATTTTAGCCTTTAGCAATTTCTTTATCTCCTTTTCCATGGTGGGAAACAACAATGGGCTGAATAATCTCAATTTATGTTTAAAAGGTTTTGTATCTTTATTTAGAGGAATTTTGTGTTCTATAATCTGAGTATTATAGGTCTTGATATCACTGTATTCCCATGCAAAAACATCAGAAAATTCCTTCAATAAGTCTCCATAATCAGATTTTTGTTGATCTGATAAGTGAGAGGCCAGATTTACATATTTTGGATTTTCTTCATTTGATACATTACACTTGAACGCATCAAATTCTTCTTCTTTCTTTTCAAGCTTCACTGTCACACCATTATGATCAAACAATTTCTCAAGTGGGACCAAGCCTTTAGGAATATGATTTGTAGGAAGTTGTATAATATCATGAGACCCAATTTTGTTTCTGAAATTCAGCTTCTGAAATTTTTCATCATTTTCATTCTCCTAGTCAATTTGCAAATCTGAATATTCATCTACAACCCCAAGGAATCTACTGAGTTCTTCATCATCTTCAAAGACCTTCCATAATTTGAAATTATCAGGTAAGGATGGTCTGTACTTCACCTGAATTTCATAATTTAGTCTAGGAGGCAATGGAGGAATGAATGTGCTGGCTGAAACAACAAGAGAATCAGTCATCTGATTCATATCTCTAGGAATGTATGATATTTTGAACTCAACAAATGCATCAATCAACTTGAGAACTTCATCTCTGTATGCCTTAAACCTTACATGATTTTCTTGAAAATATTTATTTACTTGTTGAATAATCAGATCAACATCTCCATATGCTTGTAGTCTCTAAATTTTCATCTCCTTTGCAACATTCAACCCCAAAAGAAAAACTTCATATTCAACAATATTATTAGTCACCTTGAAATCAAGATTGAAAGATAAATGAGTGGTTTCCTTTGATGGTGAAATAAAAACAACCCATGCCCCATCAAAAAACATGTTCCAAACATCATTTTCCCCAACTTTTGTGGGTTGTACAATAGGTTAGTTAAGAAGCAGTGAAGGTGATTGTGAATCATCAATTTGCAGAATACAAGATCCAAGATCTGTGTCAACTGAATAGATAAGATGATTAGTGAGATTTTTCTCATCACTAATGATATATGCTAATTGTGATTCTCTGTATAGTCTTTTATTCTCTCCTCCAAAACAGGGACAATGGCATAAGAAATGTACATCTGCAAAGTACCTCCTAACCTCTTCATCCATGATCTAGATAATAAAGTTCCAAACTTTGGTGGTATCTCTACTACAACAATGTCCATAACCATGGTTTTCATAGGTAACTGAGTTGATGTGACTGCTAAGTCTTTGATCAATCCTAGACATTTTACTTTTCTTGAATCAAATGAAAAGAGATCATGGTATGTCTTGGTGATTTCCAATCCTAATTCATCCATAACAACTTTAGGCATTAGGTGTGAGAAGCTCCAGAGTCTAATAGGCAGTTATGAAGGATCTTTTCATGAATGTTCAAAGATATATAGAATGGTGGAGAGCTATCATCTATGTCTTCTATCATAGGACCTAGAACCACAATTGGTTTATCATCTTGTAGGTTTATAAAATCAGTAGAAACTGAGGTAGATTTAGGTTCAAGAGTCTTGAGGATATCTTTTTTAAAAGATTCATTCTTCATCAATTCATTCAAGGGTATGTGAATCTTAATATTTTGAATTTCATATTCAAAATTGAAAGAGTAAGGAACTTTATCAGAGTTTCTTACCTCATTTGCAGGAGCTTTCAACACAGTCTGGTCATTTTTTGGAATCTGATCTTTCTTTGTTTGTTGTTTTGCAGGTGCAACAATCTTCTTAGGAGGAGCTTGGGTATCTTGTTTTCCATAATTGGATTTTGATCTCAAGTTGTAGCCATTTTGATTATCAGTCTGAATAACAACCTTCTCACTAAAATTTCGATTTACCTAATCATTAATGAGAGCTTATTCATAGTCACTTTGGGTCAGATAAGATTTCTCTGCATCATCTCCAACACAGTGAATGCTCTCTTCTTCCTTTTCTTGAAAATCATCATCTTCTTCATCCATTATAGTATTTTGAAAGGGAGCTTTAATTTTCTGATCATCAACAATATTTTTATCTCTCTGTAGAATCTGTACTTGCTGATTATTACTTCTAAAATTGTTTTGATTAGGATTTCTGGGAGCAAACTGATAAGGACCTTTAACTTTAGCAGGTTGTTTAGATTCAATTTTCAATTTGGACATTTCTGAAGTCAAGGTTTTGAGCATCTTTTCCATCTTGTCAATATTTGGGTTTGAATGTGATGAGGAAGAAATCTCTTCTTTATGTTTTCTTCTATCAACTTTCCCTTTCAATTTGTCAGCAACTAAAATGTTTGACTCAACCTCTAAAGCTACATCTTGCATCAGAGAAAAAGTAGCAGGTCTTCTTTCTCTCAACAGTAAACATAATTCTGAGTCAAAGGAATTTTCATAAGTAATTTTAGCTGAAGTATCAGTAGGTTTAATCTCAGCAGGGATCTTGCTATACATCCTATTAAACCTTTTGGTAAAATATGAGACTGACTCTCCATTCTCCTTTTTCAAATTGCCAAACTTTGTAATGTAGTAAAGGAAATATATCCTATCTCCCCAATGTTTCAAAAAGATATCATCTAATTATTCAATACCATCTACTGACCCAGCAGGTAGCTCTTTAAACCATTTTCTAGCATGACCATCCAAACTTAGAACAAAAACCCTAGTCTAGACATCCTCTTCTTCAATATTTAAGTTTTCTACATAGCTATAAAAAGCTTCTATATGTTCTTCTGCAGTGACATCTCCCTCTCCAATGAACTTAGACATGTACTTTTGGTAATCTCCAATAGGCCTAGATGAAGGGGGATTAGGTAGATTAAGAGGTGCATATCTAGAAACAAGGATCTTTTGCATTTTGGTTAGGTTTTGGGCAGGTTCAGCCATATTCACTGTTGGTGTAGGAGGTGAAATACTTAAAGAAGATTCTTCAATAGTGGGAGGATACAAAGGATTTACTTGGAAGGGAAGAGATTATTTTGATGGAAAAGAAGAGATATATGAGTCTTTATAAAAAATTTCAAGGTGTTCAACTAGGTTTTCTTCTCCTTTAGAAGTCAACTCTTGAAGTATGTGCTCAACAACAAGAAGATTGGTGTGAATATCTATATGACCTTCTTCTTGTTCTGAGTGAAAAGATTTAAAACATGAAGAGCTGTTATTTTCCACTAAGGGCTTAAATGATCCTTCAATCAAAATAGAACATGATACTTCTTCTAAAACAACATTTCCCTCATGACAAGAAACTGTTGGTTCTTCTACTGATGTGACAATTGATTCTACACTGACAATCTTTGAAGATGAAGAATCAATATTTTATTTTATCGATTCCTTAGAATGAGAAAGAGGATTACTTTGAATACTTGATTTTGAAGTCTGTCCTTGAAATTCTCTTCCTCTTCTGAGAATATGTTCAGGGTTAGGTACTGGAAGAACAAGTGGTTTATGAGGATTCACTCTGGTGCTGATTCCTTTGGGAGCTAGAATGAAAAAATAGTGGAGTCGCTAGATACATGATTACAACCTTTTGTGTATCCAACCTTTGTCTATCATCAAAGATTAGATTTGTATCGTCTCCCAGGGAAGATTGCTTCAACTTCAATCTCCTCTACCCAGTAACGTCACCAATTTGTTATCACTCCAGGTTTCCTTCTAGGTTGTACCTCAAAGAAGCCTGGTAACTTAACTATTTTCTTAATTATTTTCTCAATTGGATCAAGTCATATGACTGAATCAGACCTGCTCTCTCAAGACATGCATAAACATAACCATATGACAAGGATTTTAACTATCACTATTCAAAGGGTTTGTAAATAAGTGAATGTATGGAGAATTCTTACTATGCTAGAAGACTCACACATAAAGATACATGAATGGCCAATCACAATGAGTAAATGATATTTGCAATTCAACTCATCAAAGATAGGATGACAATTATCAGGATTTAGACAAATAGAATAAACATGAATTAAACATCCATGTGCAAATATAGAATAGACAAGAAAATGTAAACCTGAATAGGTAATTCAAAAGAAGCTTGTATCAACTGATCTACAAATGAGAAGCTTAAGTACAGAGTGTGACAAAGTCCTGAAGGTCGAACCCTTACTTCTTCAAAAGTGACAGGCTTTATAGCCTTTACAAAACAGTTTCAGATCCTATAGGAATGGATCTAATATACTAATAATAGAAATTAATACAATAGCTTTACATAAAATCTGGATCTTGATCCCTTCCAAAAAAGTTAATGATCTTCAGTATTCACATTCTCGACACCTGCAGAGGTATTCAAGGTGGTGACGAGGTATCTGGATACCCACTTCAACACCTGTTGTTGATCTACAATCAAAATAGGATAACCTTAAACCCATTTTCCTTCATATCTGTCACAAATCTTTTAGGATATATGGCAAAATCCTATCAAACTGATATAGATAATTATATTAATAACCTCCTTTGGTCACTTGTCTGCAAAATTCATGCCTCGAGCTCAAAATTCATCTTTCCCCTGTTTCTGCGTTTTCGATGACTTACTGGCTTGGGATAGGTGGAATTATCCACCGAAATATTTGGGATTTGGTGGCTTATTTCACCTTTGAAAATTGTTTAAGTCGCCGAAAGTGCAGGTTTTGACAAAAAACAAAATCTTCAAAATCAGAAGCTGACTCTGTCTACTTTGATGAACCTTCGTGTAAATTCTCAGCCACTCTGGCTAAGACTTTGAGGTATGAACGAGTAGTAGTTTTAGTAGTAAGCAATTTGATTTTAAAGCTCAAAAACCTAACCTTCTGAGAAAGTTTATAATTTAGTTGGATTACCTTTTTCCTCTTTCTTTTCTCCTTCACGCGAATGAGTGCCAATCTTTCAAAGGCATCTCTGGTCTCTGCATTATTATGGGTTAAGGTCTCATACCTAGATTTTATAACTCTTTCTAACACTTCCTACTCTGCAATTTTTTCTTTCAATTCTGAATCTTGACTGATTTGCTTACTTTCTTCTTGGTAGATGATTCACCTTTATCAAGGTTGGGAAATACTTATGTCTGTTCTGCATTGTCCAAGACTGGCTCCATGTCTTGATACACTGATGTTTCTTTTGCCATAGGTTCAGACTCATAATTTGAGTAAGGAAAATTCAGAATATTTGTTTGTTTTTATATTACCTTTCTCTATTGCTTCACTAAAAACCAATTTCTTCTTTTCCTTTTTATGCTTGGATGTAGATATCGGTTCCTTTGCTTGCATTGAAGTAATGTCCCTCCTTCTTCTTGAGTTGTTCTGAGGTGTCAATAACTTATTTTTGGATGTCTTTTTCTTATTTTCTGGATGAGTTTCTAGCTCAAATCCTCCCCAAAAGAGAAAATGCTCCTAGGTCTTTCCCCTTCTCCTGAGCTCTTCCAAAACTATCAATTTTATAAGGCCAAAGTGGAACAATGTGTTCTTGATCTTATATGGTTCATCCTGGACCTTGTGAGAGATTTTGATAAGACTTCTGTGAAGGTAATATGGCAGGTTCAAAGGATTCTTGCCTGTGAAGTGATCCATCATTCTAAAAAGGTAGAGCATTACTCTGTCATACCTTCCCTCACAGATGATATAAACTTGTATGGATTTAAGAAATTCTTTCCATTTCTTGTCAAGATGAGATGTTGGGATATCTTTCTTCCAAATAATGTCTTGAAACTGAGGTTTAAGATAGGGCATGAACTCAATATTCTTAGTGGTGGTTGTTTTAAACCATTTTTCTCCTTCTCCTGACATCTTTGTAGAAGCTACAATGCTGGCTTCATCAATTTTCATCTCTAGTGGTCCAATTGTCACTTTGCATCCATCATAAGTCCTGGAAAAATATTATGTCACTCCCTGATGGTATCCCTGCAATTTTTGAACGTATCTGAAAAAACCTGCATCTGTAAACATCTAACAGATTTCTGGATGAGATTCCAGATACTTAACATCATTCATCTCTTTCCTAAGGGGAGCACCTCCTCGACCCATCTGCAAATTCTATTAGTAACTGTAATCAACAACAAAATAAATCTAAAAGGGGAGACTCACACCTATGAAGGAGAATACTGATATTAGGCAGAGGAAAGATCTACATGTGTTCAAATGGTGGAAACCCAAACCCTTATAGGAGATCTTGTGTCGAAAGGTTTAAATTGTAATGATTACAATGAAATTGATGGTGACAGATATCTGATAGAATGTCTGATGAATGCAATGATGATGAGGGAATTTGTTAGAAGTGGCAAGGTTTCAAATTTAACATGAGGCTTTTAGATCTTTTGGTAATGATAAGTCCAAATATGGAGGTTTAGCTCGTGTCAATGTGTTATTTCCACTTCAGGCCGCTTACCAAAACATAATGAAACCTATACCTTTTACCATTTCGACTTGTAGAAGATGCGCTGGCAAAAAATATTTCTCTGCGATTCTGGGGGCTAAGTGCACCTTGTACCTATCTTTTAAGCTACCGAAAGGGAAAACTTTTGGGGACTTACATCATGCTAGAACTTAACCGTTAGCCACCAAAAATCAATTCTTGGATTTTCTTACATTCAAATGACAGACTCAATTATTCTTTGGAATAATAAGACTAACACCTATCTTTAAGACTTCAAACTCAAAAATTATTAATGTCACTTCCAAATAGTGAGCATCCTATCACCTAAGAGTCAAAATTTACAATTTAATTCTAGGAGATAACACATTTGACGATGAGAAGGATGCCACATCATCACAAAGGTGTCCACATCAAAACTTTGTACACTTATCAACATATGGAGCATTGTAAGAGCCACATGAGCATATATCCACTTGGCATGTGTGAAAATTCCTCTCCAAGGAACATTCTCTCTCTCCTAAAGTTTACATGTGTTCTTCTAGAAGCTTCTAGAAGGGTACACCTCATCTCTTGCTTGTTCCTACACGTGTGAGTGGAATATTCCTTGATTAGTGGGGTTAGTTAGGGGGCACCCTTTTTCTTGGACCTCCTTTGACCTCGCACATGTGATTAAAGATGGTTGTTAGCTCAAAGTTAGTAGGGTACACTTATTCTCTCTCCTCCATGGAAAACACATGTGAGAGTTGGTTAAGCATTTGCTCACTTTGAGGACTATGCCCTACTTGTGAGGATTTTGTTGTAACAAATTAAGGAATTTTCCAATGGTTTCACTTTGGAATGTGGTTTTAGGCACATAGTTTTATTCTAGCACATGGTTTCATTCTAGCTCATAGTTTTTATTGTATGGTATTGAGAGTCTCCTCACCTATTTAAGGAGGGAGTCACTCTAATTTGGCATGGTTGGAAATGGAACAAAAAGGTTTATTTGCTCAATATTGGTGTGTTTCCTTCCCTATTTCCTTTAGTATTTAGTCCTAGATTAATAATAGAATGGGTTTGGCATGCAAACCTCATTGAAGAAAGGGCTATTACAAGGTAAACAATTCATTGTGAATTTATAAAGCTAGGTCTTAGTATTGATATTGAATATCATAGGGTTTTAATTTCTTACTTGGAGTTATGCTTTAATTTTTCATAATGTGCAATACTTAAGCTAAATCTAGAATTAGTTAAGCCTACATGTGAAAGTTTTTTAGTCCAGGTACCCTAGCTTGATGCTCACCAAGCATTCTCTAGGGGATGATGGTGACTTCGACATCAAAGGAGAAAAGGGGCATCTACTCAAGGGATGGAATACACTCAATGCCCAATGGTAGCATTTGATTTGATTTTTTGTTTTCTACCCATATCAAATTTTATTTTTTTGTTTATTTGACAATATAGGGTTTAAATGTTTGATATATTAATCTAGGTTGTTGGATATAAGTTTTTTTAAAGTGTTAAAACTCATATCACTTAGATCACTTTCATGCTAACTAATCTTTCATGTTATTTTTTTCAATTTTCCATAAATTTGGGCGTGATCTCGTTTCATTTGCTTATCTTTAATATCTATCCCTAGGTAGCATAACAACTTTGAATTTTTTTGATATTTACTACTCCTATTGGGTTGCTCAAGTTGATGCTTGGAAACATTTGGTAAGTATCATTCTTTCACTAATTTAAGATCATTTTACAAGGATTTAAGTCGACATGGAGGATTTTCTATGGCCCATACACTTGATAAAGACAAATAGATGTTGAAATAAGAGGAATGACTTAATATCCAAGTGAAATGATTTGTTTTTTTTGGCACCTAAAATTCACCTTTCAAGCTTGATGTCCAAGATTTGAACTTGTATTTTCAGATCTGAATTATTTATGGTGTGTTTGGAATGTTTGAATGGCATAACACCTCTCTTAAACTCACACATGAATGCCTAAGCGTCCTAATCATTCCATCTCTTTGACACTTATAATAAGGGTTTGAAGGTTTACATGAATTGTTTAATTTTAAGTCTTATTGCATCTCCCTTTGACAATGTTTTGGCACATCCATTATCTTGAATATCTCTCATGCCAAATCGATACAAGTGCTTTTGAAATGATTTGTTTTTTATCCTCAACGACTTGGTGCCCTTTAGCTCTGTTTCTTGATAGTTTGGTCATTTCAACTCATATTGTTGGATGGTTAATACATATACATGTGATAGCTCTTAGATCTAATAAATTCACACTACTAGTGCTTTCTTAAAAGTTTACATAGTATATAAATCATTGGATAATCAATGTTGGTATTTGGGATATATTTACCATTTTTAATGTTGCAACGATGCAACCTCTCTATTTTAATGCACTATGGTGGATGAGGTGGATGGATTTGATGATGATGTATCTTATGCTCTTTTAAGCACTACATGGCATTGATCATTCTTTATTTAATATAAAATTAATGATCCAAATTCATGGTTACACTCGCCCAAGGATCATACACTTATATTGACATGCTCTAAATGTGATATATGATGATCTTTGGATATATCTTTAATTACTATGAAAGAAAAAAATTTGTTGAGATCAACTCTGATGTCCTCATTTCCATTTATAACAACAACAAACCTAGTGTTTTCATTGTCTAATATTGCACTTAATTGGATAACATCTCACCAATGTTATATACTTGCACAGAGCATAAACTCCTTGTTACTACGGTCAGTACTTGGGTATTTGCATCACATTTTAGAGTAATATTTTTTATGCTCTTGACCTATAATTTTAACAATGGTTGTAATTAGGGAA
>ML786240.1:199098-216827 GCA_009831015.1 Picea engelmannii | reverse complement strand
TATTCATAACAAAATAAAATATGTTAAACCAAGCATGACAACATTTGGGGCCTTCAAAAGTGAAACTCCATAGCCTTCATTTCTACTCCATCAAAGAATTCGTAGAAACAAAAATCTCTCGGTTGTTGTTCCAAAGCCTCCTTGGACAATTCATCCGCATTTGTATTCAGTTATCTCATAATATGTTGGAAGAAGATCCAGATGAAAGACTGAAAATAAAGATTGATGTCTCTCATAATGATAGAGAGTTTGATGTTTTTTATAGTGATTTTTTTTCTTTCCCAATCAATAACCAATTTGGAGTCTTTGAATACTTGTATCTTTCGTAGGTCCTTTTCTTATGCAGCTTCTAGTAGCATCCAAAGGGAAATAAATTATGCTATGTTGTTTGTTCCAGGTCCGGGGGAATAATGGGTATAGATATAATTGTTGTGATTGATGTTTAGGAATACTCCTACACCACACCTGAGGGGGTTTCCTTGACTTTCCTCGTCGAAAAATCCCCATGGCGTATCATAATCAATGGAAGGAGGGATGGGATTCCTCAGGTTCTTAGCACATGGATCTTCCTTGAACTTTGCAGCATGCAAGAGTGTGATTGCAGTAATGACTTTTGGGTTGATTGGTTTATCTTTCAACATCGCATGATTCCTTTCCTACCATATATTAGAGATCATCATACTTGGGAGACCCATATACATATTTACCACCATGTCTTGTACCCAAGCTTGGTAGAAATGTTCCAGTGATGTTCTATTCCAACCTGCCTTTTCATTCAACTTATTTATAACCATGTTTGATACCTTACCTACAAATGGGCATGTAATAAAAATATGAGTAATTGCTTCAAAATTGGATTTGCACAACGTACATCGACTCAAACCTACCCAGCCTCTTTTAAGGAGGTTGTCCCACATCAGCATCTTGTTGTTGAGGGAAATCCACATGGTTACTTTTCATCTGGGATGGATTTAAACTTTCAGAGTGGTTTCCACTACCACTTTCTTTGTCCTTGGTGTCATTCTTATTTCCAAGGTTGGTATCCCAGATTTACCGTGTAGGATCCATCTTTTGGGTTTAAGGTCCAGCATAAGGAATCTATCGATTCCTCATCCACTGTGATGTATTTTTCACATAGTAAACTGTTGTATGAGTTCCATTCCACTGCTAGATCATCCTCTATACCAAGGCCAACCATATATTTCCACCCCTCTTGTCCTCTCAGCTGTGGAATCCCAGCACATGCATCATATAGGGTTTCTAGTCCTCTATCTCGAAGAAAATGAATAAGGGGAGTTGATAGTCTACAATTATTTCCTGTCCATAACCAGGGCTCCTCCCCCAGGTGGATGCTACATCCATTACCCACCTTGTAGGATGTCTAGGAACCCACCAACGGGAAATTAGCAACAAAATTATTCCATACTAATGTGCCTTTTAAGGGTTTTATTGGGGATCAGAACCATTCATCGATTTTCATGTTGGGAATATATTTCAAGTTCACTACACATACCCATAGAGTGTTACTTTATGCTAACCTCAAGAGGTTATTGCCTGAAAGGGCCTATGAAAAAGGACAAATTTCCTTTAATCCCCACCCCCCAAGTTCTTTTAGAATAGCTATAGATGTCTAGCGTACTAGGTGTAATCCCCCTATGAATTTTTGTCCTACCCACAGGTACTAGAAACCTATTATTTGAATCTTTTTTAATACTCCTTTGGGGATCTCCATAATAGAGTTCCAATACATGAGGATGCTCTCCAATATGGCTTTGATAAGGGTCACCCTGCCACCTCTCGACAAGATTCGATTGTCCCAAATCGAAATCCTGGATTCTACCTTTCTGATAAGCCATCCCCAATCTTCTTTTTTTTAACAATCTGGCTTTAGGTAGAAACCTAGGTATTTGATCCCTTCCTATAAGGTTGTTTTCTTTGTTGGGATTGGATTATGGAGGGAGGTCTATTCCACATCGTAGAAATTATTTAAGATGATGCATGAATTTTCCATATTAATCATCATTCTCGTTGCTTTACTAAAAAGCTCGATTATTTGTTTAAGAGATCATAGATTTGCATGTGTGCCAAACATGCAACATAATACTTCACCGATGAACCATAAGTGATCTATCTTCTTATATTTGAATAACTTTACACCTCTTAGGGATCTTCTTACCCTGGATTATTTTATTAGTCTATTGAGCCCTTCCGCTACAATAAAAAAAAAGGAAACGGGATAGAAGACAACCTTGGCGGAGGCCCCGCGAGACCTTGAAGAAACGCAATGGGGACCCATTGATCAGGACTATGAAATTGGAACTTCTTAAATATCCCATAATCCAGTTCACCAACCCCATATTCATCCCCATATGGAGGAGTACCATTCTAAATAATGTCCAATCGACTATGTCGTAGGACTTAGCCAAATATAGTTTGACGATGGTCGCCTTGAAGTTTTTCTTTTTTACAGAGTGAAGAGTTTCTTATGCAATGACCACCACATCATGGGTCTGTCTATTTTTTATGAATCCAAATTGTTCTTCACTAATAAACTCACTCAACATAGGATGTAGGCATCTAGCGATGATCTTCTATATTAGTTTGTAGGAGATATTTTCACAAGAGATAGGTCTGAAGTCCCCAAAATTTTTCATCTTCTATTTCTTTGGGATGACACAAATAAATTTGGAATTAAGTGCCCCATGGAATTTTCCTGATCTCTAGGATTCTTTAACCATCAAAAGGAGGTCCTCCTTTATCATATCGTAGAAATTTTTATAAAATTATATAGGGACCCCATCTGGTCCAGATATTTTTCCACTCTGCATTGTGAAAAGGGCACCTTTTAGTTCATCTTCTGAAACTTCCTCATCCAAGTACTTGTTCGTATCTTCTATAAATGCTCTAGGAAATTTATTTACCACTTCAAAGATCTCTTGTATCTAGAAACCTTCGAGAGCTTCAAAGAGTTTTTCAAAATGGTGTTCTCCTACTTTGGATTTCTCTCTAAAGGTGGATGCCTTGGACCCTTCATCGTATTTTTTCTCCCATATATTGATAGTGTTATTTTGGTGATTTGAAAAGTTATGAAAAAACTTTGTGTTGTTATATCCCACCTTTAGGCAAATTACTCTACTCTTCAGTCTCCACACATGTTCATCCATCTTTAACTACTCGTTCTTTTTTTCCTACAGACCTTTTAACTCTTCAATTTGTGTGGGGTTCAGAGGAACTTCATCGATACGGTTTAGAAATGCATAAATTTTTTTCTACACTGTAGTGATTTCCCTCTATTTTATGGCCTTCCATAAAGGAAACCATTGTTTTGTGTCCCTTTTGATTTTCTTTAGGTTTTTCGTGAATTGGACCATCATTGTCCCCAATATGTTAGGAGATATTCTCTCCTAATTAGATGTAACCAGTTTTATATATTCTTCCTCCTCAAACCATACCTAACTTATTTTTAATGGGGTCAAGGAGGCTTTCGACCCCGATCTCCATTGAAGTGAAATATGGCAATGGTCTAATATACCCCCTTCCTCCACTAATGTTTTAAACCAGAACCCTAATTCAATAAAGGCTTCTGAGATTAGAAATATTGCTAATATTTTTGAAACACATTCTTCCCCTATTTTGAAATTACACCACATAGGAGTCAGCTTGGTTGGTTCAAGGTAAAATAAGTGGAGTTTTTCCAGAAGGGAGTGGAAGAAAACGCTCTGACGATCCTCTCTCAAGTTGTTCCAAAAAACTCTCGAAGATAGAAGGTGAAATCCAAATCACCGCATAATATTTTGAGGGGGTGATCCAGGTGAATATCGGTGGCCACCCACCTATTCCAACTGGCTCACATACAAATTTTGTCTTAGCAGTTTCAGTTTTCATCTTGGCAGTTTTTTTCTAGATTTTCATGTCCCAAACTTCTAGGGTTGTTTTGAGGCCCTAAAATTTGTTTTTGGGGATTTCCACAGTCACAGTAGATATGGAGTCAAAGTGTGATGTAATAATGTGTAGTCGTATGTACCTTTCCAATGGGCTATCATGTGCCTAAAATGGATATCGTATGCAAAATTTATGACCCCATGAAGTTGATGTACCAAATTACCCCAACGGGTCCCACGTGACTTTTGGTGCTTCATCTTCGAGAGTTAGGTTTTTGGGTGTCTAGGGTTTGGACATTCATGTTTAATGTAAAAATGACTTTGGAGCCTCATTGTACTCATCTTCTTGTGAATTATTGCATTCTTCACATCTATTCTCAAAGAAAAGTCGCCACCATTCTAGAAATCTTGTTTCAGTCTGCATTTTACAGTTTCAACATATTTCTTTATTGAATAGAAGCCAAGTTTTATTGTATCTTTGTTATTGTTAATTTTATCCTTGTGTTAATAATATAGATATGTATTCATTTTGTTCTGCTCATAAAATCTAGATCAGTGGTATCAGAGCAGTCTGCTCCTTGTGGTTCTTAGTACATGTCCTCGACGAGGTCAAGGTACAAAGAGTTGGGTCTCAAGCTTATTTCTCTTGAGAACAAGAGCTCTTGCATGCCCAAGTGACCTTACAGGGTGTGAGAAAATAAATACAAAGGGATAGGATATGATTTCAAATTGTTTCTCAACGAACTCCTCGCGCAACAGAGGAATGAGATGATGGATAGTTTTGCGCAAATCCTTTGACGACTACCAACAAGCAACAAATATTCCTCGAGCAAAGGTGTCGAGCCCTTCAAGGTACAAATCAAATTTGATATTCTATATTTGAAGGTCAGATATACGCAAATATTGGATACAAATGGTTGAATCTGCTAGAAGGGTATTTTTCCGTCCATAACTTTTCCAATAGAGAAAAATTACATTTGCGCTCCTCAAAGTCGTCCCCCATGTCAAAGATTGGTGGGAGACTTTATGTGAGCAAAAGGAAACATAAGAACCCTCATTATTTACAACCACACTCACCTGGGAGTCCTTCAGGAATGTTATTAAGAAACAATACTACCCCGTTGGAAGTTATGGCGACTTGTATAGAGGATGGACCACACTGTGGAAAGAAAGGGACCAAACAGTGCCAGAGTTCACAAATATATTCCATACCTTGGACACCAAGTTGGGTATCAAATATTATGAGAGACATTTGGTGCTCAATACCATGACGGTCCGAATAGATACATCCAAACAAAAATGGAGTTTATGGACATCTCATCCATGGGTGCGGCCTATTGATATGTTGTCAAAATCGAGCAGAAGCTTAAACAAAAGACATGACAGTTTGGGTCTGGGAACCCCTCACAACAGAAGCAGAGCAAGGGCAGCCCCAACCCCCAGAAAAAAGGGTATAGAAAATATGGATAGCCTTAGGAAAACCAATCTAAGCTGCAAAAAAAGAAGGCCAATAGAAAGACAAAGAAAGACACTGGGAA
Organism: Picea engelmannii; assembly: GCA_009831015.1. Classification (NCBI taxonomy): domain Eukaryota; kingdom Viridiplantae; phylum Streptophyta; class Pinopsida; order Pinales; family Pinaceae; genus Picea; species Picea engelmannii. The sequence continues at coordinate 211,408 of ML786240.1, read as the reverse complement.
GTGGTGCGACTTCCATAAGAGCCCCTGGCATTACATTTTTTATTGTCGCTCAAAGTAGTCATTGGTGGTGGAGGTGAAATCCTATGAATCAAATATGGGTTCTAACTTAGAGTTAGAACCAGAAAAGGGGAGACAGATTATTGATGTGGAACCCAATGCCATTGTTGCTACCACCAAGATCCAACACGGTGAACCTGATGATCCAGAGAAAGGCGAGCGCCCCTTTCATTCACAGATGTGGTTGAAGGGTACTCCGCTGCACTTCATCATTGATAATGGTAGATAGAATAACCTCATATCAGTGGAGTTCATCAAGTTGTTGGTATTGCTGACAATGCCACACTCGCATCCATACACCATCAGCTGGCTCCACCAAGGAAGAGATCTTTGCATCAGCCAACAATGTTTCATGTCCCACGACATCAAGCCCTTCAAAGATGAATTATTGTGTGATGTCGCTCCCCTTGAAGTTTGTGATGTTCTTTTTAGCCAAAATTATTTATGGAAACTTCATGTTGTATATGACTTTAGGCTTCACAGTGTTATTATTACTTTGGACAAGAAATTATACATGATACCTGAGGTACTCCCACCTATTGCCATTTCCTTGATATCTACCAAGCAATGCAGGAAGTTCATCTCTCAGACTGATAATTTTGTCTTCTTCATGATTCACTCTCAAAGTGAGCAGAAGGTTGCAACCACATCCATGGCCTCTACGACCGATCTCTCCACGTAGTAGAATCAAGTGGATAAGGTCATGGAAGAATACACAGACATATTCTCCTCACTCACTGGGGTACCTCTACACTGTCAGGTCAAGTATTCTATCGATCTGACCCCCGACACATTGTTAGCCAATGGGTCAGTCTATCATCACTCTCTATTATAAATCAAGGAGATCAAGTGTCAGATCCAAGAAATGCTCCAAAAGGGGCACATCCAACCCATCTAATCACTGTGTGGAAGCCCAATCATGCTTGTGCATAAGAAATACTGGACATGGCGACTCTACATCGATTATCGGGCCCTAAATAAAATCACAGTCAGGAACCAATAACAAATTCCCTGAATCAAAAATATCTTTGACCAACTCAAGGGGGGAAAATACTTTAGTAATATTGATCTGAAGTATGGTTACCATCAAGTCCCAATAGAGGAGATAGATGTATGGAAAACTACATTCAAGTTCAAAGAAGGTATTTTTGAATGGTTGGTCATGCCCTTTGGTTTGAAAAATGCCCCAACAGCTTTCATGAGGATGATAGATGATATCTTTCAACCTTTCACCAATTATTTTGTGGTGGTGTATCTGGATGACATCCTCATCTACAACAATAATTGGGTGGAACACTTGCAACATATTCAACAGGCTCTGCACACTCTGAGGCAGCACAAGCTATATGCAAATTTGGAAAAAATCTCCTTCAATATGGAGAGGATCTAGTACCTAGGATACATTGTTAATTAGCATGGAGTGCATGTGAATCCATCCAAGATCCAGGTCATTCATGACTGGTTAGCCCCAACCACACTCATTGAGCTTCAAATATTTTTATGCCTTGTCAATTTCTATTGTAGGTTCGTGTTGGGATTCTCCCATAGATCAGACCTTATATCGAAAGTTATCCTTCTCTTCTCTCCTCCTCTTGTCTTTTCCATTGATTGAGCTTTTATTCTTTCTCAATAAGTTATGGTAGTTCAACTACCTTTCTTTTGTTAAGCTTAATTAGCTTAACTAATTAGTTGAGACTAATAAATAATATAAATATAAATAAGGGTATATTTACATAATAACTAAATAGGCAGGACCCCTTGTCACTCCCATTTTCATTTCTTTAATAATCATCAAAACATGAAGTATAATACCCCAAAATTTAATTCAAACATCCGCCTTGTAACTCTCATCCTCATATTAACAGTCAAATATTTTAATATAAAAAATAAAACATGACTGTATCCAAAAATAACATTATATCCATGTTGTCCAAAAATTCTGTCTAAATGTGTATTTGCTATCCAAAAAAATTTCATATCAATAAAAAATTGTCCTCAAAAGAAAATAGCATTAACAACATTAAAAACTATATTTGCTATGAGAGGTGGTTCGCCTATTTTCACTACTGATCCCTTTTGATATTTCTGTTGTTTTTCCTTCTGTAGCAGCTTTAGGCTGATTGGAACCTTGAGGATGGATTTTGTTGATGGCGTGGGAACAATTATCCTTAAGGTGGAGATGGGAGGACACTGATTCAGAGAAATTTTTAGAAGAATTAGGGGAATTGGACACTTTTTTCCCTTTATCAATATTTGGTTCGGGCATAGTAGATTTAATCTTTTTTCTTGCATGTGAAGTCTAGTCTGGTGAAGCAATGTGATCAACTTGAGAATTTGGATTAAATGGAGGTGGAGGAGGGGGAAATGGAAATGATATTGTAGGCCAACCATTATTATGTGCAACAGGTCGATGGATGATCTCTTTCCAACCATCATTGGCAGGTGGTTCTGGATGCATAGAAACATGAGGGGGGATATAGATACCAGAGAAATTTGGTGTGGTTGGAAAGGAGGCCTCTCAGGAATAGGTTGAAAAATTCCTTGGCCAACTAGATTGAAAAACCCAACTTGGAAAAGTTGATTTAGTTCTTGTGGATCAACATCAAAATGTATTGAGAATTGTGGCCTTTTATGGCCTCTTTTCCAATTGTTTCCTCTACCTTTGTTTACACCTATATTGTCAGTGCTTCCCCTGCTAAAGAAACTCATCCTGAAGAAATATTTCAATCAGAATATGAAAACTTTTAACAATCAATTCGCTAATACTCTACCAAAATAAAATCAAGATGTTGGCTCTATCATTCGCAAATAGAAGCATATGTAATCCATCCATTAACACAATTTCACCAAATCCAATTTAATAATTAACTGCAATTGAACAGAGAATGATAGGGTCATTGGGAATATGAGGGGGTTTATAATGAACGAAAAAATGGTAGCATGGACAAGAATCAACAATGAATACTATTCAAGCAACGTAGAGTCCTTTTCTTCCAAAAACAATATTTCCAAGTCACAATTTCCAACCCAGAACCATTATCCAATCCTTTTTAATCTTTTTACTTTAAAAATGATATTCAAGATAACAAAACATGGGATGGATAAATGTTATTGGGAATTTGGTGAACGTACAATGAAAGAAAAATGAAACAATGAATGAGAAAAAAATGATTATTGTTCTGTTACAAGAAATAACATTTATTAACTTTAAAATCAACATTGTCAATATCTACAAAATCATTTGAATATCCATTGTTTTCCATCCAAAACTTCCACCAAATTTGTTTGTGCAATAGAACTCTTTTAAACTCCACACACAAGATCCACGACCTGGCAACAATCCTTTTAAATCGTGCAATATAAAACTCGGGTGAAATTAATATGATCACATATATATAAAACGAATTTCATTTCTCCATTTAAACTATCATAACTTTCTATAGGAGATTGTTTACAAAACAATTTAGCTCAGTCATAATCATACAGAATGTCACAGACATCATGAGAGGAATAGAAACATATAGCTATCCTATTTATATTATATAATATTCACATCACAACTCCCAATAAAAACTGCAAACAAACTGGGATTGAAAACCCCTTGTGACTCAGGTGGGCATTTTTTCCATAGAAATTTTTTTAAACTTGAAATCGTTCAAACCACCTCATATATCAATAACAAACAAGCCATAATTTTGTGGGCTACCACAATCTTCCAACTATTGGGTTGAATATTTGGACAAGACTTTGAAACTAGGTCTATAATATTTGTGTGTCCACATTATCGGATGGGAAAACAAGGTTTGCGATAGACAAATAGGCACATGCCTCAAGGCATGGCTGTAAGAAAAGCCAAATATTTAATTTCTAGAGTGACTATAAGATAATACACAGAGTTCCATCACCTTTTAAAACAGTGGCAAGGATAATATGAAGTGACTGCGAGAGTTCGAAAGTGTCGATATATAATAAGGATACAACACAATAATCAAGAAACCAACTGTGGGTCAAATAATTCAACAAAATTTCGAAAATGGTTTTACTTTTATTGATTCGCCTGTGTATTGGAAGAGGAGAAGAGGAATGGAGAAGACATATAGGCGTAGGGTTTGAAACATGGGATGCAAACAAAGCAAAACCCAACTCTTAGCCTTCAATAGACAGTAGGATAAAGCACATAGGCCACCCACAACATCCAAGCTGTGGTAAAAAAAAAAAAGACTGCACATCCTCCAGGGTGAGGGTGTTGTGAAATATTCACAAGACTCAACTGCATATTTTATTTTACAAAGGAAACCCTCAGAAACAATCATATGAAATGAGTGAAAATGAACACCTTCACTCTAGGCCCATACAACCACACAATTCAAACAAAACAAAATGTTGAACGATATTTTCAGTTTGTGATGGAATATTCAACAATACTGAGAGGGGGGGTGAATCAATATTGCCTATTTTTTCTTATTAATTCCATCATTATTAAGCACACACATTCATTATTCAATTAATAAATATATTATGAACAACAAACCCTTATGAGCACAAGATTTTATCGTGGAACCCAACAAGGAAAACCACCAACTCATTTCTCATTAATAAATTATTCTTTTACAAAACTATTTTCAAGCTACAACTTGATGGAGAGACTGTCCCCAAGTTTCTTTAGATATGACTGAAGCAATGCTTCCACACCCCATTTACCAGCTACAACTGGAGGGAGGCTACGACCCCCTAGTTTATCAGCTACCACTGAAAGGATGCTCTGACACTCTATTTACTAGCTACGACTGGAAGGAGGCTACGACCCCCTATTTAGTCAGCCACAACTGACAAGGAAGCACCTACTCCCCTGCAGACCCCAACCTTCCCTTGAACCACCCAACCACCCTTAATTTCATAATGTAATTCAATATCTTATGCTCTTCATCGAATTTGATTCATGCAACCATTAACACAAGTCTTATGAGATTTGACCTTTTGACTTCGACTTGTTTTCCCTTGCTCCAACCTTCCTCCCTTTATGCAGGTTATAAGACTTATAACTATTTTACTATACTATGTTCAAGGTGTTCATGAACACACAAAGATACTTCAATTCTTCAAGTCTTCTTAGAGTTATTAACTACTGCACTTTCTGCTTGTCTACTACAACCTCTCTGCAGTCAAACTTCATATCATGCTCTCTGGCTTCTGTCATTTAATATTCAATGAATATGTTGCAGTATAATAAAGGTATTCTATATCAAATAATGGATTGCATAACTACTGCTCTGTCTTCTTATGTTCTTGATCTTCAATAAGGCATTGACAGGCCCATTAGAACCAACAATTCTTCTTCTTGAACTCTAGTTCTGTTTTGATTTTCTTATATGAACTACAGAGACACTTTCTTCTCACCACTCTATCTCGTTTATATAATCTTCAAACTTGTGTGAGATATAATGTATTGTGTCCTTTCATTTGGACAATCACACCTCTTCATTTAATTTAACCATAATCTTTGTTGATACTGCAGAAATCACGTTCTGTTGAGGCACTTCCTTCAAACGATTACATATGACCGACAATGAAAAACCACAGGATTATCAACTTAAGTGATGTATTATATTTTATTTGTATTTCTCTTATTCCATATGACCACAGGCGGTGACAATGCGTTATGCTAAGCGAGTGCTTGATCACTTATCAAAATCAACGGTCATGTTTTAATCTCTCGATGAGATGGATGGTTGTCGGCACTTCGGGACTTTGTCCCTCGTGACTTGAAGCCTCTTTACAAATCTCTGAATAAAAGACATGTTCATAATATTCAATGGTTGAGAATGCACTCGAACTATTCTTTAGATCAGACGACTCATGTCCACTTCGAGACTTCGGCATTCGGGACTTTAGGACTTCGTCCTTCACGACTTCCAACCTCTTTACAAATCTCCTGAATAACAGACGCGTGTCCCTAATCTTCAACGGTTGAGAATGCACCCAAAGTGTTCTTCAAATTGGACAACACATGTTCACTTCAGGACTTCAGGACTTAGGATAATCCCTACTCCATTTTCCGCCGGAGTGATCACCTACTGAATAATTCATAGGTGGTGGAGACCGCTTGCTGTCGGTTAACACTTCCACTTACACTATCCTTCCACTGTACTTGATCAACGGTCAAGAACGCTTCCGAAGCATTCTTCAGATCAGACGACTCATGTCCACTTAGGAACTTCAACCTTTGGGACTTCGGGACTTAGGTCATTTGCTGGTGGTGAAACTCCTGAAGTAAATTTCCCGAACTGACGTAATGTGTTGACGTCATTTGATGACATGGAACGAGTCGAGTGGTTGCCATGTGTCACTCAAATTCGTGATTTACATGTACTTGAAATGTCGATTTTATATTGACACTTGTCATCATTTGATTATGCCACGTGTCCTTGTTGACGTCACTATTGATGACGTAGGCTCTCAATATAAGTGTTATGTGTCTTAACCTCATGACTTCGGAACTTTGGCCTTTGGGTGATTTTACATGTTCTCGACTCCATTTCGCCAAATTGGTCAGCGCCGAAGTTGACCATCATCTTGATCCAACGGTCATAATTTATTGTTCAGATCTACCAGTCCTTAAACATTTTGGGATTCGCGACTTTGGGTAATTCGACTTCTCCAATTCCCAGTTATTCCGAAGTGAGATTCCCTGAAGTGTAACCTCCTCACAACTTTTAACCCGAAATGAATGTTGTTCGTTGATCATGATCTTAGATCGACAACTCGATCTATCTGCAATGTTGCTTTTCCTTGGTTTAAATACAATGACTCTTCTTCTTTGCTTATCCTATCCTTCCACTTAAAGTGATCCAATGGCTATCGGGAATTCAGGTATTCAAAATCTTAGCCCTTTTACCTTGCTTATCCTATCCTTCCACTTAAAGTGATCCAATGGCTATCAGAATTTGGGTATTCAAAATCTCAACCCTTTTACCTTGCTTATCCTATCCTTCCACTTAACTTGATCCACGGACCGATGTGGATTGTTGATGGATCAACCACAGTCATCGATCTTTGAATCCATAAGATCTGACGGTCCTGACTAATTGCGAGACTGGAAATAACATGTTGTTTAGTTCTCCTTTCGTTCTCCTTAATCTATCCCTGTCATTGATCTGACACTTACATATCCGACAGTCACAACTTAATCTAATCGTTTTGTGGATCAACCAGATTCGTCGATCTTTGATTCGATGAGATCTAATGATCTAGACTCATTGCGGGATTGGGAATAACACGGTGTTTAATTCTCCTTTTTCTCTCTACAATCCTTCCCTGTCGTTGATCTTACCTGCATATCTGATGGTCACAACTTGATATGATCATTGACCAATCCTCCAATGGTCCTTAATCTTTTGATCAGACGGTTGTTGAGGCTTCTCACATTTTCCTATGTATCGATTGACTTCTCAGACTTTCCATCGATCCCGACGACATTTCTACAATGTGCTCTTCCTTCCGAGCTTTGATCTTCATTCACTAACCCTCTTGAGATTTGATCTTCATTCGCTAACCCTCCTGAGATTTAATCTCTGTATATTTTCTGGCATTTTCTTCTAATTTTTATACTGTTTGACATCAATGAAAACACATTAATGACACTATGTCCAACAATCTCCCCCTTTGTCATTGATGGCAACATTCCAACTTCATACATAATCTCCCCATGTGATGATGCTTCTCTCCTCTGAAGTTACTCTCCCCCTTTGAAATCAATGGCAAAGGATTTCTCCTCCTATGATCTATTTGTCTATATGTTATTTATTAATATATGAACTCTAGTAGCTCCCTCTACAATCATGCTTTGCCTGCCATAACTGAATAACTCCCCCTGTCACTCTGCTCTCTCTGCCTCTGATTGTTCTCCCCTTTTGTTTCTAAAAAGGGTAGCTCTTCCTAACAAGGTCTATCCTCTTGTTATCTCTATAGGATGTCATGTATAGCATTTTGTACATCATAATGTTGTTGTTGTGGATACTGCTGTCCTAGAGGAACACTGTGCAATTGTAGCTCATATTTTTCAAACGACCATGGATATGTCGATTGATTCTCATCGATATCTAGCCATATGTATCCATCTCTATCCATGATACTTTTCTACTATACATTTCTCTAAGGTCGTCTGAGAAAGTTTTTACTATGCTTGTCACATGTCTGCAATTCCTTTTGCAACAATTGTCTTCACTCATGTTCACTTGTTCAGTCTTTGCTATCCACATCTGTGAATGTCCTAGTTTCTTGAAATTTTTTCTTTGATCTTCCATTACTGCAACTTCATTTTTATTCCATGTTTCATTTTCTCTTGTTTTCGTATTGTATGAAGCATTTCTCATTGACTGTCTTCTTGAGTTCCAACAATTCTGGTCTTTGTGGCCATATCCACCACAACTGTAGCATCTCATAGTGTAACAATATGTAGCAATATGTCCAAGCAGATTGCAGTTCCAACATATTATACTGTTGTTGAACCTACCAACTTGTTTTCTTACATGATTCTTACAATCCAATGATTTATGATCATATTCATCACAAGAAAAACAATAACCATTAAAAACACTCTCATACCTCCTTTGATTCATCCATGAAGGTGTCTCTCTTCTAAACTTACTTTGAGGTGTATGCGTAGCTTCTGGATGTCTTCCTTGATATGATATTCTAAACATTGTAGTGTTGTTTTCATTCTTTGAACATGAAGAACCAGTGTCATACCTGCTTTCCCCTTTCAAAAATGAAGGACCTGTATCAAACCTTCCTTCACTTTTTATAAATGAAAGACTTGCATCAGACCTGTCTTCACCTTTTACAAATGAAGGACTTGTATCAGGTTTCTTAGGATTACTAATTTCTTCTTTGTTGTAGCCAAGACCAGATTTGTCATTTGGTGATCTTTGACTATCCAAGATCTCATCCAAGGTCATGGATTTGTTCAAGAACTTGACTTGGGTGTTTGACTTTTCAACCTTCTTTCTAAGATTCACAACTTTTGTTTCCATCTTATGACATGATTCTACCATTTTGTTCAATTGGTTCCTTACTACCTCCTCTCTTCTTTTGGTTTCTCCAAGTTTGGTTTTCAGATTGACATTGATTTCTCTTAGTTCTTTTAGATTTGCAAGGTTTATTCTAAGTTCATCATCTTCCTTATTTTCTTCTTTTGCTTGACTAATTTCATTCTTCAATTTCTCAATCTCCTCTTCTTTTTCTTCTAGCTTAATATTTTTCTCAAATATGATTCTTTCATTGGCTTTGAGCATTTCCTTTATTTCTAAGATATGTTTTTTACTATTTTCAAGAAATTCTTTATTGTAGTCATGAAGAAAACTATAGTCTGAATAATTATGGTCATAGTGGTATTCATAGAGACTCTAATCAACTTTATGTTTGGCCTTAGATAGTTCTTCTTCTACTTCTTCCATGGGATAAGTGCTAACATAACATTCTTCTATTGTATTTGAATCTTCTTCTTCACTTGTAGGGGAGAATTCAATATCAACATTATTGCAATCAAAATATTGTGGAGAGTATTCACCTTTATTGGTGGTTGAGTCTTCCTCTTCATCCTTGATAGGAATTTTTTTTGTATCTTCTCTTTTGATTCAATACATCTTCTTGGGAGGAAGAGCAGATTCTTGAATATAGGAGTATTCATTCTTGTCATCCTTATGTTGCACAGTTGTTTCTTTGGAGGTATCATCACAACACTTGTCATCTTCTACTTCAATCTGAGTAATAGGACTTGATCCTTTAACTATGTATACTTGGTCATATCCAAGGCCATATTTGTTCTTAGGAAATCTTTGTAGACTGATAATTTTATCAAGGGCTTCAGTTCCTTTCTTGAATTTTTTAACAGTCTTCAGTTGATCCTTGAGTCCAACAACTTCTTGTATTAAATTCTTGGCTTCTTCCATGCTAATGGTTGCTTGTTGTCTTGAATTGTGTATCTCCTTTTGTGAGGACATTAGTTGTCTTTTTAAGGTATGATTTTCTTCCTCACTTTCTAGTTGTTGTTGTTTGAGCTCTTCGACCTTTTGTTGCTCCTTATTAAGAGATTGTTCCAAGGATTCCAATCTCTCTTGATCCAGTTGGACTTGGATTATAATGTCAACTATGATTTGCTAAAGTTCTTTCTTCTTTGAACCTTTCTTATTCCTTTGCTCCAGCATGAGATCCTTTAGTTGTTTATATTTTCTCAGTTCATCCAAAGCACACTCAAGTTCAGCTTCAATATTGACTTCTTCTTCAATGTCTGAGTCTTTTTCAACAGAATATTCATCACTAGAATTGTTGTAGATTGAACTTTGTTTCGATTGAAATGCTTCCTTTGATTTCTCATCTGAGTAGAGGTCTTTTATCTTATCCCAAAGTTCCTTTGCAAAGTTACATTCACCTATATTATCTTTGACTTCATCAGGTAATCCATCAAGGATTGTATTCATTGTCATTGAGTTACTTTTCTTGGCTTTCTTTTGAGTTGGATTCCTTACTCTGTTTGGTGGGAAGTAATCAGTGATCACTAAATTCCATACTTCAAGTCCCAATACCTTCAGATGACTTTCCATTCTTGTACTCCAAAATATGTATTCTTATTTTCCAAGTATTAGGGTTCCATTCACAGTGTAAATATTTTGTCCATCCATGTGTGCTTAATTTGATCTTCCTTTCAATTTGTTAGAATGTTCTTAAAGGAACCTCACTCTGATACCAATTGATGGAATATCCATCAATACTGAGAGGGGGGGTGAATCAGTAATAGAACAATTATAACCATTTTTAACCAAATAATCCAAGTGTTATATCAATGTAGAATTATCATCCAATAATGAGCAATGAACAAATGAATAATCATACACATACACAGTACACCAGTGTTTTACGTGGAAACCCAAAGTGGGAGAAAACCACAGAATGTTTTTTCTTATATGTCTTGAAGAATTACATTCATTGGAAGCACAAACTTCCTTTGTTTTCTAGCTGCAACTGGAAAGAGGCTCTAACCCCCTAGTTTCTTAGGCTACAACCCGAGGGAAGCTCCAACTCCCCAATTCTCTAGCTACAACCAGAAGGAGGTTACAACCCCCTATGTTCTTTGGCTACAACCGAAAGGTGGCTACAACCACCCATCCTTGCCCCGTCCAACTGCCCTGAAGTAGAAGTAGAATGATGGAACCACTGTCACACTATCACTGTGAGATATATCGTTGTAAACCTATACCAATAAACCTAAACCATGCATCAACCATGCATCAACCTATACCTCAACCTGTAATCAACCTGTACCATAAACAAGTGCATCAACCATGCACCAACCTGTACCAAATAACCTGTAATCAACATGTACCATAAACAAGTGCATCCAACCATGTACCAAGTGTTAGTGCCAATTCTCGCAAGTCATGAGTGCCTAGCACAACACATAAAAGAAGTCCATTTCGGGCCTAAAGTCAAGTGAGTGGGATTTTTGTTTTCAACAGCAAGGATCCACAAATGGAGTGGATCAAAGGTTATCGGGTAAGTTTGAGTCGCAGAGTTGCATGAGGTCCAGCGTATGAGCTCATCTCTTATGGCCAAAATCACAAAATGACGAGCCATTTCGGCATTTCAGCTATCGGGACTTCAAAGGATGAAGGGTTGTTCTCTTCCACTGCATCGGGAAACCCTGAAACCGGAAATGCGAAATGTAAAAGTGCCCGGGAGCCATTTCATCATTTCGGCTATCGGGACTTCAAAGGATGAAGGGTTGTTCTCTTCCACTACATTGGGAAACCCCGAAACCTGAAATGCGAAAAGCACCCAAAAGTCATTTCGGCATTTCGGTTACCAGGAGTTCAAGAGACAAGAGAGTCACTCCTCCACTGCATTGGGAAACCCCGAAACCCGAAACACGAAAATGTAAAAGCGACCGGGAGCCATTTCGGCATTTCGGCTACCGGGACTTCAAAGGATGAAGGGTTTTTCTCTTCCACTGCATCGGGAAACCCTGAAACCCAAAACGCAAAATGTAAAATTGCCCAGGAGCCATTGTTGATTAAGGTTGGTTGTCATTGATGTCAACCCTTGAAGAAAGATATGTAGCACAAAGGTTTGGGTAATGGACCCAATAGTGTTTGATGTAAATATGAATCATTATTTTTTTGTCATGGTTGATAAGAAGTAAATATGGATGAACTCCAAAGTGGTCCCCTTATGGTGAAATCCCTCACGGGAAGATGCT
>ML786240.1:157122-189820 GCA_009831015.1 Picea engelmannii | reverse complement strand
ACTTGTTTATGGTACATGTTGATTACAGGTTGGTGCATGGTTGATGCACTTGTTTATGGTACAGGTTGATTACAGGTTGGTGCATGGTTGATGCACTTGTTTATGGTACATGTTGATTATAGGTTGGTGCATGGTTGATGCACCTTTTTTGTGGTACAGGTTGATTATAGGTTGAGGTACAGGTTGATGCATGGTTCATATTTATTGGTATAGGTTTACAGTGGTATATCTCACAGTGATAGTGTGACAGTGGTTCCATCATTCTACTTCTACTTCAGGGTGGCAAGACGGGGAAAGGACAGGTGGTTGTATCCACCTTCTGGTTGTAGCCGGAGAACATTGGGGGTTGTAGCCTCCTTCTAGTTGTAGCCAGAGATTTGGGGATTTGGAGCTTCCCTCAGGTTGTAGCCTGAGAAACTAGGGGGTTGGAGCCTCCTTCTAGTTGCAGCTGGAAAACAAAGGAAGTTGGTGCTTCCAATGAATGTAATTCTTCAAGACATATAAGAAAAAACATTTTGTGGTTTTCTCCCGATTTGGGTTTCCACGTAAAACACTGGTGTACTGTGTATGTCTATGATTGTTTATTTATTACTTCTCATTATTGGATAATAATTCTACATTGATATAACATTTGAAGAAAAAGGATTATAATTACGTTATTACTGATTCACCCCCCCTCTCAATAATCCAACAGCCATTTCGGCATTTCAACTACCGGGACTTCAAAGGACAAAGGGTTGTTCTCATCCACTGCATCGGGAAACCACAAAACCCGAAATGTGAAAAGCACCCAAAAGCCATTTCGACATCTCGGCTACCGAGAGTTCAAGAGACAAGAGAGTCGCTCCTCCACTGCATCGGAAAACCCCGAAACCTGAAATGCGAAATGTAAAAGCACCCGGGAGCCATTTCAGCTACCGAGACTTCAAGGAACAAAGGGTTGTTTTTTTGTGTTTCAGTCTTGGTCACCCTCCATGGAAGAAGCAGTTAATGAATATTGAGCAGGTGGTTGAGACCTCAGCTCAACTCATAAATGGAGGGTGTGGAAAGGGCCTGGAGAAATCAGCCCATGGTACCCCTGTATGCAGGTCCCCCTACAAGAGCCATGCTGAGTTAAGATGGCGTCTGACAAAGGAGTTCCGACTAGGTTTGACTGAGGAGCCTGGACACACTAATTTGGACTTTAATGTCCCAACTACCTTCCTACTACAAAGGTGGCAAATTTCCATGAGTATATATACTCAATTTTGGTATTTTTGTAAGGATCGATGGTAGAGATAAGCTCCCAATTGTAAATCTTTAACAAAGCCTCTGGTTCTCTGGTTATACAATGATATTTTGAGATTTCTTGTCTAATGACGACCAACCTCCTCCTTTCCTTGTTCCTATGAATCTGGAAGCCCAGGTATGGATGATCCATTCGGGTGTTGCTGTAACTATATGATGCATGTTTGATTGTATTAATTCTGCAACATTTGAGGTTTACTTTGAAGTTTCTCTGGTCTGAGAGGATCTCATATCTGAGACTTTTCCCCTTTCCTTCCCTCTACTTACCCACCACTATGAAAATTTACTGGCTTAAGTTAAATTAAGACCTCACATGTCCTTGTTGTTCCAACCCAGTTTTCCAAGTTAGCGATGTTGTTATGAGTTTACTTCCATTCGATCACCCCCTTTATAAACAAATCGTGACATAAATTGATGGGCCTCAGGCTTACTCCTGCCGCAATCTAGGAGTGACTTCTAACGCCAACATTTATGGCATCGTTGTCGGGGACGAAGTTGAAAATTTTCCCTGGGATTGAACGACATTGAGCCTCTGATTCTGAAGGTGCATCAAGCATCAGAGCCTTGCGAGATTGCTACTTTGCACCTGACGACTCCACTGTGGTGAATTTGTTGTTTTAGTTGTGGCTTCCAGAGGTAGACACACGTGGTCCCATCCACAACTGCCTCTAGCTAATCCTAAAGCTGATCCGGAGGTGATTTTCAGAAAAGGAAAGGCCTCTGAAGGAGAAAATTCCACCGCCGAACCAGGTAATCTGCCATGTCCTTCTATAGGAACTCCATTTTCTTCTTCTCAGCTTCCTAGCAGACCTTTTTCTGAAGTTTCTCATTTCCTGAATTTCGAGAGTGTTCCTGCTAAGTTTTCCCCTCCTAGTCTGGGATTGGAGGGAGAAATCCTTGTCACTCCCCTCTCCCCTGAAGTTGTACCTTGGTGTAGACCCAGGACCACAGAATATTTCCCCACTCCTAATTTTACCACTCCTCCTCTTGTTATTGTTGCTACTACTGCACAGAGAGAAGCATCTGCTGACTCAATCCCTTTATCCTTCTCTCTGAATCCCCCATTGTTTCCCCTTCCACCTGGAAGCTCATTTTCAGTATCCGCTATTCGAGATTTTTCTCCTCCGAGTTCTCCTCCACCTAATATTCCTATGGCAAGAGCAAATCCCCCCATGACCATAATGGAGGCTATAATAGCTGCTAGGTATGTTCCCCTTGTGTTAGCTCAGCCTCTCAATGCCCTTCCAGTAGATGGCTACCTTAAGCATCTACCCAAGTGTTGGTCACTATAATTGCTTATTTAACTAAAGAATCAAGTGCTACATAAATTGTCAACCCAGGGAAGTCTGTTTATTTCAAAGGTAATCACACAATGTATATGCTCAATCTCAAAATAAATCTGGAGTTG
Source organism: Picea engelmannii (assembly GCA_009831015.1). NCBI lineage: Eukaryota > Viridiplantae > Streptophyta > Pinopsida > Pinales > Pinaceae > Picea > Picea engelmannii. The sequence continues at coordinate 187,125 of ML786240.1, read as the reverse complement.
TAGTAAAAATACATTAATCACACCTTGCCTTGAACAAATTGAATTTCTACTTTGAATTACATGAAACCAACCTACCTATTGCAGAGTTCAAAGGTTAAATAAATAATGGTCCAAAGAATCCTGGATTACATAAACAAATAACAATCTAGGAAATAAATCTTTCAAGCTACTGCAAAAGGAAAGACCAACTATTCTGTAACAAAGAACAAGACCCTATTCCCCAAGCAGGAATCTTCGGCACCTGTTTCCGATCATCACACTTTCATGAACTCATTGCTAATCAAAATGATTGACACACACTGAAGGCTAACTATCTCTTAACAGAGAACAAGATCCTATTCCTCAAGCAGGAATCTTCAGCACATGTCCCTGATTATCACGCTTTCGTAAATTCACCAAACAGGATTGCTAACTAGAATGATTAACAGTTACCCAAGCATGAATCATATGAAAACAATGTAACAACCAGTAAAGCAGAGTTTCAGCAAGACAGAGTTCAGTAAAGTAGTGTTTCAACAAAACAAAATTTAATCAAGGCATGAACAGAAATAACACTAACACACTACAAAGCTAATGGGTGAATCTTGTGAAGAAGGTGGGCCCTCCCTTCTCACAAGATTCCCCTGAAATGAAAAGAACTAGAAAGAAATGCTCAGAACAATCTTTTATTCATCTGTCAACTGTATCATGTTACAATGTCTTAGGTGAACATGTGCTTCTCTGTAAATCCTTTTTTATCCAAACAAGAAGGTCTTCTCTAATGATGATTTCCTCTTATTTAAAGAGGAGAATCCCCTCGATACAATTTGATCAACAAATTACATGTTCACATCTGAATCCTATTCTTAGTCAGATCTGAACTCTATACTGGAATAGGATATCCTAGTCTCTCATAACAAAATAATATTACAATAGTTGGGTGTAGCTATTACGGTTGGAGAAACAACTTCTTTATTTATCTTCTTGTTACTGTTGTTTTATGTTGTTTCAGCATCGCAAATCCCGGGCTATTTCAGCAACGAGATTTGTGTTCTGACTGTTTCAACAACGTGGTCTCATGTAGTGGTGATGGTTAATTTTGGCTCAAGGTGCAGCTGTTGTGGTCAGTGTAACAGCTTTGTGTGAGTGTTGTTTCAGCATCGTAGACCATGGAGAGTGTGAGTTGTTGTTTCAACATCATATACCAAAGAGAATGTAACAACTTCTTCTTGTATGAGTTGTTGTTTCAGCATCGTAGACCACATACTGTTTCAACCACGGGGTTTGTGTACTTTGACTGTTTCAGCAATGGGCCTTTAAACATCAATGATAATCTGCAGTTCGAACTGTTTCAGCACTTATATATTTCTGATCAATGGTTAAGTACGAGAGTAATGTAAATCTATATGAAAAACAAATTAAACATATAGTAAAGAGAAGAGACGTTATATACCTTTGGAAAGATAGGGTAGGGTGATAATGTGAGTTTAAATGTGAGTGAAAAAAGAATGTAATGGTAGCAAAAAGTGTGAACAAAAAGGTACATTATAGGGTCCTAACATCCCCCCCAACTTAAAAGGTTGCATGTCCTCGGGAAACTTCAATCTGAATCAGAATCTGAATACCGACTCTGAGCGTGCAAGTTACTTAAGCAGTAGATGTGGAAAGTGCTATATGTTGGAGCTCTGAATCCTTGAACGCGTTGTAGCCTTTTCCAAGTTGTTGTTTCGACCTTCTTAGGCAACTTATAATGAACTTGATATTTCTCTGCTGGCATCCACAGGATAGGAAAATGAAACTGATAACCTATCTAGCTTTCAACACATTGATGAACACACTTGATGTAGCTAGGTACCCTGGAGATTGTTGTCTCAAGATTGGTGGGGCTAAAGGGATTGTGTTCCTGTCTTTTCCCAGTAGATTATTGCCAAAACATGCTATTTTCTTGTTGGGCAGCAATCTCTGTGGATTTAATGAACTATTGACAATCATGAAGCATTGTTGTCTATAGAGTTTGAATGTGTTGAGTCATGCCTGGTTTCTTCAAAAACTGATAATACTTTGTAACAAAGGTGGCGGCATTTTGTGGTTCTGGTCGTATTCAGAGAAGGTGGTTATCCTTGTTATGCTTGGCAGCTAGGAATTCATTCTGCCATATAATCTAATTGTTAAGGAAGGAGGTGAGTTCCCAAATCTGGATATCACCAACAATAGGGTTAAGGTTAGGCTGTCGGTTCTCAGGGATGGCCTCATTATGAAGATATAGTTCACAGAGGAGCAGAGGCTTTTGCAAAGGTTTTAACAAAAACTGTTGGATTTAACACTGCATGGGATCTGCCTTATTTGATTGAGTTAATTTGAAAAAATGTATGTCATTCCATGAGGAACAGAGATTAATTGCATGATGGTTTCCTTGCAACCAACAACTTTTGTGCCAAGTCAAACATCAGGAGCAATCTGCCTTTTAATTCTTTATTCTGTTTCTTATGGGCACGAAATTCCTGGCGTGTTTTCTCCAAAGCTTCCCAGTTTGAATAGATATGGTTTGGCCAGAGTAGTCTGTGCTCCTGCATGATTTTGTCCTATGTAACAACAGACTCTTTTCTCCATTTGTCTGTTATTGCCTGCTCATCCCATGGTTGAGTTTGTGTTTCAGCATTGCAAGTGGTAGGCTGAGGTAGGGTCTGAGTGGCTTGTTCCACAAAGGTGTGGGTATTGATCTGGCTAGGAGGGGCAGATTCATCAATAGGCAATGTTTGTACAACTTTATTAACAAAATCAGGGGCTTCAGATTTGACAATTGTTGTAGGCCAGGGTTCAGTTTTAATTTTGGAAGGTCCTGCTGGTTCTTGTGTAACATGAGGGTTTTCTTCTTTGACTGCAAAAGTCGTAGGTGCAGGGGAAGCTCCTGGCATTGGAATTTGAATTACTTTGTAGCCTGCTTGATAATATATGTCCCCACATTGACTGCACATATACTCTCTAAACTGATTCTCTGTTGTATTTTATTCTGTCATGGTCGCTATACGAGCTAGGGTGTACAATTTAAGTTCCTTCTCATAGGCTTCCTTTACCATGACTATCTCTTTCTTGTAGGCTTCCAGTTCAGACCTTAGGAATTCATTTTCTTGTAAGACGGAGGCCATTGTTGGTTCTGGAAGAGGAGTGACTGGTTCTTGTGTAACAGTCACAGCCGCACTAGCTGGTTCTTTTGGAGCAGCTACATGATCGACAACTGATTCTTGTATTTCAGCTTCTTGATGTAGAGAAAGTAATGTTGCAGCACCCTGGGCATCTGATTCCTGTATCTTGGTAACCATATCAGCAGCTGGTTCTTGTGTTTCAGCTGTAGCTGGTTCTTATGTGACAGCTATAGCTGGTTCTTGTGTTTCAGCTACTGAATGAGTAGTTGGTTCTTGTGTTTCAGCTACTTGATGAGTAGTTGGTTCTTGTGTTTCAGCTACTGAATGAGTAGCTGGTTCTTATGTTTCAGCTACTGAATGAGTAGTTGGTTCTTGTGTTTCAGCTACTTGATTTGAAAAGGATGATGTCGCAACACACTGGGCCTCTGGTTCTTGTGTTTCAGTGCCCGCAGGTGGAATAGGTAAAAATTATGGAATTTGGGAGGTTGGAGGTGTACGGGGTTTTAATTGGATGGGTTGGGGATTTAGGGCAGTGGCAGTAGTGGTTGTTCTTGTTGATTCCCTTGTTCATTTTCTTTGTAAAAAGGGCGGAAAAAAGGGAATTTGCTTTCATTTGCGTGGGGGTTTTTCCTCAGTGATGGGACAAGGAGAGTTGTCTGGTTCAGAATCATCGCTAAGGATATGAACGGTAGGAGTGTATGATTCTAGTAATATGTAGGGCAGGCTTGGTATGGTAGGAAGGTTAATTGGATTGATTGGGTCTGTAGGCGGACTGTTAGGTGCTTTCGGAGGGTCTGGAGGGTTTTGTGGTTGTTGTTCCTGAATATTTTCAGGATATTCAACAGCTTCTTAGGGGTCTATGGGTGGGTTGTTTAGGGGAGGGTTTTGTTGGGAAAAACCATTTTGGATAAGTAGTTGAGCGAGACGGTGATGGGTGAGGGAAAGGGTGGGATTTCTAGCCTTTTTACAGTAATGCGACATATTTTTAAGACATCCGAGCAGATAATAAGGAATGTTCACCAATCTAGCATGTTGTAAATGAGACAACATGACAAAATTGTACTGGTAGACTACCTGGTATCGGCCCTTCACAGGTAAGGTAGTGCTTGACAAACTTTTCCACTTTCGACCAAGGAGGTGGCAATGAGCTAAGTCGAACACTCTGGCCTTTAGGCTCAATTTGTTCCCCTAGCAAGAGGAAATCCTGTTGGGCATTAAGGATGATATGTTTGTGGCTGAACCAGTGAATGCCATTGGCAGGGAGACCCGAAACCTATGCTATATCCTCCTCTGTAACTGGAATCTGAACCCCTTGAACAATGGAATGATCTTCCTCGAGATTTCAAGCAAATTGAAGAACCTGTTGTTGATCAAATCCCTGGAGCATCTGAAAATAACCCAGCCATCCTGCCTGCAGAAAAATTTGATAGACTTCTGGATATAGTTCTAACAGGGCTGTCGTGGCGGGTTCATACCATATAACAGGGCCTCCCATAGCTAACAGCTCAGTAAAATGCATCGTTAGAGAGTCGAGTAATCGCTTCTGTGCAGAGTGAGTTTTTTGGGTGAAGGCATGCAAATGGTAGTGAAACAAACGAAAGGATGGTAAAAAAAAGGAATGACGGTGGTTGGTTCGTGTGAAATGATGGTATAAGATTTCGATATCCCCCCCCCCCCTCCCTTCAAGTACGACTAAAATAATGATTTTACATGAGTGGTAATAATGAGTTGGGATCTTCTCATTAACTATAGTTCAATTGTATTTACATATAAAGTTTACATACCTCTTCTTTACCTTTTGATTCGTACTTCAAATAGAATATAGTGCATGTCCATAATAGTTCTGCAGTAGCCATGGCAGAGACTTTTGATTTGTTAGAGGAATTGTATCAAGGATTTGTTTACTGGAAGGACAAATGTAATATGAGAGCGCAAAAGATTATTGATAGAGAATGTTGAAAGTGTTGGGTATGTGTTATATTCTTTGCATGTGTGTGTGTGGGTGCGTCAGATACGACAACTGCGTCTGATGGTCCGTTTTTTGCTATTTTTAGCGGATTTTTGCTATTTTTAGCTGATTTGTAAATTAATCCCGGATTAAGGGATTAGGGCTTTGGTATCTACGGAATACCTAAAAACATTGTATATATTGTATGGCGAATGGTGAAATTCGATATAATGAAAAAGAAAGGTTTTCCCGGTTGAGGGTTTTCGGTAAAGATCTCTGTGTATTCTGTGTATGAGCCATTGATTAATTTTTGTATTGCTTAAGAATATATATGCATTGCTTTACTTCGCAGGTTTAAAACTTACAGAAAGTTGGTGTTTCAGCCATAGAACGAAGGGTGAAAAATTGTTGAACGGTGATGTTTTGGCAATGGGAAAATGTGAAAAATTGTTGAACAGTGGTGTTTCAGCAATGGGAGAAAAATGTGAAAAATTGCAGAACAGTGGTGTTTCGACAATGGGGAAAAATTTGAAAAATTGTTGAACAATGGTGTTTCAGCAATGGGAAAAGAAAGGAGAGAAATTGTGGAACAGTGGTGTTTCGGCAATGGGAAAATGTGAAAAATTGTTGAACAATGGTGTTTCAGCAATGGGAGAAAAATGTGAAAAATTGTGGAACAGTGGTGTTTCGGCAATGGGGAAAAATGTGAAAAATTATTGAACAGTGGTGTTTCAGCAGTGGGAGAAAAAGAAAAAAGTTGTTGAACATTGGTGTTTCAACAATGGGGAAGCTTGGCTCTTCTTGAAATAAGATCGTCCTTTCTTAGTAGGCCTTTGCTTTGATCGAGAATCTGCAAAAATCAATTGTAACATGGTATTTCTTGATAGGGATTATTAGTAAACGAAATCTAATCTAATACTAAAGAAATTAAATTAAAAATAATTAATTGCCATGAGGGGTAGGAGCCCCCTCTAAAAAGAGGTAATGAGAGTCTGCCACACATGTGGTCTTAAAATCTTCTTTGGAAATAGGGCGTTGGTACAGACGGAGCCGATGACCATTTACAAGTAATGGTATTTTAGAGTCATCGATTGTGAGGAGCCTTACTATTCCATTGGGGAAAACAGTGTCTACTTCGTAAGATCCAAGCCATCTTGTACGTAGTTTCCCTTGAAATTATTTAAACTGAGAATCATACAGTAGGGCCCAATTACCTTTTTGGAATTGCTTATGCTTGATAGTTTTGTCATGCCATTTTGATCTTTGTTGTTGAATCATAGTTGTTTGATGAATGACATCTAGTCTTTTTTCATCCAATTCATTAAGCTACTGCAACCTGGTTGTCTATGCATCAGTCAAATCAAGGTTGACAGCTAAAGCAGTCCTTAAGGTTTTGATTTCAAATTCCACAGGAAAGACGACACTTTTTCCATAAACTAATTCATAGGGAGAGAATCCTGTAGTATTTCTCCAGGTAGTTTTGTAGGCCCATAATGCTTCAAGGAGCCTATGAGACCAATCCTTTATGTTTTCCTTCACTGTTTTTGTGAGAATGGCTACTATTACTTTATTTGTGCTTTCCACCTGTCCATTGGCTTGGGGGTGGTATGTTGTAGTCATTCTATGCTGAATATGATATTTTTGAAGGGTGGCTTTAAAATCGTGAGAAGTGAAAGGAGGTCCCCCATCTGTAACTAATTCTCTCAGCACTCCAAATCTAATGAAGATATCTTCAAATAGGAAGTCTAGAACTACTTCTTCAGTCGCTCTATGGAGTGCTTTAGCTTCCACCCATTTGGTCATATAATCTGTGTAGACCACTATGTAAACTTTTTGATTGGATGGGAGGTTAATGGGTCCTACAAAATCTAAGGCCCATCTTTCGAATGGTTCAAGTACTATCTGGGGATTTAATGGAATTTCATCTCTATGATTAGGTTGGCCCATTCTTTGACAGCTATCACAGGCTCGAACATATTTCTTTGCATCTTTAAAAAGTGAGGGCCAATAATACCCCATCCTGAGAATTTTATGTGTTGTTCTTTTATCAGCAAAATGCCCTCCACAAGGGCCATCATGACAAGCTTTTAGTAGATCATACACCTCATCTTCTCTAATGCACCTTCAGATTTCTTGATCAAGTCCTGTGTGGAAAAGACACCCACTTATCCAACTATATCGGGCACTTTGTTGAATGATTTTTCTTTTCTCCCGGTGGGATAGGTGTGGTGGTAACTTCCCTGCAACCAAGTAGTTAGCGATGTATGCATACCATGGTGAGTGAGAAGATACTGCAAATAGATATTCATCAGGAAATGAATCATCTACTCGGGTATCATCATTAGGTGTTAACCAAGAAAGGAAATCATCAACTACATTTTCTTTTCCTGGTCTATCTACAATTGCAATATGAAATTCTTGCAATAATAGTAACCATCTGGTAACTCGAGCATTTGTGATAGGTTTGTTCATTAGATATTTGATAGTTGAGTGATCAGTATGGACAAGAGTAGAGTAGCCAGTGATGTAATGTAGAAATTTATTAATAGCATAGATAACTGCTAAGAATTCCTTTTTAGTAACTGTATAGTTGAGTTCAGTAGGAGTCATATTCTTGCTAATGAAGTAAATAGCATAGGGGAGATGATTTTATTCTTTTCCCAAGACAAATCCTATTGTAGTATCTGAAGCATCAGAGGATATATGAAAGGGAAGTGTCCAATCAAGTCCTCTAAGGATAGGAGTTGTAGATAACTGATGTTTAAGTGTATTAAATTCTTCCTGGCAAGAATTAGTCCATTTGAATTCGGCATTTTTCATCAGTAACACAAACATGGGAGAAGCTATTTTGGAAAAAAAATTGATAAATCTTCTATAGTATCCAGCATGTCCTAGAAAACATCTTACCTCTGTTTGGGTTTTGGGAATAGGAAGATTTTTAATGACTTGTATCTTGGATGGATCCACCTGGATTCCTTGAGATGAAATAAAATGTCCAAGCACTATTCCTTCACTCATCATCATATGACATTTTTCTGTACTTAAGGAGAGGTGGGCTTGTATACATCGTTTAAGTACTTTCTCAAGGTTTTGTAGTGCTTCCTGAAAAGAAACACCATAAGGGGTAAAATCATCCATAAAAATTTCCATAGAGTCCTTAAGCATATCATAAAAGATTCCTATAACTGCTCTTTGAAAGGTTGCGGGTGCATTACATAGTCCAAATGGGAGGACTCTATAGGAAAAAGTTCCCCAAGGGCTAGTAAAAGTGATCTTATCTTGGTCTTGGGGTGCAATTTTGATCTGATTATGCCCACTGAAACCATCTAAAAAGGAGAAAAATTTCTTCCCTGACAAACTATCTAACACCTGATCAATGAATGGTAACAGGAAGTGATCTTTTTGAGTGGCTTTATTTAAAGCTCTATAATCTACACATACTCTCCATTTCCCGTTTTTCTTAGGAACTATTACCAACGAGGAAACCCATTCACTGTCCAATATGGGATATATAAACCCTGCATTGAGCAATTTTTTATTTTCTTCTTTAAGGATTTCTCTTAAATTAGGGTTCATTCGTCGTTGAGATTTGTGGATCAGTCGACAATATTCCTTGATATATATATGATGAGTACATAATTTGGGAGAGATTCCTTTCATATCTGTATAGTCCCATGCGAATGCTTCTTTATGTTCAAGAAGTAACTTCATTAATTGTTGTGTTTCAACATCTGTCAGGTTAGGGTTTATGTTCAGTGTTTTGCCAGGTTCAATTTCTACTGGTATACTTTTAGAAGAGATGGTGGCTGATGTTTGAGGTGGGTTTTTAGAGTTAAGGTTTTCCTGGTTATCTGACTCCAAAAGTGCAGCTAGCTAGTTGTGAGTTTCTGGAGTCACGGAGGAGGGTTCACAAATAAAATTATTAATTACTTCATCCTCGGTGGCATCTTTAAGGCTTAAGGTTTGTCCGATAGTCAAGATGGGTTGAGTAAGTTGATCATCAAAGTCTACCCATACAGAATTATCATTATTAATCAAGGGTGTAGCATGAGGGTAGAGGGTAAGCTGTTTAGTCTCGTAACCATTGGAAATTGTCATTGATCCTAATCTACAGCTGATAAAAGCATCTGTTGTGGCTAGCCAAGGCCTGCCCAAAATTAGAGGGTGGACCCCCAACTTTGTTTTAGGTTGTAATACCACAAAGTCAGCTGGATAATTCCAGGATTCCACTGAGATAATTAGTTCTTCAATGACTCCCTCTAGTTTGATTGTAGAATGGTCAGCTAACTCTAGGATAGTTGGGGTGTCTCTGATTTCATTATGCAGTTGTAACACTTGTGAGGTTTCCAGAGTCATAATATTGATAGCAGCGCCTAAGTCTACCAGGACTCGAGGGATTATCATTTTTCCAATTTGTACTGAGACGGTAGGGTGGCCAGGATCACCATATTTGACTGGGGGAACTTTACCTTATATTAGTGCAGACAACTCACCCATGACATGAACTGTAAGGGGATCTTTAATTTTCCTGCCAGGTTTCTTAACACAAATGTCTCGCATAGTCCTGGCATAAATTCGTACATCTCAGAGTGCTTGTAATAGAGGAATTTTGACATAAAGATTTTGTAATTCCCCTAGAAGATTGAAATCAGGTGGCTCAGGCGTTTTAGTCAAAGCTAAACGCTTAGGAAATGGTGGTTTTGTTGTTTCAGCAGCAGTGTTAGAGGATGATTGTACCTCTTTAGGTACATCATGCTCTTTTGTTTCCTCTTTATCAGAAGAGGTAACATCAGCTATGATAGGTTCTACTATTCTCCCAGATCGTAAATGAATATCATTGCATTGCGCAGGGAGAAGAGAAAATGTAGGTTGGTTATGAATATCAATGCACTGCACAACTTTATTATTGGGGTTAGGGTTAGGTTGTACAGGTAGTTGGGGCCTCATTATTTGATTTTTTGGTGGAGTACCTGATGGTAAGGAGAGTGGTTGCAGAAATTGTGATTGAGGTAATTGATTTGGGAATGGGGGTTGTTGTCCTCTCCAATTTGGATTCCATTGGTTAAGATACGGTTGTTGTTGTGGAGGCCAAGGATTCCACATTGACGGATCAACAAAGGGTGGGTTAGTTTGTTGCATGGGTGGGTAATTCATTTGATTTAGGTATTGCATTTGATTATAGGGAAGGTAATTCATTTGATTAAAAGAAGGATAGTTATTCCAACGATTAGAAGATGTAAATGGCATATTAGGATTCATACCTTGTCCTTGCGGTTTCCATTGCCTTCTCTGTGTCAACAGATAGATGGCTTCATCTTCTTCATCAGTTGGTTGTAATGTTGCCTTGATTCCAGGTAGAGAGGGGCATTGTTGAGTTTCATGATATTTATCACAGATGGTGCAGATTGGATTTTTGTCCAATGGCCATTCCCTTCATGGGTGCTTGTCTCTGCATTTAGAACAAAAGATGGACAGAGCTGCTTCTGCTTCGACTTGTTTCCTTTGAATCTGCAGGGTATCAATTTGTGAGGCAAAAGAGCTTAACATTTCAATTTAAAAACCTTCAATTAAATTACCTATTTCAGCTCTTGTTGCTCCTCCACTGGCTGATTTTTGAACTCTTGAAAATGTGGTATCCCTGCTATTTGATATATTCCTTGAAGCTCCCCTTGAACATCTTTTACATAAGTTAACAATTTCATCATATGATTCTTTAGATATGTCCCCTTTTCCAAGCATATTCAGCATATCTAGACAGTCATCCCTTACTCCTTTTAGTAATATCATTTTAAGAATATCTTTACTTACATCGGGGTGACTGGATCTTTGTAGATTGTACTGTAGCCTTTCTACAAAGTCCTCCAGATTTTCATCCTCTTTCTGTATCATCTTGAATAGTTCCTCCCTTTTTTCTCTTGTTCGGCAATAGTCCTAGTATTTATGCAGGAATTTTTGCTTCATCTGATCCCATGTTGTGATTACATGACCTCCAAGACTCATGAACCATCTTAGTGCATTTCCTTTCAATGTTTCTAGAAATAGCTTTAATTTTTTATCATTGGAGATGTAATCATAACTTCTGCATAATATGTCAAACTCAAAAAGGAATTCATCAGGATCCTCTAAAGATAAACCATGAAAGTTAGGTAGCCTTGAGAGTGGAATGTTCTTCATAGGAGCTACCCCTCTAGGAATATCACCAATAGGAAATCCTAAGGTGGAAAAAGAGTTTTCATCATTTACCTCTCTTTCAGGACCTGCTTGTTCTTCATGATGCAATTCTTCGTTATACTCATCCATGTTTTCTTCTGTTTTCTCCCCCGCTGCACTTGCTCCGTCCTCAATGTTTCCTGTTGGTTTCTCGACTGTCTCAGGACTCCAAACCTCTTTCCCCATTTCAGAGTTTGCTTGAAAGGAAGGTTGGGATTTTGGTTTTCAAGAGTTTGGTCATTGAGGAGCAGCAGATTCAGATTTTGATATAATCTCGTCAATATAAGTCTTTCTTCCTCCCCTTCCTCTACCCCTTCCACCTATAGGGTCAGTTTCTTTGGGGTCTCCGCATCCTCTCATGCAATCTTTGTATCTGAAAGAACATAAGTGCTTTTGAAATCTATAATTACCTTCCCCGACAATGGTGCCAAAATGTTGGTCACTATAATTGCTTATTTAACTAAACAATTAGGTGCTACATAAATTGTCAACCCAGGGAAGTCTTTTTATTTCAAAGGTAATCACACACTGTATATGCTCAATCTCAAAAGCAATCTAGAGTTGTAGTAAAAATACATTAATCACACCTTGCCTTGAACAAACTTAAGTTCTACTTTGAATTACATGAAAGCAACCTACCTATTGCAGAGTTCAAAGGTTAAAGAAATAATGGTTCAAAGAATCCTGGATTACATTAAGAAATAACAATCTAGGAAAGAAATCCTTCAAGCTGCTGCAAAAGGAAAGACCAACTATTCTGTAACAGAGAACAGGACCCTATTCCACAAGTAGGAATCTTCAGCACCTGTTTCCGATCATCACACTTTCATGAACTCATTGCTAATCAAAATGATTCACACACACTGAAGGCTAACTATCTCTTAACAGAGAACAAGACCCTATTCCCCAAGCAGGAATCTTCAGCACCTGTCCCTGATTATCACACTTTCATAAATTCACCAAACAGGATTGCTAACTAGAATGATTAACAATTACCCAACCATGAATCATATGAAAACAATGTAACAACCAGTAAAGCAGAGTTTCAGCAAGACAGAGTTCAGTAAAGTAGTGTTTCAGCAAAATAGAATTTAACCAAGGCATGAACAGAAATAACACTAACACAATACAAAGCTAATGGATGAATCTTGTGAAGAAGGTGGGCCCTCCCTTCTCACAAGATTCCCCTGAAACGAAAAGAACTAGAAAGAAATGCTCAGAACAATCTTTTATTCATCTATCAACTGTATCATGTAACAATGTCTGAAGTGAACATGTCCTTCTCTATAAATCCTTTCTTATCCAAAAAAGAAGGTCCTCTCTAATGATGATTTCCTCTTATTTAAAGAGGAGAATCCCCTCGATACAATTTGATCAACAAATTACATGTGCACATCTGAATCCTATTCTTAGTCAGATCTGATCTCTATACTGGAATAGGATATCCTGGTCTCCCGTAACAGAATTCTATTACAATAGTTGGGTGTAGTTGTTACGACTGGAGTAACAACTTCTTTATTTATCTTCTTGTCACTGTTGTTGTATGATGTTTCAGCATCGCAAATCGCGGGATGTTTCAGCAACGGGATTTGCGTTCTGACTGTTTCAGCAACGTGGTCTCATGCAGTAGCGATGGTTAATTCTGGCTCAAGGTGCGGCTATTGTGGTCAGTGTAAAAACTTTGTGTGAGTGTTGTTTCAGCATCGTAGACCACAGAGAGTGTGAGTTGTTGTTTCAGCATCGTAGACCACAGAGAGTGTAACAGCTTCTTCTTGTATGAGTTGTTGTTTGAGCATCGTAGACCACAAACTGTTTCATCCATGGGGTTTGCATGCTTTGACTGTTTCAGCAACGGGCCTTTAAACAACAATGATAATCTGCAGTTCGAACTGTTTCAACACTTATATATTTCTGATCAACGGTTAAGTACGAGAGTAATGTAAAATTATATGCAAAACAAATTAAACATATAGTAAAGAGAAGAGACGTTATATACCTTTGGAAAGATAGGGTAGGGTGATAATGTGAGTTTAAATGTGAGTGAAAAAAGGATGTAATGGTAGCAAAAAGTGTGAACAAAAAGGTACATTATAGGGTCCTAACACCAAGTTTACAGGCGAAGGGGACATAGTTGCAGAAGAACACCTTGAAGCCTTTTACAGTTTTACAGATTATCATGTTATCATCCATGCAAACATTTGGATGAGAATTTTTGTCCATAGCCTTGAGGGTGAGGCTAGAGAGTGGTTTAGGGCCCTGCCTCTTGGATCTATTGATAGGATTGAGGCTTTGGATAATGCCTTTTTGAGACAGTGGGGAGACAAAAAAGACTTCATGTATTACATGACAGAGTTTGGGTCTTTGAAGAGAAAGGAAGGAGAGTCTGTCTCTGACTTCTCCAAGAGATTCAATAAAATGTGCAATAAGATCCCCACTAAAATAAATCCCTCAGAAGCCTCTGCTAAAATCACTTATGCTAGCGCTTTTGATCACGATTTTTGCCTTCTGTTGAGGGAAATGAGAGCAACTACTCTGGCTCACATGCAGGATGCAACCGTGGAAGTAGAATCTAACATATTGGTTGTTGACCAACTCAAGAGTAAGGCTAATAGAGATGTGATTCCTCCCCATCCAATTCCTCTTTCTTTCCCCTTCAGATGGACGAGGTAACTAAAGTGCTAAAGTCGCTTTCAGCTATAATGGAAAGGTGGGAGTTGGAAGGGAAGCCCACGTACAGAAATCCCCAAAATACTGATAACAGAGACTTCAAGAGGCCTAGAAACAATGTGCCACAGGCTTTGCGAAGGGAACAAAGGAGTAAAGATAGAGATGAGCATAAGATTCAAGCCCCTCTCCAAAATAACCTAGTTGCTCATGAGGAAGGAGAGGAGATAGATGAGCTTGACCCTGAAATTCATTGTATTGAAGACACCTTCCCTTTTCCCCATTTGACTCAATATATATATGAAGAATCCCTTATGAACAGTCAAGTCAATGAGTTGGGTAAAGGGGAAAAGACCAACAACACTCCTAACAAGTATCATCTCAGGTCAAAGAAGAAAGAAGGGAATTTTGATAGCCATGATCAACCCCTCATAGCGGAAAAATCTGTCAAGCCTGCTACAACCACTACTAAAGAAAATAAAACTCATAATACTTTGCCAATAGCCAAAGAACCTATCTCTAAGGTAAGGGAAGCTCCTAAGCCTTTTCCCTTCTTAGTTTTGAGCATGAAATTCAAAATATTATAATTCCCGTACCCCTCTCAGAGCTAGTTAAAAATGAATATTTCAAGAGGTCCCTCTCCAAACTACTACAATCTGAGTCCCCCCAGCCTTCCACAGACTCGGTAAATCTTCAATATGAAAAGCCAGCGGTCGTCCTAGGTCCCATGGTAGAAGATAGAGATGATTCATCCCCTCCCTTCTACACATCCCTGAACATACATGATAAGGTGCTACATAATTGCCTCATGGATTCAAGAGCTTCCCACAACCTTATGCCCAAAATAGTCATGGAAGAATTGGGACTGGAAGTGAAAAAGGTTTATCACGATTTATACTCTTTTGATTCAAGGAGGGTGCAATGCCTTGGAGTCATCAAAGACTTGGCGGTCTCTTTATTTCAGCTGCCAATGAAGAGTGTGGTCATGTACATTGTAGTAGTTGATGTTCCCCCCAAGTTCGGCATGTTATTGTCAAGATCTTGGATTAGAAAACTTGGAGGAACATTACAGATGGATCTCACATATGCTACCATTCTAGTCTTTGGAGGGGAACACATAAGTTTGTATAGAGAAGCTCAGTTGGCCTACATTATCAGTGACGAAGCAGACCCCACTAATCACCCCATCTTTGCACTTGACATTGATTTGGGGTCTAGTTTATTGTAGATCACTGAGGCTCTTGAAGCCCCTTTTAAAATTAGAAAGCAACCCATATCTAATCACGAGATACATCCTCCAACCACCTCTATTTGGAAAATGTTCTTCGACGGATCTTCTTCTAGCAAAGGCGCTGGCGCTGGAGTGGTTCTTGTGTCCCCTTGGCAGGAAACCATATCCCTGTCATACAAGCTGGAATTTGAAGCTACCAATAATGTGGCAGAATATGAAGCTCTTGTTCTGGGTATGAGGGCTACAAAAGAAATGGGAATTAAGGAGGTAGCAGTGTTCGGAGATGCTGAGTTGATAATCCAACAAGTCAAAAATTCTTATCGGGCTAAGAATCCTCGGCTCAGGGGTTATAGAAATGAGGTGTGGGACCTGATTGATAATTTCTTCTCGGCTTTCAACATTTCTTTTATTCCTAGAGAGGAAAATACTTTGGACAATTCCTTAGCTGTCTTAGCTAGTCTGTTCAAGATCCCTCTGTTACCTAAGATCAAATATGAGGTTGAGATAAGATATAAGCCATCTATTCTGGACAATATAAAGCATTGGAAGGTATTCGAAGACGATCTTGAAATTGAAAATTTTCTTCAGTCCGTCGATGAATTTTCTGCATTGCACATTGATCAGGATCCTGATATCAAAATTCACCCTCACCCTGAGGTATTTTTCAATAAAATTGCTAATCACCATATTATTCATTTGCCTAGCAATCACATTCCGAAGGGACTAGTCCCTTTAGAAATACTGTTTGGTGGGAATGATGTGGTAGTAAAGGGTAGGGTTTCAAATGGAGATGATGATACAACGGAGTGCAATACCGACACACAGGAGGAGCCTAAGTTTGTCAAGTTGTCAAGAAGTTTGACCAAAGAGCAGAGGGTCGAATATACCAAGTTGTTAAGGGAATTTGTTGATGTGTTTGCATGGACCTATGAAGACCTCAAGACATATGACACATCTGTCATTGAACACAAGATCCCATTGAAGGAAGAGGCTAAGCCATTCAAGAAGAAGCTAAGACAGATAAATCTCATGTTGTTTCATGTCATGGAGAGAGAAGTGAAGAAGTTGTTAGATGCCCAAATCATTGTCCCCTTGATATATTCTGAGTGGGTAGCCAATTTGGTTCCCGTGAGGAAGAAAATTGGAGAAATCAGGCTCTGTGTTGATTTCAAGAACCTGAACAGGTTCTCAAAGAAAGACAACTATCCTTTGCCCCACATGGAACACATATTGCAGAGGGTAACTTATGCATCTAGGATATCCATGATTGATGGTTTTTCTAGTTATAATCAAATATCATTCATGTCTGAGGACAGAGAAAAAATAGCCTTCACCACTCCTTGGGGCACATTCATGTATGCCAAAATGCCTTTTGGATTAATGAATGCAAGAGCAACATTTCAGCGAGCCATGGACATAGCCTTCATCGGGGAGAAAGATCAGTTTGTGGTGATCTATCTAGATGACATCACAGTCTTCTCCAGGTCTGATAAAGAGCATCGTTGTCACTTGAGGAAATTTTTCTTGAAGTGTCGGAGTTTTGGCCTATCCTTAAATCCCAAGAAATCTTTGTTTGCTATGAAGGAGGGGAAGTTGTTAGGCCATATAGTATCAGCAGAGGGAGTGAGAATTGATCCCAGTAGGGTGGAGGCAATTCATACCCTGTCACTTCCCAGGTTTAAAAAGGAAGTTCAGGATTTTTTAGGGAAGATTAACTTTCTAAGGAGGCTCGTCTCAAATTTCGCTGAGTTGGTGAAATACATCACAACCGTGATCAGAAAGGGAAACGAAGTAAAATGAACTGTTGAACCCAGGGAATATTTTGTCCAAATAAAAAAGGCATTGATTGAGGCACATGTACTAATCAGTCCTGATTATTCCAAGGATTTCTTAATTTTTTCTTTTTCTTCTTTTGATATAGTAGCAGCGGTCTTATTGCAGAAAAATGAGGAAGGGCGAGAGCAACCCATTTCCTTCTTCAGTAAGGCATTAAGAGATGTAGAAATCAAGTACAAGATCATGGAGAAGCGGGCCTATGCCTTGGTGAAAGATCTCAAAGATTTCAGAGTCTATGTCTTGCACTCAAGAGTGACTGCATATGTTCCTTCAGCCTCTATGAAGGACATCCTTATACATCTTGACATAGATGGGAGGAGAGGTAAATGGATTGTCAAGATCCTTGAGTTTGACCTGGAGATAAATCCCACCAAGTTGGTTAAAGGGAAAGGTTTAGCCAAGTTGCTGGTTGAATCCAATTGCAAGGCCTTGGGGGTTAGCTTCATCAACGCTTTCTCAGGAAATCAGCAAGCTGAGTCATCCAGCAAAAGCACTAAGGGTGGATTATCACTAGCAAAATGCACCTGGTACAGAGACATTTTGTACTTTCTACAAGATTTGAAGCCTTCTGATGGAATGGAAAGAAGAAGGCAAGGAATTTAAAGCTCAAGGCGGTCAGATATTGCCTTATTGACCAAGTCTTGCACTGGAGAGATCCTCTAGGGGTGTTTCTGAGGTGTCTGAATCCACAAGAAGCCCAAAAATTTATGTTTGATTTCCACATCAGCCTTTGTGGAGGGAATCATTTCTGGAATACCACAACCCACAAAATTCTCAGGGTTGGGTACTATTGGCCCACCTTATTCATTGATGTCTGCAGAGAAGTCGTAGATTGCATCAAATGCCAAAGGTTCTCAGGAAAGCAGCAGCTCAAATCTCTGCCACTAAAGCTTGTAGTAGCTTCAGCACCCTTTCAACAGTGGGGGTTGGACTTCATTGGGGAAATTCATCCTCCTTCAAGTGGCCAGCATAGGTGGATCATGACTGCAACAGACTATTTCACCAAGTGGATAGAATTTTCCCCCACCAGGAGTGCTTCACACAAGGTGATTATCAGCTTCTTGGAGGATATCATAGCCAGATTTGGCTATCCCAATAGAATTATCACTGATAATGTTGTTTCTTTCAAGTCTGAGCCTCTGGTTAAGTTTTGTGAGTAGTTCGAGATTTCACTAATTCACTCCACTCCCTATTATCCTCAAGGAAATGGACAGGCAAAATCTTCCTATAAAAGTCTAATCAAACTCATTAAAAGGTTATTGGAAGACAATAAGAGGGCCTAGGATTCAAAGCTCAAGTTCACTCTATGGTTCGATTGAGTGACAACAAAGAATTCCTTGGGCACCTCACCTTTTCAACTTGTTTATGGGATGGAGGTTGTTTTTCCCACGCAGCTCGCTTTACCTGTAGCGAAATTCTTTCAAGATCATGAAGGAGAGCCAGACCATATAGTCAAAAGGATTCATCAAGTGGTGGGACTACAACAGATTAGGGAGCAGGTAATGGACTTAGCTCACAGTCATTAGCAGAAGATCAAGAAGGCTTTTGACAGGAAGGTCAGGAAGGAGGAATTCGAGCTGGGAGATTTGGTGCTCAAGTGGGATGCACCCAGGAAGGATAGGGGAAAACACAACAAGTTTGATGCCCTCTAGATCGGGCCCTTCAGAATCTCTGAAGTATTCTTAGATAACACGTACAGGTTACAGGATTTGGAGGGTGAAGAAGTCTTTAGCGACCTAGTAAATGGGCATTTCCTGAAGAAATGTTTTGTTTGAGCCTTAGACAGCTCCTTTGTTTTTTGTAAATATTGTCTTTATTGTTTTTCTGTTTATTTTCGGCTTAATAAATGACTCCATAACCCAATAGAAGGCAACTGGAACTGCAGAAGGAGTTCTTAGAGCATCACAGGGGCGAATCTATCCCCCATGGAGCCTAATGTTAGCGCCAATTCTTGCAAGTCATGAGCGTCGAGCGCAGCACACAGAAGAAGTCCATTTTGAGCCTAAAGTCAAGCGAGCGGGATTTTTGTTTTCAACAACAAGTATCCATAGATGGAGTGGATCGAAGGTTATCGGGTAAGTTTGAGTCGCAGAGTTGTACGAGGTCTGGCATATGAGCTCATCTCTTATGGACAGAATCACAAAATGACGAGCCATTTCGACATTTCGGCTACTGGGACTTCAAAGGACGAAGGGTTGTTCTCTTCCACGGCATTGGGAAACCCTGAAACCCAAAACGCGAAATGTAAAAGCACTCAGGAGCCATTTTGGAATTTCAGCTACCGGGACTTCAAAGGATGAAGGGTTGTTATCTTCCACTGCATCGGGAAACCCTGAAACCCGAAACACGAAATGTAAAAGTGCCCGGGAGCCATTTCGGCATTTCGACTACCAGGACTTCAAAGGACGAAGGGTTGTTCTCTTCCACTGCATCAGGAAACCTCGAAACTTGAAATGAGAAAAGCACCCAAAAGTCGTTTTGGCATTTCGGCTATTGGGAGTTCAAGAGACAAGAGAGTCGCTCCTCCACTGCATCGGGAAACCCCAAAACCTGAAACGTGAAATGTAAAAGTGCCTGGGAGCCATTTCGGCATTTCAGCTACCGAGACTTCAAAGGATGAAAGGTTGTTCCCTTCCACTACATCAGAAAACCCTGAAACCCGAAACGCGAAATGTAAAAGTGCACGGGAGCCATTTCGACATTTCGACTACCGAGACTTCAAAGGATGAAGGGTTGTTCTCTTCCACTACATCGGGAAACCCTGAAACCCAAAATGAGAAATGTAAAAGCGCCCGGGAGCCATTTCGGCATTTCGGCTACCGAGACTTCATAGAACAAAGGGTTGTTTTTTTGTGTTTTCAGTCTTGGCCACCATCCATGGAAGAAGCAGTTAATGAATATTGAGTAGGTGGTTGAGACCTCAACTCAACTCATAAATGGAGGGCATGGAAAGGGCTTGGAGAAATCAGCCCGTGGTCATTCAGATGGATGTTAAATTTTCCTTCTTGCATGGCGATTTGAAAGAAGAAATCTACATGGAACAACCTCCTAGATATGTCAAAAATGACTCTAGCCTTGTTTGTTGCCTCAAGAAATCTCTTTAGGGTCTCAAGCAAGATCCTCGTGCTTGGTATGCCAAAATGGACATGTTTCTTATTGCCACTGGATTCTCTAGATGCCATTATGATCCTAATGTCTATACCAAGAAAGTAGGAAGCCATCTCATAATCCTTTTCCTTTATGTTGATGACCTTATCTTTACTGGTAGTCACCCAACACTTTTAAACCATGTGAAAACCAACCTTAAGAAGAAATTTGAAATGACCGACTTAGGATTTTTAAACTATTTCCTTGGCCTCCAAGTTTTGCAAACCAATGAAGGAATTTTTCTTTCCCGGTCTAAGTATGCTTGTGACCTTCTTCGTCTCTTTCACATGGATGATTGTAAACCAACCCCTTCTCCCTTCCAGTCTGGAGTGAAGATTCCTGCCACCTATCCTTCTCCTGAAGTTGATGCCACCCTGTACCGTCAGTTAGTTGGTAGCCTCTTATACTTGACTCATACCTGTAGTGATCTTTCCTTTGTTGTTGGTATTGTTGCCCGATATATGCAAACACCCCATGAAAGCCATTGGAAAGCAGCTAAAAGTATACTTCACTATGTTCATGGTACAATTCAGTTCGGGATACATTACAATTCAAAGAGGAATCCTTTATTGGTTGGTTTCATTGATTCAGATTGGGCCGGCGACCCTGATGATCAGAAGTCTATTGCAAGTTATGTGTTTAGCCTTGGTTCATGACCTATCACTTGGGCCTGTAAGAAACAACAGGCTATTGTACTTTATTCAGCAGAAGCAGAGTACCGAGCAACAATAAATGCAAGTCAGGAATCCCTGTGGCTTCGACATATCCTTTTAGAGTTTGGATTCCAGCACCAGCATCCGACCAGCCTTTGGTGTGACAATCAGAGTGCCATCAAGCTTGCCAAAGACCCAGTTGAACATCAGCGTAGCAAACACATCGAGCTACACATGCACTTCATCAGAAAACTAATTCATGATCAAGTTATTGAAGTGTTGTTTTTCCCTACAGAAGATCATGTTGCAAACATTTTCACAAAGTCTCTTATAGAAGCGAAGTTTTCCAAACTGCAATCTATGTTAGAAGTTCAGGAAGTTGTCATTAAGGGGGGATAGGCTCTAATGTCTCCTTCCTTCTCCTATTTTGTCACTATTGTAAATCCTTCAATCCTATCCCAAGTTGTTCTTAAGGGGGGATGTTAGGATATTTAGACACTTAGGAGTTAGTTAAGATCTACTTGGTCTATTGTTTCGTTAGGTAAAAGTGTGTTTTCTAGTGTGTTTCTTTAGTGTGCATTAGTATGCATTTCTAGATAGGAAATTTGACAGTCACGATATGTTCCCGACATAGAGTGATATGATGGTTCATACTCTCCTCAATCTTAACGGCCATTGATCTGTGGCTTAGCATCCGATTGGTCCATGATCTCTATTTAAAGGGCATAGAGGGTCATTTGTCGATGATTGATTGTGAGAAACTCTATTGTAAAATCTCTCTGTAATCTTTTTCTTTGCATTAATAAATTGCTCCAAGTGGTCACGTTGGTTGGGGTTGTGGATGTTTCCCCGTAGGGGTTTTACCATGTGAAAACATCAGTGTGTTGATCTTTGATCTAGTTATGTGAGTGGTTACTGAAGGTGTTCGTCCTCTGTTGGAATACCTGTGTTGTCGAACATATAGTACATTGTGTTATCACTCCAGGTGTCCTTCTAGATTATAGCTCAAAGAAGCCTGGTAACTTAACTATTTTCTTAATTATTTTCTCAATTGGATCAAGTCAGATGACTAAATCAGACCTGCTCTCTCAATACATGCATAAACATAACCAGATGACAAGGCTTTTAACTGTCACTATTCAGAGGGTTTGTAAATAAGTGAATGTATGGAGAATTCTTACTATGCTAGCAAATTCACACATAAAGATACATGAATGGCCAGTCACAATGAGTAAATGATATTTGCAATTCAACTCATCAAAGCAAAGATAGGATGACAACTATCAGGCTTTAGACAAACAGAATAAACATGAATTAAACATCCATGTGAAAATATAGAATAGACAGGAAAATGTAAATCTGAATAGGTAATTGCAAAAGAAGCTTGTATTAACTGATCTGCAAATGAGAAGCTTAAGTATAGAGTGTGAAAAATTCCCCAAGGTTGAACCCTTACTTCTTCCAAAGTGATAGGATTTATAGCCTTTACAAAACAGTTTCAGATCTTATAGGAATGGATCTAATATACTAATAATAGAAATTAATACAACAACTTTACATAAAATATGGATCTTGATCCCTTCCAAAAAACTTAATGATCTTCAATCTTCACATTATTGACACCTGCAAAGGTCTTCAAGGTGGTTATGAGGTAGTTGTATACCCTCTTCAACACCCGTTGTTGATCTACAATCAAAATAAGATAACCTTAAACCCATTTTCCTTCATATCTGTCAAAAATCTTTGAGGATATATGGAAAACTATGATAAAACTGATATAGATAATTATATTAATAACCTCCTTTGGTCACTTGTCTGCAAAATTCATGCCTCGAGCTCAAAATTCATTTTTCCCCTGTTTCTGCATTTTTGACGACTTGCTGGCCTAGGACAAGTGGAATTAGCCACCGAAAGTTTTGGGATTCGATGGCTTATTTCACCTTTGAAAATTGTTTAAGCCATCGAAAGTGCAGGTTTTGACAAAAAACAAAATCTTCAAAATCAGAAGTTGACTCTGTCTACTTTGATGAACCTTCGTGTAAATTCTCAGCCACTTTGGCTAAGACTTCAAGGTTTAAACGAGTAGTAGGTTTAGTAGTAAGCAATTTGATTTTAAAGCTCAGAAACATAACCCTCTTAACAAGTTTATAATTCTGTTGGATTACCTTTTTCTTCTTTCTTTTCTCCTTCACAAGAATGAGTGCCAATATTTCAAAGGAATCTTTGGTCTCTGCATCATTCTGGGTTAAGGTCTCGTACCTAGCTTTTAAAACTATTTCTAACTCTTCATACTCTGCAATTTTGTCTTTCAATTTCTGAATATTGACTGATTTGCTTACTTTCTTCTTGGTGGATGATTCACCTTTATCAAGGTTGGGAAATACTTCTGTCTGTTCCACATTATCCAAGACTAGCTCCATGTCTTCATACACTGAAGTTTCTTCTGCCATAGGTTCAGACTCAGAATCTGAGTAAGGAAAATTCAGAATATTTGTTTGTTTGATATTACCTTGCTCTACTACTTCACCGAAAACCAATTCTTCTTTGCCTTTTTATGCTTGGATGTAGATATTGGTTCCTCTGCTTGCATTGAAGTAATGTCCCTCCTTCTTCTTGAGCTGTTATGAGGTGTCAATAACTTCTTTTTGGATGTCTTTTTCTTATTTTCTGGATGATTTTCTAGTTCAAATCCTCCCCAAAAGAGAAAATGCTCCCAGGTCTTTCCCCTTCTCCCGAGCTCTTCCAAAACTATCAATTTTATAAGGCCAAAGTGGAACAATGTGTTCTTGATCTTATGTGGTTCAGCCTGGACCTTGTGAGACATTTTGGTAAGACTTTTGTGAAGGTAATATGGCAGGTTTAGAGGAATCTTTCCTATGAAGGGATCCATCAGTCTAAAATGGTAGAGCATTACTCTGTCATACCTTCCCTCACAGGTGATACAAACCTATATGGATTTAAGCAATTCTTGCCATTTCTTGTCCAGATGAGATGTTGGGATATCTTTCTTCCAGATGATGTCTTGAAACTGAGGTATAAGATAGGGTATGAACTCAATATTCTTAGTGGTGGTTGTTTTAAACCATTTTTCTCCTTCTCCTAGCATCTTTGTAGCAACCGCAATGATGGCTTCATCAATTTGCATCTCCAATGGTCCAATTGTCACTTTGCATCCATCATAAGTCCTGGAAAAATATTATGTCACTCCTTAATGGTATCCCTGCAATTTATGAACATATCTGAAAAAACCTGCATATGTAAACATCTAACAGATTTCTGGATGAGATTCTAGATACTTAACATCATCCAGCTATTTCCTAAGGGGAGCACCTCCTAGACCCATATTCAAATGCTATTAGTAATTGTAATCAACAACAAAATAAATTTGAAAGGGGAGACTCACACCTATGAAGGAGAATACTGATATTAGGCAGAGGAAAGATCTACATGTGTTCAAATGGTGGAAAGCCAAACCCTTATAGGGGATCTTGTGTCGAAAGGTTTAAATTGTAATGATTACAATGAACTTGATGGTGACAGATATCTAATAGAATGTCTGATGAATGCAATGATGATGAGGGAATTTGTTAGAAGTGACAGGGTTTCAAATTTAACACGGGGCTTTTAGATATTTTGGTAATGATAAGTCCAAATATGGAGGTTTATCTCGTGTCAACGTGTTATTTCCACTTCAAGCCGCTTACCAAAACATAATGACACATGTACCTTTTACCATTTCAAGCTATAGAAGATGCGCTGGACAAAAATCTTTCTCTGTGATTCTGGGGGCTAAGTGTGCCTTGTACCTGTCTTTTAAGCCATCGAAAGGGAAAAATTTTGGGGACTTACATCATGCTAGAACTTAACAGTTAGCCACCGAAAATCAATTCTTGGATTTTTCTTACATTCAAATGACAAACTCAATTATTCTTTGGAATAATAAGACTAACACCTATCTTTAAGACTTCAAACTCAAAAATTATTAATGTCACTTCCAAATAGTGAGCATCCTATCACCTAAGACTCAAAATTTACAATTTTATTCTAGGAGATAACTTATGGCTCCTATTGGAGATGAAATCCTCCCTATGAGGTTTCAAGAACCCTTATTGACTCAATATCCTTTCCTATCACCTAAGACTCAAAAATACTTGACTTGCAATATTCCATTGGGCATGGAGTTATTCTGACAAACAAATTGAAAATGACAAACTGCAAGTAAATATTTACAATGAAATCAGGCTTGAAAAAGCCTTATGATAAATAAAGTTTTAGAAAATTCCCATTGAATGGGCCACCTGTTAATTCTTCACCTTCCAAATTTTTCAAAATGAAAGTGTTGTTATGTTGTACTGATGAAATGATGAATGGACTTGTCCACATAGCATCAAATTTTCCATGTTTTTCTTTCTCTTGTATTGTTGCATCCCATTTTAAGACAAAATCACTTGTTTTGAAAATGTCTGCCTTCACCTTTGAAATATCCCTGATCCCGCTGATCAAGATATTTGCTATTGTTCTAATGCTATGTCTTGCAGATCTGATACACTGGGGGTTTCTGGATGCGTTTCAGTTGTATGTTTGAGATCTTAATGGTTATTGCATGTGCATGTGGGTTATTGCATGTGCATGTGGGTTATTGCATGTGCATGTTGGTTATTACATGTGCATGTTGCATATTTAAGGTTTAAACAACATATAAAGGATGCATGAAAAAGTAGAGAACATCAATTGCCCAATATCATGTATAATAACGGTTCGATCATAGAAATACAATAGCCTACTAGAAATATAGAATATAAACGCCAGTCAGATCTCATGGATTATTACTGGAATACAATCAAATAACATAAAAATACCCGTGATTAGAAGATGATAGTAGATCTGATACATGCATGGATAGATCGACAAAAATACGTGATTCTGGAGAAATATGGTAACCGCTACCAGCTGGAAAACTCGTCCGGAAGAATGGACTATCAAAATGCGCAAAAAAATGCTCCAATAGAAGTGCCCTAGCCTCTAGACTGAAATGGATGAGTATCAGATCTCTTATCCGGTCTCTAAGGCACTGGATCTGGACCCCTGGGGGGGTTGCGCACCTCCTGGAGCACTGGATGCTCCCAAAAGGATTCCACCAACAGAATCTACTTCTATATGGCTCAAAATGATCATCTCACCAAATAAGGAAATGGGTCGAAAGGATCTGTCCGGATCTGCTCTGAAACTCTGCATGCAACACCAAATGTCTGTCAGGAAGAGTTGCGCCCTAAATGGCTGAATGAGTCGATCTGCAAGATTCCACCATCAGAATCTGATGATATATATCTCAATAGAAGCACCCTGGCTGGATCTCAAATGGGTTGGAAGGAAACTGCAATCTGGATACGGGTCTCGTGCAGCTCTCCAAACCCTCAAACTAGCTTGCGCCCTCACTGGATGAGTTGCGCACTCTGCAATGGATACTCGTGAGTAGTATGGTGAAATACCTGGATGGTATCTCCGATGGGCTAGGGTGTGTCTCTCAACACCAAAACCGATCAATGGTGGTGGTTTCCTCCAGAAATCCACAAAACAGTAAGGTCGGCTCTCCTCCTCCTCTCGGAACTGTCAACATCAAATCATAACAATGCATAATGAGAAATTAGGTCAAATTCCTCCCTTTATATCTTTCTCGACCTAATTCTTCATTGACATCACTTAACCTAGGCACCTTTCCTCCTAAGTGATTTATTTGTCAATTAAGTCCCCCCCTTATCACCTTTCCATTCTAATTCTCTGTTGACTTAGGCTTAAGTGACTTTTCCTAAGTATTTCAGCTTAATTCATCATTTAGCCTTAATTCCTCCTTATTTCTCCATCTGGTTCCCTGTTTGTGCCTAACTATAGTCTACAGGAACATATAGACTACTAAGTCACTCCCTGCTAGCCTAATCTTGGGGACGGGACATCACAGTCCTCCCTTCCCGAGATTGTTTGTCCTCAAGCAACATCAATCCTGGGTGTTGCAGAATATGCTCTCCCTCCCATGTGGAATCCTCCACTAGAAGACCCCTCCATCTAACCAAACACTCTCTGATATCCTGCTCCTCAATCTGTGTTCTCTCTGCTCTAGTACCTCCTCTGGCACTAGTTCCAACTGTCCCTCCTCATCCAAGGGTGGCAACTCCTGTGAAATGCTAATCTGTTGTCCCACCGCCTTTTTAAGGCAAGAGACGTGAAACACGTTATGAATCTTGCTACCCTCTGGTAGCTCTAGCTCATATGCCACCTCGCCTATCCTCCTGATGACTCTGTATGGCCCATAGAACTTTGGCTTCAGTTTATCTGCTCCACTCCTCTTCAAGGAAGATTGTTGGTATGGCTGGAATCGCAGGAAAACCAAGTCTCCTACCTCAAAACTGCGCTCAACTCTGTGTCGATCTGCATATATCTTCTGCTAATTCTGAGTTGACTGCAAGTTCTCCTTTGCTAATTGCAGGATCCTTTGACTCTCCTCCACCCAATCCTTGGTCCCCGGGACCTTGCTGTCCCCAAATACAGTATCTATAAAGGAGGGTGCATCGTATCCATACAATGCCCTGAATGGTGACATCCTGATGGACATATGGTAAGTTGTGTTGTAGCAATACTCACCCATATGTAACCATCTCACCCAAGTGCATTGTTGTCCCCCCACATAGTTCCTCAGATACCCTTCCACCCATTTGTTGACGATCTCTTTCTGCCCATCTGTCTGTGGGTGGTAGCTGGTACTCGTAGCTAACTCTGTGCCTGTCAATCTGAAAAAGCTCCTGCCAAAATGCGTTGATGAAGCGTCCATCCCTATCATTGACTATCTGCCTGGGTAACCCATGCAACCGGAATACCTCCTTGAAGAACAAATCTGCTACCTGTATGACCTTGTAGTCTGTGGGTATGGCGAAGAAATGTGTGAACTTGGTCAGTCTGTCGACCACTACAAATATACAGTCCCTTCCCTGCACTCTAGGGAGGCCTGTAATGAAATCCATGGAAATGCTTTCCCATTTCTGCTCTGGAATGGACAGAGGCTGAAGTAACCCTGCGCGATGTGTCTGCTCGGACTTGTTCTGCTGACAAGTCGTGCACTCTCGTATGTGTTTCATCACGTCATCCTTGAGACCCTTCCATGAGAATCTCTCCCTGATCTTCCTATAAGTTTTGAAATATCCTTGATGCCCTATTGTTGGTGAATCATGACACACCTTCATAATCTTCCCTTTCAGGGTGGATTCTGGAACCAAGTAGATCCGGTTCTTGTAGAAAATGACGTCATCCAGAACCCGAAACCTATCAGCAATCACTTGCCCGTCCATCACCTCACAATCAAATTTGTTTTTGGAGTATTCCACCAACAAATGAGTTTTCCAATATGTACAGATATCCATCATCGAACATCTTGTTGGTCTCCTGGACAATGCATCCGCCACAACATTCCTTTTTCCCTTGACATACTCAATATCAAAGTCGAATGCTTGGATATTTGAGACCCACTTCTGCTGCCTCTCGCTGAGGTCTTTCTGGTCAAGGAAATCCTTGAGATTGTTATGATCAATCTTCACTACAAACCTGCTGCCAACCAGATACTGCCTGAATTTGGTTAAAGCATGCATGATTGCTAGCATCTCCTTGTTGTAAATAGGATAGAGTCTCTCTGACTCATCAATCTTCCTACTCTCAAACACAATGGGGTGGCCCCCCTGCATCAATACTGCTCCAATCCCCACCCCTGTTGCGTCGCACTCTAAGACGAATGGCTGAGAAAAGTCTGGTTGGGCTAGAACAGGGCATGTGCTTATAACCTCCTTCATTTTGTTGAAGGTCTGTTGTGAATCCTCTATCCAATGAAAAGCACCCTTCTTTGTCAAGTCTGTGAGTGGTGCTCCCAACTGTGAAAAACCCTTGACAAACTGCCTGTAGTAACTGCATAACCCAAAGAATCCTCTTAGCTCCGTGAGATTCTTGGGTGTTGGCCAATCCACAATGGCTCTGATCTTTTCTTGGTGAACCTGTACTCCCTTCCCACTGATGATATTCCCTAAGTACAGTAGTTCTCTCATGCCAAATTCACATTTGGATTCCTTGGCATATAAAGACTGGGTCTTCATAGTATCCAAAACCTTCTCCAAATGTGCTAAATGCTCATCCCATGTCTTGTTGTAGATCAATATATCGTTGAAGAATACCAAAAGGTACTTCCTCAACTGTCCTCTAAAGATATGGTTCATGCAAGACTGGAAAGTGGTTGGTGCGTTGGTCAGTCCAAATGGCATGACCAAGAACTCAAAATGTCTAAAATGGCATCGGAATGTTGTCTTCTCAATATCCTACTCCCTGATGCTGATCTGATGGTATCCTAAATGTAGATCAATCTTGCTAAAGAAGACTGCCCCATGCAACTCATCCATCAACTCATCTATCCATGGAATAGGGTAACGATTCTTGATCGTTTTCTTGTTGAGCTCTTTGTAATCGATGCACATCTGTAATGTGTCATCCTTCTTCAGTACCAGTACTACTGAAGATGCAAAAGGACTCCTGTTGGGCCTGATATGCCCCATAGCGAGCAATTCTTTGATTGATTTCTCAATTTCGTCCTTAAATTTCTTGGGGTTTCTATAAGGTGTTGTAATCACTGGTGTGGCCCCTGCCTCTAACTCAATCATGTGCTCAAAACCTCTGTCTGGTGGTCTCCCTGGTGGTATCGGCCCAAATACTGGCTCATAACGTCCCAGAAGCTCTCTGATCTGTGGATGGTACTGCTCCCTACCCTCTGAGTCTTTTTGCGTGGTGATCCAACACTCTGCTGCATAAGCCACATCACCATGATGAAAAATCTGCTCCATCCTCTTTGTCGATACTGCCCGAGGCGCCCCTATAGACATACCTCTCAGCACAACTCTCGATCCACTGGCATCTTTGAAGCTCATGGTCAATGTCTGATAGTTGAACCCAATATCCCCCAATGAATATAAGTATTGTACCCCCAATACGGCATCCGTATCTGATAGGTCAACTACATAAAACATGTCAGTCAGGGTGTAGTTGCCAAGTTTGACCTCTAGGTCAAGGATCATGTCTAAGCATGACATCATGTATCCATCAGCCACTGCCACATGGAATCCCTCAAACTCCTCTGTGCGTAACCCTCTCCTGGCTACCAAGGATGCA
>ML786240.1:118562-151315 GCA_009831015.1 Picea engelmannii | reverse complement strand
CATGTGGGCCCCGTTTGGGTAAGTTGGTGCATCAACTTCCCGGGGTCGTAACTTTTGCATACGATCTCCGTTTTAGGCGTGTGATAGCTCGTTGGAAAGGTATCGTTGAGGAGATTCATTTTGGGGGCTCAATCATGCCTTCGTATATCATTGAGAACCTCGATCTCGAAAAAACTTCATTTAGGCCCTCAAAATGGCCCCGGAAGTGAAAACCTGCTAAAAATAGTAAATTGCCAAAATGGCCAGAAAACTGTTTTGATCCATTTGGAAAAGGTGGGTGGCCCCCGATATCCACCTGGATCACCCTTTCACCTCTCTACGAGGTTTGGCCTCTTCCTGGGACTTGGCCTTGGCCAATATCTGAGGATTCTTCAGCTGCTGCTCTAGCTCATGGGTGGTCTCAGTCTCTGAATCACTGTCTGTAGGTGCCTTAATATCCTCATCCTCCTCCTCACTGCCTAATTTTACCTCAATATAGTGGATTTGTCCCTTCCCCATGCATCTATGCCCAGGGACCCAAGGATCTCTGCAGGAGAAGCAAAGCTTCTTCCTCATAAACTCCCGTCGTGTATCATCATCCAACTTGGGCTTGCCCTTCCACTCCCTTGGAGGATTATTTTGATCCTTGTCTCTCTGTGGTACAAAGGGTTTAGTGAAAGGTTTAGTTTTTGGCACCGAATCCGCCAAATCTCTAGTGCGTCGGATGGAATCCTGCAAGGAATGAGGGCGGTATGCCTTCACCCAACCTCTCAAGGGTTCTGTGAGCCCTTCGATGAATATCATGACCAATCGCGGCTCAGATATGTATGTCACTGCCACTGCTACTCTCTGAAACTCCGAAATGAATACCTTTGTTGTGCCAGTTTGTCTCAACTGGGCTAAATCTCTGAAGTGGATCTCGGGATCCCTCCTATAAAATCTATCCATGAGTCTCTATGTGAACTCTCTGTAGGAGGTGATGTGATTGTGACCCAATGTCACCAATCCATGATACCACCACTCATGTGCCTCACCCTCCAAGTGTAGGGTGGCGAAACTGATGGCCTCTGCCTCGGTCATATGGTTGAGCTTGTAGTAGGTATCTAGTTTCTGTACCCAAGCTCTAGCAGTGCATCTGGATGATCCGTCAAAAGAAGGTATGGTGAGTTTACCAACTTTTCGGATGAAGTCAATGCTATGCCCCTACAGCTGCTGCTGCTGCTGCCCTCCCCTCTGTGGCTCTCTAAGACTGTTCCTGAGTCTAAGTCCACAATACTCAACTAAGGTCATGTCCTGATGAAAGTCATGGCCTAAGGCCGCATACTCTCTCTGATACTCTGCAATGTCCTCTACATGTGTGTCCGGTCTCTGTGCTATCAATATCTATGCTGCTACTGGGGTTGCCCTCTGGAAACTGGGAAACAACGGACGTGGAATCCTACTCGCAGAGGTATACGTGCGAGTGGGTGACTGGGATCTACTTCCTGCCC
Organism: Picea engelmannii; assembly: GCA_009831015.1. Taxonomy (NCBI): domain Eukaryota; kingdom Viridiplantae; phylum Streptophyta; class Pinopsida; order Pinales; family Pinaceae; genus Picea; species Picea engelmannii. The sequence goes on along the minus strand of ML786240.1, from coordinate 149,846 downwards.
CTAAGTTCCCATGCACTGCATGTGGGCCTTGAGTGCCCGAAATATCTACCATAGCCAGTCTATCTGCTACCTGAGCCAAAGACTAAGACATGGTCTGTTGGCTAGCTAGCATGTCACTGATAATCTGCATGAAGGCTACATCTGGATCCACTGGGGCCTTACCACTGCCCTCTGGTCATTCATACCTATCACTTAGCCTCTTCTCTGCTTCGCACTCAGCCTCGCGCTCTGCTCGTCACTCTGCTTCTCTAAGTGCCTCTTCCTCTTCCTCTGAACTGGGAGGCAAGGGAGGAAAGTTAGGTCTGTCCCTTCTTCCCCTGCGTCGATTGTATGTGACATATTCGTCACCTTCGTGCTCACGTCCATCTAGTTCTTCTGCTGGATTCATGGTCTTTAGTCACAGGCTAGCAGGACTAAAGCTCTGATACCATTGAAATATCCCTGATCCCGTTGATCAAGATATTTGCTACTGTTCTAATGCTCTGTCTTGCAGATCTAATACACTGGGGGTTTCTGGATGTGTTTCAGTTGTATGTTTGAGATCTTAATGGTTATTGCATGTGCATGTGGGTTATTGCATGTGCATGTTGGTTATTACATGTGCATGTTGCATATTTAAGGTTTAAACAACGTATAAAGGATGCATGAAAAAGTAGAGAACAACAACTGCCCAATATCATGTATAATAACGGTTCGATCATGGAAATACAATAGCCTACTGAAAATATAGAATATAAACGTCAGTTAGATCTCATGGATTAGTACTGGAATACAATCAAATAACATAAAAATACCTATGATCAGAAGATGATAGCAGATCTGATGCATGCACGGATAGATCGGAAAAAAATACACGATTCCGGAGAAATATGGTAACCGCTACCAGCTGGAAAACTCGTCCAGAAGAATGGACCGTCGAAATGCATTGGAAACTTCTCCAATAGAAGCGCCCTGGCCTCTAGACTGAAATGGATGAGTATCGGATCTCGTATCCAGTCTCTAAGGCACTGGATCTGGACCCCTGGGGGGTTTACGCACCTCCTGGAGCACTGGATGCGCCCAAAAGGATTCCACCAATGGAATCGGCTGCTATATGGCTCAAAACGATCGTCTCACCAAATAAGGAAATGGGTCATAAGAATCTGTCTGGATCTGCTCTGAAACTCTACATGCAACACCAAATGTCTGTCAGGAAGAGTTGCGCCCTAAATGGCTGAATGAGTCGATCTGCAAGATTCCACCGTCAGAATCTGATGATAGATAGCTCAATAGAAGCACCCTGGTTGGATCTCAAATGGGTTAGAAGGAAACTGCAATCTGGATACGGGTCTCGTGCAGCTCTCCAAACCCTCAAACTAGCTTGCGCCCTCACTGGATGAGCTGCACACTCTACAATGGATACTCCTGAGTAGTACAGTGAAATACCTGGATGGTATCTCCGATGGGATAGGGTGTGTCTCTCAACACCGAAACCGATCAATGGTGGTGGTTTCCTCCAAAAATCCACAAAACAGTAAGGTCGGCTCTCCTCCTCCTCTCGGAACTCTCAACATCAAATCATAACAATGCATAATGAGGAATTAGGTCAAATTCCTCCCTTTATATATTTCTCGACCTAATTCTTCGTTGACATCACTTAACCTAGGCACCTTTCCTCCTAAGTGATTTATTTTTCAATTAAGTGCCCCCCTTATCACCTTTTCATTCTAATTCTCCATTGACTTAGGCTTAAGTGACTTTTCCTAAGTATTTCGACTTAATTCATCGTTTAGCCTTAATTCCTCCTTATTTATCCATATGGTTCCATGTTTGTGCCTGAATATAGTCTACGGGAACATATAGACTACTAAGTCACTCCCTGTTGGCCTAATCTTGGGGATGGGACATCACAACCTTCTTGTCAAAAATCTCCTTCATTTTCCTCAGATGTAATTCTATTTTCTCTAACAATTGTTCTTTGACTTGTTGCAACTCCACCAAATGAAGAATTCTTCTGTTAAGGTCATTAGGTTCAAAATCCTCTTCTTGCAAAAATTTAGCTACTAGTAATGCAAGATGAATTGGAAAGACAACTTCAATGCCATATACCAGTTTGAAAGGAGATGTGCCAACTGATTTTTTGTTAGTCACCCTATCAGTCCACAATGCAAACTTTAGTTTTGAATCCCAACTCCTTTGATTTTGCTCCAACAATTTTTTGATTATCCTCACCAGACTTTTGTTGGATGATTCAACAAGTCATTGCCTTGAGGATAGTATGATGTAGAGTGTACCAGTTGAATGCCCATGTCTTCGCACAATTTCACCAAGGATTTGTCATTAAAAGGAGCAGCATTATCTGTAACCAATCTTTTCGGGCAGCCAAATCTAGAAAAAATGTGATCATATAAAATATTTACAATCACAGTATGGTTAGCATTCCTAACAGGAATAGCTTCAATCCATTTTGTAAAATAACAGTGGAAACTAAAATCCATTTGTGTTGATTACTAGATGGTGGATGTAACTCTCCTATAAAATCCAACCCCCATTGTTGGAATGGGCCTGTGACCACAATAGGCTTCAGAGGAAGAGATTTCAACTGTTGCTTTCCAGCAAACCTTTGACATTTATCACATTTCTTAACATAAGCACATACATCAGAAAACAAGAAAGGCCAATAATAAATTGCTCTTAGAATTTTGTGGCCAGTTGTTTTCCAATAGTGATGGCAACCACACTCACTACTATGAAATTATGTCATGATCTGAACTGACTCTTCTTCATTTATGCATCTCAAAAGTAAACCAGAGGGATCCTTCCAAAAGAGCATTTTATCATTAATGCAGAATTTAATTTCTTTGAGTTTTAGGGCTCTCACCTGTGTTTTGCTCATCTTTGGAGGAGCTGAAAGGTTCTGTAAGAAATAAATTATTTTGGTGTACCAATCACAGTCAGCCAAATGGGGAGATACATGTAGGTTATGACTATGCTTCTCTACTAAAATCTCAGATTGCATACTCTCTACATTTATGCCAACAAAATGTATCCCTAGTACTTTGCAATTTTCCTCTGCAAGCAAATTTTCTAGTCCTTGACCTTTGACTAGTTTGATGGGTTTGATTTCAATATCAAATTCAATCATCTTGGCAATCCACTTACTTCTCTTTCCATCAATATCAGGTTGAATGAGAACATCCTTTGCAGAGCTAGAAGGAACATATGCTATCACCTTGGCCTGCAATATGTAAATTCTTAAAGTCTTTAGAGATTTAATCAATGCATAAGCCTATTTCTCAATAGGATCATACTTGATTTATGCATCTCTTAACACCTTGCTGAAAAATGCTACTGGTTGTTCATGTCCATCTTTATTCTTCTGTAATAAAACTGTTGCAATAGTATCATTAGATGCAAAAGAAAAAATATAGAAATCTTTGCAATAATCAGGGCTAATTAAGACTGGAGCTTTCATAATAGCCTTCTTGGTACTTTCAAATGAATTCCTTGCCTCCTCTGTCCATTTAAATTCTGAAACTTTTTTCAACATGCAAGTGATGTGTTTGGTGAGATCTGCAAAATTTGCAATGAATCTTCTGATAAAATTTATTTTTCCTAGGAAAGATTGAATATCTTTGTTGGATCTTGGAATGGACAATTTTTGTATTGCTTCCAACCTTGCAGGATCTATCTTAACACCTTCAGCAGAAACTATGTGTCCAAGAAGCTTACCTTATTTTAATGAAAAAAGTGATTTTTTGGGATTCAAAGAAACACCATACCTTCTACACTTCAGGAAAGTCTTCCTCAAATGGTGCGCATGATCCTCATGACTGTGAAAGAAAATTGTGATATCATCCAAATAAATCAGCACAAATTTGTCCTTTTCACCTATAAAATCAATATCCATGGCCCTTTGAAATGTGGCCCCTACATTAATCAAACCAAATGGCATCTTGGCATACATAAATGTTCCCCAAGGTGTTGTAAAAGCAGTCTTTTTTCTGTCTTCCGGATAAACTGAAATCTGATTGTACCCTGAGAAACCATCAATGAATGACATGACACTTGCTCCTGAAACTCTCTGCAAAATATGATCCATTTTGGGTAATGGATAATTATATTTTCTTGAACATTTATTTAGGTTTCTTAAATTGACACAAAGTATGATTTCACCATTCTTCTTTCTGACTGGAACTAAATTAGCAATCCATTTTGAGTATCTTAATGGAATGATAATTTTAGCCTTTAGCAATTTCTTTATCTCTTTTTCCATGGTGGGCAACAACAATGGGTTGAATAATCTCAATTTCTGTTTAAAAGGTTTTGTATCTTTATTTAGAGGAATTTTGTGTTCTATAATCTGAGTATTATAGGTCTTGATATCACTGTATTCCCATGCAAAAACATCAAAAAATTCCTTCAATAAGTCTCCATAATCAGATTTTTGTTGATCTGATAAGTGAGAGGCCAGATTTACATATTTTGGATTTTATTCATTTGATACATCACACTTGAACACATCAAATTCTTCTTCTTTCTTTTCAAGCTTCACTGCCACACCATTATGATCAAACAATTTCTCAAGTGGGACCAAGCCTTTAGGAATATGATTTGTAGGAAGTTGTATAATATCATGAGACCCAATTGTGTTTCTGAAATTCAGCTTCTGAACTTTTTCATCATTTTCATTCTCCTAGTCAATTTGCAAATCTGAATATTCATCTACAACCCCAAGGAATCTACTGAGTTCTTCATCATCTTCAAATACCTTCCATAATTTGAAATTATCAGGTAAGGATGGTATGTACTTAACCTAAATTTCATAATTTAGTCTAGGAGGCAATGGTGGAATGAATGTGTTGGCTGAAACAACAACAGAATCAGTCAACTGATTCATAGCTCTAGGAATGTATGATATTTTGAACTCAACAAATGCATCAATCAACCTGAGAACTTCATCTTTGTATGCCTTAAACCTTACATGCTTTTCTTGGAAATATTTATTTACCTGTTGAATAATCAGATCAACATCTCCATATGCTTGTAGTCTCTGAATTTTCATCTCCTTTGCAGCGTTCAACCCCAAAAGAAAAAATTCATATTCAGAAATATTATTAGTCACCTTGAAATCAAGATTGAAAGATAAATGAGTGGTTTCCTTTGATGGTGAAATAAAAACAACCCATGCCCCATCAAAAAACATGTTCCAAACATCATTTTCCACAACTTTTGTGGGTTGTACAATAGGTTATTTAAGAAGCAGTGAAGGTGATTTTGAATCATCAATTTGCAAAATACAAGATCCAAGATCTGTGTCAACTGAATAGATAAGATGATTAGTGATATTTTTCTCATCACTAATGATATATGCTAATTGTGATTCTTTGTATAGTCTTTTATTCTCTCCTCCAAAAACAGGGACAATGGCATAAGAAAGGTCCATCTGCAAAGTACCTCCTAACCTCTTCATCCATGATCTAGATAATAAAGTTCCAAACTTTGGTGGTATCTCTACTACAACAATGTCCATAACCATGGTTTTCATAGGTAACTGAGTTGATGTGACTGCTAAGTCTTTGATCAATCCTAGACATTATACTTTTCTTGAATCAAATGAAAAGAGATCATGGTATGTCTTGGTGATTTCCAATCCTAATTCATCCATAACAGCTTTAGGCATTAGGTGTGAGAAGCTCCAGAGTCTAATAGGCAGTTATGAAGGATATTTTCATATATGTTCAGAGATATATAGAATGGTGGAGAGCTATCATCTATGTCTTCTATCATAGGACCTAGAACCACAATTGGTTTATCATCTTGTAGGTTTATAAAATCAGTAGAAACAGAGGTAGATTTAGGTTCAAGAGTCTTGAGGATGTCTTTTTTAAAAGATTCATTCTTCATCAATTCAGTCAAGGGTATGTGAATCTTAATATTTTGAATTTCATATTCAAAATTGAAAGAGTAAGGAACTTTATCAGAGTTTCTTACCTCATTTGCAGGAGATTTCAACACAGTCTGGTCATTTTTTGGAATCTGATCTTTCTTTGTTTGTTGTTTTGTAGGTGCAACAATATTCTTAGGAGGAGATTGGGTATCTTGTTTTCCAGAATTGGATTTTGATCTCAAGTTGTAGCCATTTTGATTATCAGTCTGAATAACAACCTTCTCACTAAAATTCAGATTTACCTAATCATTAATGAGAGCTTAATCATAGTCACTTTGGGTTAGATAAGATTTCTCTGCATCATCTCCAACACAGTGAATGCTCTCTTCTTCCTTTTCTTGAAAATCATCATCTTCTTCATCCATTACAGTATTTTGAAAGGGATCTTTAATTTTCTGATCATCAACAATATTTTTATCTCTCTGTAGAATCTGTACTTGTTGATTATTACTTCTAAAATTGTTTTGATTAGGATTTCTGGGAGCAAACTGATAAGGACCTTTAACTTTAGTAGGTTGTTTAGATTCAATTTTCAATTTGGACATTTCTGAAGTCAATGTTTTGATCATCTTTTCCATCTTGTCAATATTTGGGTTTGAATGTGATGAGGAAGAAATCTCTTCTTTATGTTTTCTTCTATCAACTTTCCCTTTCAATTTGTCAGCAGCTAAAATGTTTGACTCAACCTCTAAAGCTACATCTTGCATCAGAGAAGAAGTAGCAGGTCTTCTTTCTCTCAACAGTAAACATAATTCTGAGTCAAAGGAATTTGCATAAGTAATTTTAGCTGAAGTATCAGTAGGTTTAATCTCAGTAGGGATCTTGCTATACATCCTATTAAACCTTTTGGTAAAATCTGAGACTGACTCTCCATTCTCCTTTTTCAAATTGCCAAACTTTGTAATGTAGTAAAGGAAATATATCCTATCTCCCCAATGTTTCAAAAAGATATCATCTAATTCTTCAATCCCAGCTATTGACCCAGCAGGTAGCTCTTTAAACCATTTTCTAGCATGACCATGCAAACTTAGAACAAAAACCCTAGTCCAAACATCCTCTTCTTCAATATTTAAGTTTTTTGCATAGCTATAAAAAGCTTCTATATGTTCTTCTGCAGTGACATCTCCCTCTCCAATGAACTTAGGCATGTACTTTTGGTAATCTCCAGTAGGCATAGCTGAAGGGGGATTAGGTAGATTAAGACGTGCATATCTAGCAGCAAGGATCTTTTGCATTTTGGTTAGGTTTTGGGCAGGTCCAGCCATATTCACTGTTGGTGTAGGAGGTGAAATACTTAAAGACGATTCTTCAATAGTGGGAGGATACGAAGGATTTACTTGGAAGGGAAGAGATTATTTTGATGGAAAAGAAGAGATATATGAGTCTTTATAAAAAAAATCAAGGTGTTCAGATAGGTTTTCTTCTCCTTTAGAAGTCAACTCTTGAAGTATGTGTTCAACAACAAGAAGATTGGTGTGAATATCTATATGACCTTCTTCTTGTTCTGAGTGAAAAGATTTAAAACATGAAGAGTTGTTATTTTTCACTAAGGGCTTAGATGATCCTTCAATCAAAATAGAATATGATACTTCTTCTAAAACAACATTTCCCTCATGACAAGAAATTGTTGGTTCTTCTACTGATGTGACAATTGATTCTACACTGACAATCTTTTAAGATGAAGATTCAATATTTTATTTTATCGATTCCTTAGAATGAGAAAGAGGATTACTTTGAATACTTGATTTTGAATTCTGTCCTTGAAATGCTCTTCCTCTTCTGAGAATTTATTAAGGGTTAGGTACCGGAAGAACAAGTGGTTTATGAGGATTCACTCTGGTGTTGATTCCTTTGGGAGCCAGAATGAAAAAATAGTGGAGTCGCTAAATACATGATTACAAACTTTTCTGTATCCAACCTTTGTCTATCATCAAAGATTAGATCTGTATCGTCTCCCAGGGAAGATTGCTTCAACTTCAATCTCCTCTACCCAGTAACGGCGCCAATTTGTTATCACTCCAGGTTTCCTTATAGGTTGTAGCTCAAAGAAGCCTGGTAACTTAACTATTTTCTTAATTATTTTCTCAATTGGATCAAGTCAGATGAATGAATCAGACCTGCTCTCTCAAGACATGCATAAACATAACCATATGACAAGGATTTTAACTATCACTATTCAAAGGGTTTGTAAATAAGTGAATTTATGGAGAATTCTTACTATGCTAGAAGACTCACACATAAAGATACATGCATGGCCAGTCACAATGAGTAAATGATATTTGCAATTCAACTCATCAAAGATAGGATGACAGTTATCAGGATTTAGACAAATAGAATAAACATGAATTAAACATCCATGTGAAAATATAGAATAGACAAGAAAATGTAAATCTGAACAGGTAATTGCAAAAGAAGCTTGTATCAACTGATCTGCAAATGAGAAGCTTAAGTACAGAGTGTGAAAAAGTCCTGAAGATCGAACCCTTACTTCTTCAAAAGTGACAGGCTTTATAGCCTTTACAAAACAATTTCAGATCCTATAGGAATGGATCTAATATACTAATAATAGAAATTAATACAACAGCTTTACATAAAATCTGGATCTTGATCCCTTCCCAAAAAGTTAATGATCTTCAGTATTCACATTCTCGACACCTGCAGAGGTATTCAAGGCGGTGACAAGGTAGCTCGATACCCGCTTCAACACCTGTTGTTGATCTACAATCAAAATAGGATAACCTTAAACCCATTTTCCTTCATATCTGTCACAAATCTTTCAGGATATATGGAAAAATCCGATCAAATTGATATAGATAATTATATTAATAACCTCCTTTGGTCACTTGTCTGCAAAATTCATGCCTCGAGCTCAAAATTCATCTTTCCCTTGTTTCTGCATTTTCAACGACTTACTGGCTTGGGACAGGTGGAATTATCCACCGAAAGATTTGGGATTTGGTGGCTTATTTCACCTTTGAAAATTGTTTAAGTCGCCGAAAGTGCAGGTTTTGACAAAAAACAAAATCTTCAAAATCAGAAGCTGATTATGTCTACTTTGATGAACCTTCGTGTAAATTCTCAGCCACTCTGGCTAAGACTTTGAGGTATGAACGATTAGTAGTTTTAGTAGTAATCAATTTGATTTTAAATCTAAAAAATCTAACCTTCTTAGCAAGTTTATAATTCAGTTGGATTACCTTTTTCCTCTTTCTTTTCTCCTTCACGCGAATGAGTGCCAATATTTCAAAGGCATCTCTGGTCTCTGCATTATTATGGGTTAAGGTCTCATACCTAGATTTTATAACTCTTTCTAACACTTCCTACTCTGCAATTTTGTCTTTCAATTCTGAATCTTGACTGATTTGCTTACTTTCTTCTTGGTAGATGATTCACCTTTATCAAGGCTGGGAAATACTTTTGTATGTTCTGCATTGTCTAAGACTGGCTCCATGTCTTGATACACTGATGTTTCTTCTGCCATAGGTTCAGACTCATAATCTGAGTAAGGAAAATTCAGAATATTTTTTTGTTTGATATTACCTTGCTCTGTTGCTTCACTAAAAACCAATTTCTTCTTTTTCTTTTTATGCTTGGATGTAGATATCGGTTCCTCTGCTTGCATTGGAGTAATGGCCCTCCTTCTTCTTGAGTTGTTCTGAGGTGTCAATAACTTCTTTTTGGATGTCTTTTTCTTATTTTCTGGATGAGTTTCCAGCTCAAATCCTCCCCAAAAGAGAAAATGCTCCCAGGTCTTTCCCCTTCTCCTGAGCTCTTCCAAAACTATCAATTTTATAATGCCAAAGTGGAACAACGTGTTATTGATCTTATATTATTCATCCTGGACCTTGTGAGAGATTTTGATAAGACTTATGTAAAGGTAATATGGCAGGTTCAAAGGATTCTTGCCTGTGAAGTGATCCATCAGTCTAAAAAGGTAGAGCATTACTCTGTCATACCTTCCCTCACAGATGATATAAACCTGTATGGATTTAAGCAATTCTTTCCATTTCTTGTCAAGATGAGATGTTGGGATATCTTTCTTCCAAATAATGTCTTGAAACTGAGGTTTAAGATAGGGTATGAACTCAATATTCTTAGTGGTGGTTGTTTTAAACCATTTTTCTCCTTCTCCTGACATCTTTGTAGCAGCTACAATGTTGGCTTCATCAATTTCCATCTCTAGTGGTCCAATTGTCACTTTGCATCCATCATAAGTCCTGGCAAAATCTTATGTCACTCCCTGATGGTATCCCTGCAATTTTTGAACGTATCTGAAAAAACCTGCATCTGTAAACATCTAACAAATTTCTGGATGAGATTCCAGATACTTAACATCATCCATCTCTTTCCTAAGGGGAGCACCTCCTCGACCCATCTGCAAATGCTATTAGTGACTGTAATCAACAACAAAATAAATCTAAAAGGGGAGACTCACACCTATGAAGGAGAATACTGATATTAGGCAGAGGAAAGATCTACATGTGTTCAAATGGTGGAACCCAAACCCTTATAGGAGATCTTGTGTCGAAAGGTTTAAATTGTAATGATTACAATGAAATTGATGGTGACAGATATCTGATAGAATGTCTGATGAATGCAATGATGATGAGGGTATTTGTTAGAAGTGGCAGGGTTTCAAATTTAACACGAGGCTTTTAGATCTTTTGGTAATGATAAGTCCAAATATGGAGGTTTAGCTCGTGTCAACGTGTTATTTCCACTTCAGGCCGCTTACCAAAACATAATGAAACCTATACCTTTTACCATTTCGAGTTGTAGAAGATGCGCTGGCAAAAAATATTTCTCTGCGATTCTGGGGGCTAAGTGCACCTTGTACCTATCTTTTAAGCTACCGAAAGGGAAAACTTTCGGGGACTTACATCATGCTAGAACTTAATCGTTAGCCATTGAAAATAAATTCTTGGATTTTCTTACATTCAAATGACAGACTCAATTATTCTTTGGAATAATAAGACTAACACCTATCTTTAAGACTTCAAACTCAAAAATTATTAATGTCACTTCCAAATAGTGAGCATCCTATCACCTAAGACTCAAAATTTACAATTTAATTCTAGGAGATAACACATTTGATGATGATAAGGATGCCACATCATCACAAAGGTGTCCACATCAACACTTTGTACACTTATCAACATATGGAGCATTGTAAGAGCCACATGAGCATATATCCACTTGGCATGTGTGAAAATTCCTCTCCAAGGAACATTCTCTCTCTCCTAAAGTTTACATGTGTGCTTCTAGAAGCTTCTAGAAGGGTACACCTCATCTCTTGCTTGTTCCTACATGTGTGAGTGGAATATTCCTTGATTAGTGGGGTTAGTTAGAGGGCACCCTTTTTCTTGGACCTCCTTTGACCTTGCACATGTGATTAAAGATGGTTGTTAGCTCAAAGTTACTAGGGTACACTTATTCTCTATCCTCCATGGAAAACACATGTGAGAGTTGGTTAAGAATTTTCTCACTTTGAGGACTATGCCCTACCTGTGAGGATTTTGTTGTAAAAAATTAAGGAATTTTCCAATGGTTTCACTTTGGAATGTGGTTTCAGGCTCATAGTTTTATTCTAGCACATGGTTTCATTCTAGCTCATAGTTTTTATTGTATGGTATTGAGAGTCTCCTCACCTATTTAAGGAGGGTGTCACTCTAATTTGGCATGGTTGGAAATGGAATGAAAAGGTTTGTTTTCTCAATATTGGTGTGTTTCCTTCTCTATTTCCTTTAGTATTTAGTCCTAGATTAATAATAGAAGGGGTTTGGCATGAAAACCTTGTTGAAGAAAGGGCTATTACAAGGTAAACAATTCATTGTGAATTTATAAAGCTAGGTCTTAGTATTGGTATTGAATATCATAGGGTTTTAATTTCTTACTTGGAGTTATGCTTTAATTTTTCATAATGTGCAATACTTAAGCTAAATCTAGAATTAGTTAAGCCTGCCTGTGAAAGCTTTTTAGTCCAGGTACCCTAGCTTGATGCTCACCAAGCATTCTTTAGGGGATGATGGTGACTTCGACATCAAAGGAGAAAAGGGGCATCTACTCAAGGGATGGAATACACTCAATGCCCAATGGTATATGCTCTGTGCATCATACACTTATATTGACATGCTCTAAATGTGATATATGATGATCTTTGGATAGATCTTTAATTACTATGAAAGGTGAAATTCGTTGAGATCAACTCTGATGTCCTCATTTCCATTTATAACAACAACAAACCTAGTGTTTTCATTGTCTAATATTGCACTTAATTGGCTAACATCTCACCAATGTTATATACTTGCACAGAGCATAAACTCCTTGTTACTACGGTCAGTACTTGGGTATTTGCATCACATTTTAGAGTAATATTTTTTATGCTCTTGACCTATAATTTTAACAATGGTTGTAATTAGGGAAAATTTTAAGGATCCATACTTATCTTAAAGTGTAGAAGCTTTGGCGAATTTTACTAATTATTAAAATGCCAACCATAAAAAGTTTGGTGATACTTTTGTAAAAATATTCAAATTTCTAAGGATTTTATATAGTTTCTAGAAAAAGTTGGCAATGTTTAGACTAAAATACTTGTATCGTATAGAATGTAGACAAATAATTTTAGGAAAAAATGGAAATCGACGAATAATTTTTTGGAAAAAAAGATGGTTGGTTGACTTGACTAAGTGATTGACTGACTTATATATTCAACTAGACAGTTGATCGACTTACATTTCCTACTTGGTCCAATGTCGAGTCTAGTTGACAGAGTCGACTAGCCCCTGCAACATCTCTCCCCACCTCAATTCCTTGTTCATCTCGAGCAAGAGGGAGATTGTGAGTTTTACAATTACAAAAATTTCAGAGAGAAAGATACAAAATTTTGAAGAAGTCGAAAAGAAATAGGGCTCATCATTTAGTTGGATCTTCTATGGTTGATTGTTGAGTTTCTAGATCTTTTGTTATAGATGTTGCTAGATGTGCTTGTTCCATTGTCTGCTCTGGTTGGTTAGTTGGTTCTTGTGGTATTGTCTCACAAAAATTGTACAAGTGTACTTCTGGATACAATATCAGACTCTTAATGACATGTTGTTCATGGTTACATCCTATCCTAAAAATGTTGTGATAAATGTGTTTGGAATGGTTTACTAGTTACTCATGTTAGATCGATGTTTTATGGGTTACAATTGGCACAAGTGTACAATGTTATGTTGTTCTTGAATACTAGTAACTTTACATAACAAAGATATGATCATTGTTGATTTGATGTTGAATGTGGAATGATACAACTTTGTTGTCCAAATGTTGCAGTTATGTCAACTAATAACAATAGTAGTTGGTATTTTCCGTGACATATCATGGAAAGAATAACTCTTGGATTATGATGACCATAAGATTCTCAATATTTGATTTTAATGAATGATGTGATGCTTCAAATTTCAGGGTCATATTTGATGGTGCAATTTGGTACATGTTTCATATCTTGATATCATAACATATGGTGTATTTATAAAGACTTCACTTTTACTTTCCAAGAATAATTTGAATAAGCACTTGTCTAAGTTAAACATTTAGAGCTTGTTCACAACTGAATATTTGATATATCCACTCAGGTGCTCAAACTTCTTTTGTATCCTTATGAGTGGGTAGTGTCATTTTTTTTAAAGTCTTAGTCAAGCTTGGTCTTAGAACTCCCATCTACACACTCAACTATTTGACTTAGCTTGACCTTTAGGGTGTCCCTCCTAGGCTAGGATATTTTTCCTTAGTCTAAAGTGTGGGGAACGACTATTGAGGTGACACTAGGTAGCTTGCATGTAGTGCATCTAGGCTCTCTCATCGATGTTAAGACTTTTCATCCTGGGCTAGAGTTTGAGCAGTAACAAGGCGCACTTGAAAAATGTAGTTCTAGAAGTATCCTTTATATTTTATATAGACATTTTCTGAAATTTAAAGTAATATTGGGTCTCATATCCAACAATCTAGCTAAGTTAATGGATTTGAGGTGTCTGCAAAAGGATTGAATAGGTATAGGTGTTTAGACACTCATATTTATTTATTGATTGGATGAAAGGTGATTCACGGATCCCAAATATAACTCTTAGGCCATTAACTAGCCATTTAAATAGGTTTCTACCCTATTTTAATTCATCTATTTCACATATGTATATAGAGAATTAAACTCGAAGGTAGATGGGCTCTTATAAGAGGTTCAACAACTCGATTATGGACTTATTATTTTGGTGCAATCATTATATGGTGTCATGAACTTGTCATATCATCCGGTTTAATTTATATAATATCTATGAAATATTTTTTTATAATCTAGCTAGTCATTAGATTAATATTTAAAAAAAACTAAGTTGTGATAATCGATGACCATGATAAACAAATAAAAACATTGTTTGATGTCTAGGCAAGCATATAAACTTTCAAATACTTGAAAATAGTAAAGCATGTATAAGATTGATAACATTTTAAGACATAAGAAGCAAAAACCATGGGAAAATATTAGTTCCACTCATGACAAAAATCACAATAAAACAAGACCAACTTGGCTAGCTTATGAGGTTTTGTGCTTGCTTCTACCCATTTTGGTTGGCTCCATGTAACATGGGATCTTCATCAATGAGAATAGTGTTGGAGGGTGCGCCTTTCGATCGTTGAGTGCACTCAGTTATTTCCAGAGGATTATTCTCATTATCCTGAGGGATGGACACAATGATGCCAATATCAAGGACAACTATGTAGACTGCCTAAATTTTCCTATCCATCAAGTCCAATTTGTGGAGGATAGCCTATTTTTGTTACCCTTTTTTCTCCACAACCTAGGTTATAAAGGCTTTGCTTAGCCAACATATTTCAATAATCCTGGATATTTTGGTGTCCCTTGTACGAGAAAACCCAGTGTCTAGAATCTAACCCTAGAATTCAGCCTTAATTATTTCTTTGGAAATCTTCTTCCCTTTTTGTAGAACCAAGTTCTACATTCGACCATCTCTTCCTTCACTTTAGAGGGAAAAAAATTATGGTAATCAATGGCTTCATTCACGGCATCGTTTTGGGATTTGGTTATGCACTGAGGAAGATTCTAAGGAGTGGATTTTTTGGTATTTTTCATGGACCCCCATTGGAGCCCCCTTTTATTAGGCTTAAAGTGCATCTCATTACCCAATCTCAACATCATCAAATGAGGAAGCAAGACAGGGGTGGAATAAGGGAGGAAATGGAAAGGGATGGAGGAAAGAACCCATTGCCTGAGAGGAGAGGGTCAATTCCCATGAAGAGTTCACCCACCCCACAAAGAAAACCAGGATGGCGTTCGCAATATAAGCTAATTTTGGATGTGAATTATAAACTGCATAACTAGGGAGGGTTGGGCCGCAAGATAGAGAGTTTATGATAGAAAAACTAACTATGAAATTTGAAGTTGAGCTAGGGGAGTCAAACCTAGGGAAGAGACCATCACCACCGTTGAATTCGATTGCCCATCCGCCTTCTTTTAACTCTTTTCTTTTTCAATTGCAGACGGCTAGAAGAATCATAATCCCTTAATTCCTCTATGATAATGTAAATTTTAACCTTGTACAATATTTACTGCAAACATATTTTCAGTAAAAGAACAGAAAAGATACAATGGAAAATACAAACATTACACAGATATTTTTCCCCTAGAAACCCAAACCGGGAAAACCAACATATTATATATTCATTCATAGTAATACATTGTTTACAATACAATATACATATAGGAGACAACAACATCTGAAACCCTAACCCAATGAATTGGATTAGTCAACAACCCTAATTCCTTAACCGAAAATAGAAAACCATCGAAAAAAAACCATGTGCCGAAAAACCGCCCAACAATGGACATGAAAATTGAGGCAACAAGAAAAATGAGGCAAAATGCAACATGTTTCTCGAGGAAAAAAAAATCGAATATAACACACACCCAACAGATAACAGTTTAGGTGGGCATGCAAACTTAATTATGACAACAACTACCAGACATATGGGCTTACTCTACATTGATGGTCTCGTCCTCCTTCTCCTCTATAACACAAAACCTCACACACTCAAATTCATGTGCACCAGGCTCCTCAAGGCATGTGGGGATAGTCACCATCTCAATAAATGACACCTCATCTGGGAGATTAATGAACTCTTTGTTATATAGACTATAGTTTTTTATTTGAAATATTGTTCAAGCTTATTGTTAAAGTCTATATAAAACTTGGGAAACTGGGCATAACTTTGTCACGAACAATATCATGTGAGTTTATTTTGTAGATGATTGACTAGTGATAGTCTAAATGGGTAGGAGCTCTATGTGTAAGTTGATTTTCGAAAAGGCATTTTTGTATCTGCATTTCTTTTGAGTAATAGTGTTGTGGGAAAGATAAGAATGTAATTCTTCATTCAATTTGGAATAGAAATTGTGACTTTTTTCGTTGGAAAAAAATAATAATAAATAAAAGAAATCGCATATACTCTATGGTGTAGGAGGGTGTATATTTTGTCGTTCACATTGCACAATATGTATTTAAGAGTTATATGGGATTTGTAGATAACTTTGATATTGTTTTTTTTTATGGTAAAATTTTATAGATCATTTTGAAGAAAAAGTCTGTATGGTCATAGTTTGACTGTGATCAACATTTTATGTGTTGTAAAAAATTATTTTAAGAATTTTATTCAAGTGTAAATCAACCCAAAAATGTAAAATTTTGATCAAAATTCTCGATCATTAAACACTTTTGTTTCTCCAATTAACAAGAATTCAAAGACAATTTGCTATGACAAATAAATAACTCCCAATTTGTTACTAAGATGTTTGTTGTCTAATATAAATGCAAACAAGATGTCGTTTGAAGAAGTTTGATATTGGCCTTAAGTATATCTTTAGCTAGAAGCTTTGTTGAAGTGACAGTATTCCATAGAATAAGAGGACAAGTACAAAGTTTCCTTTGAAAATAAATGCAAAGCTACAAGTTGTATTGTGTTGTAACAATAAGTTATGCAAGTTCATCACAACTCTAGATCTCTTGGATATAGTAATTCGACAATCGATAATCAACTAGGAGAGTCCACTAAGAGGTCAACTGAGGGATCAACTAGATGGTTATGTATGCATTGAACTAGTTTGACAATTAGAACAAAGTAGTTGATTAATGCAAAGATCAAGATAAAAATCAAGGATTTTGTTATGCATCCTAACCAATAAATGTGGACCTCATTTTTACCACTTCAAGGGAGTTGTTTTTTTTTCCTTGGAAAAAAGACTTTTATATTCTTTCAAAAAAAGGAAGGAATATACATGTTCCACTAGTACCACAGGCCTTGTTTGTCTCTTACTATCCATTACATACTTTCCCATACCCCCTATGTATCTCCTTAAGAGCTTCAATTTTGAACAAAAACCTCCCCTTAAAGGGGGGAAAAAACTATTACATCCTCTCTAATTTTCGATATTTATCTGACATGTTGATACATAACGATATTTATCTAACATGCCGATACATAACATTAATATATTCATAACAAAATAAAATATGTTAAACCAAGCATGACAACATTTGGGGCCTTCAAAAGTGAAACTCCATAGCCTTCATTTCTACTCCATCAAAGAATTCGTAGAAACAAAAATCTCTCGGTTGTTGTTCCAAAGCCTCCTTGGACAATTCATCCGCATTTGTATTCAGTTATCTCATAATATGTTGGAAGAAGATCCAGATGAAAGACTGAAAATAAAGATTGATGTCTCTCATAATGATAGAGAGTTTGATGTTTTTTATAGTGATTTTTTTTCTTTCCCAATCAATAACCAATTTGGAGTCTTTGAATACTTGTATCTTTCGTAGGTCCTTTTCTTATGCAGCTTCTAGTAGCATCCAAAGGGAAATAAATTATGCTATGTTGTTTGTTCCAGGTCCGGGGGAATAATGGGTATAGATATAATTGTTGTGATTGATGTTTAGGAATACTCCTACACCACACCTGAGGGGGTTTCCTTGACTTTCCTCGTCGAAAAATCCCCATGGCGTATCATAATCAATGGAAGGAGGGATGGGATTCCTCAGGTTCTTAGCACATGGATCTTCCTTGAACTTTGCAGCATGCAAGAGTGTGATTGCAGTAATGACTTTTGGGTTGATTGGTTTATCTTTCAACATCGCATGATTCCTTTCCTACCATATATTAGAGATCATCATACTTGGGAGACCCATATACATATTTACCACCATGTCTTGTACCCAAGCTTGGTAGAAATGTTCCAGTGATGTTCTATTCCAACCTGCCTTTTCATTCAACTTATTTATAACCATGTTTGATACCTTACCTACAAATGGGCATGTAATAAAAATATGAGTAATTGCTTCAAAATTGGATTTGCACAACGTACATCGACTCAAACCTACCCAGCCTCTTTTAAGGAGGTTGTCCCACATCAGCATCTTGTTGTTGAGGGAAATCCACATGGTTACTTTTCATCTGGGATGGATTTAAACTTTCAGAGTGGTTTCCACTACCACTTTCTTTGTCCTTGGTGTCATTCTTATTTCCAAGGTTGGTATCCCAGATTTACCGTGTAGGATCCATCTTTTGGGTTTAAGGTCCAGCATAAGGAATCTATCGATTCCTCATCCACTGTGATGTATTTTTCACATAGTAAACTGTTGTATGAGTTCCATTCCACTGCTAGATCATCCTCTATACCAAGGCCAACCATATATTTCCACCCCTCTTGTCCTCTCAGCTGTGGAATCCCAGCACATGCATCATATAGGGTTTCTAGTCCTCTATCTCGAAGAAAATGAATAAGGGGAGTTGATAGTCTACAATTATTTCCTGTCCATAACCAGGGCTCCTCCCCCAGGTGGATGCTACATCCATTACCCACCTTGTAGGATGTCTAGGAACCCACCAACGGGAAATTAGCAACAAAATTATTCCATACTAATGTGCCTTTTAAGGGTTTTATTGGGGATCAGAACCATTCATCGATTTTCATGTTGGGAATATATTTCAAGTTCACTACACATACCCATAGAGTGTTACTTTATGCTAACCTCAAGAGGTTATTGCCTGAAAGGGCCTATGAAAAAGGACAAATTTCCTTTAATCCCCACCCCCCAAGTTCTTTTAGAATAGCTATAGATGTCTAGCGTACTAGGTGTAATCCCCCTATGAATTTTTGTCCTACCCACAGGTACTAGAAACCTATTATTTGAATCTTTTTTAATACTCCTTTGGGGATCTCCATAATAGAGTTCCAATACATGAGGATGCTCTCCAATATGGCTTTGATAAGGGTCACCCTGCCACCTCTCGACAAGATTCGATTGTCCCAAATCGAAATCCTGGATTCTACCTTTCTGATAAGCCATCCCCAATCTTCTTTTTTTTAACAATCTGGCTTTAGGTAGAAACCTAGGTATTTGATCCCTTCCTATAAGGTTGTTTTCTTTGTTGGGATTGGATTATGGAGGGAGGTCTATTCCACATCGTAGAAATTATTTAAGATGATGCATGAATTTTCCATATTAATCATCATTCTCGTTGCTTTACTAAAAAGCTCGATTATTTGTTTAAGAGATCATAGATTTGCATGTGTGCCAAACATGCAACATAATACTTCACCGATGAACCATAAGTGATCTATCTTCTTATATTTGAATAACTTTACACCTCTTAGGGATCTTCTTACCCTGGATTATTTTATTAGTCTATTGAGCCCTTCCGCTACAATAAAAAAAAAGGAAACGGGATAGAAGACAACCTTGGCGGAGGCCCCGCGAGACCTTGAAGAAACGCAATGGGGACCCATTGATCAGGACTATGAAATTGGAACTTCTTAAATATCCCATAATCCAGTTCACCAACCCCATATTCATCCCCATATGGAGGAGTACCATTCTAAATAATGTCCAATCGACTATGTCGTAGGACTTAGCCAAATATAGTTTGACGATGGTCGCCTTGAAGTTTTTCTTTTTTACAGAGTGAAGAGTTTCTTATGCAATGACCACCACATCATGGGTCTGTCTATTTTTTATGAATCCAAATTGTTCTTCACTAATAAACTCACTCAACATAGGATGTAGGCATCTAGCGATGATCTTCTATATTAGTTTGTAGGAGATATTTTCACAAGAGATAGGTCTGAAGTCCCCAAAATTTTTCATCTTCTATTTCTTTGGGATGACACAAATAAATTTGGAATTAAGTGCCCCATGGAATTTTCCTGATCTCTAGGATTCTTTAACCATCAAAAGGAGGTCCTCCTTTATCATATCGTAGAAATTTTTATAAAATTATATAGGGACCCCATCTGGTCCAGATATTTTTCCACTCTGCATTGTGAAAAGGGCACCTTTTAGTTCATCTTCTGAAACTTCCTCATCCAAGTACTTGTTCGTATCTTCTATAAATGCTCTAGGAAATTTATTTACCACTTCAAAGATCTCTTGTATCTAGAAACCTTCGAGAGCTTCAAAGAGTTTTTCAAAATGGTGTTCTCCTACTTTGGATTTCTCTCTAAAGGTGGATGCCTTGGACCCTTCATCGTATTTTTTCTCCCATATATTGATAGTGTTATTTTGGTGATTTGAAAAGTTATGAAAAAACTTTGTGTTGTTATATCCCACCTTTAGGCAAATTACTCTACTCTTCAGTCTCCACACATGTTCATCCATCTTTAACTACTCGTTCTTTTTTTCCTACAGACCTTTTAACTCTTCAATTTGTGTGGGGTTCAGAGGAACTTCATCGATACGGTTTAGAAATGCATAAATTTTTTTCTACACTGTAGTGATTTCCCTCTATTTTATGGCCTTCCATAAAGGAAACCATTGTTTTGTGTCCCTTTTGATTTTCTTTAGGTTTTTCGTGAATTGGACCATCATTGTCCCCAATATGTTAGGAGATATTCTCTCCTAATTAGATGTAACCAGTTTTATATATTCTTCCTCCTCAAACCATACCTAACTTATTTTTAATGGGGTCAAGGAGGCTTTCGACCCCGATCTCCATTGAAGTGAAATATGGCAATGGTCTAATATACCCCCTTCCTCCACTAATGTTTTAAACCAGAACCCTAATTCAATAAAGGCTTCTGAGATTAGAAATATTGCTAATATTTTTGAAACACATTCTTCCCCTATTTTGAAATTACACCACATAGGAGTCAGCTTGGTTGGTTCAAGGTAAAATAAGTGGAGTTTTTCCAGAAGGGAGTGGAAGAAAACGCTCTGACGATCCTCTCTCAAGTTGTTCCAAAAAACTCTCGAAGATAGAAGGTGAAATCCAAATCACCGCATAATATTTTGAGGGGGTGATCCAGGTGAATATCGGTGGCCACCCACCTATTCCAACTGGCTCACATACAAATTTTGTCTTAGCAGTTTCAGTTTTCATCTTGGCAGTTTTTTTCTAGATTTTCATGTCCCAAACTTCTAGGGTTGTTTTGAGGCCCTAAAATTTGTTTTTGGGGATTTCCACAGTCACAGTAGATATGGAGTCAAAGTGTGATGTAATAATGTGTAGTCGTATGTACCTTTCCAATGGGCTATCATGTGCCTAAAATGGATATCGTATGCAAAATTTATGACCCCATGAAGTTGATGTACCAAATTACCCCAACGGGTCCCACGTGACTTTTGGTGCTTCATCTTCGAGAGTTAGGTTTTTGGGTGTCTAGGGTTTGGACATTCATGTTTAATGTAAAAATGACTTTGGAGCCTCATTGTACTCATCTTCTTGTGAATTATTGCATTCTTCACATCTATTCTCAAAGAAAAGTCGCCACCATTCTAGAAATCTTGTTTCAGTCTGCATTTTACAGTTTCAACATATTTCTTTATTGAATAGAAGCCAAGTTTTATTGTATCTTTGTTATTGTTAATTTTATCCTTGTGTTAATAATATAGATATGTATTCATTTTGTTCTGCTCATAAAATCTAGATCAGTGGTATCAGAGCAGTCTGCTCCTTGTGGTTCTTAGTACATGTCCTCGACGAGGTCAAGGTACAAAGAGTTGGGTCTCAAGCTTATTTCTCTTGAGAACAAGAGCTCTTGCATGCCCAAGTGACCTTACAGGGTGTGAGAAAATAAATACAAAGGGATAGGATATGATTTCAAATTGTTTCTCAACGAACTCCTCGCGCAACAGAGGAATGAGATGATGGATAGTTTTGCGCAAATCCTTTGACGACTACCAACAAGCAACAAATATTCCTCGAGCAAAGGTGTCGAGCCCTTCAAGGTACAAATCAAATTTGATATTCTATATTTGAAGGTCAGATATACGCAAATATTGGATACAAATGGTTGAATCTGCTAGAAGGGTATTTTTCCGTCCATAACTTTTCCAATAGAGAAAAATTACATTTGCGCTCCTCAAAGTCGTCCCCCATGTCAAAGATTGGTGGGAGACTTTATGTGAGCAAAAGGAAACATAAGAACCCTCATTATTTACAACCACACTCACCTGGGAGTCCTTCAGGAATGTTATTAAGAAACAATACTACCCCGTTGGAAGTTATGGCGACTTGTATAGAGGATGGACCACACTGTGGAAAGAAAGGGACCAAACAGTGCCAGAGTTCACAAATATATTCCATACCTTGGACACCAAGTTGGGTATCAAATATTATGAGAGACATTTGGTGCTCAATACCATGACGGTCCGAATAGATACATCCAAACAAAAATGGAGTTTATGGACATCTCATCCATGGGTGCGGCCTATTGATATGTTGTCAAAATCGAGCAGAAGCTTAAACAAAAGACATGACAGTTTGGGTCTGGGAACCCCTCACAACAGAAGCAGAGCAAGGGCAGCCCCAACCCCCAGAAAAAAGGGTATAGAAAATATGGATAGCCTTAGGAAAACCAATCTAAGCTGCAAAAAAAGAAGGCCAATAGAAAGACAAAGAAAGACACTGGGAAGTGGTGCGACTTCCATAAGAGCCCCTGGCATTACATTTTTTATTGTCGCTCAAAGTAGTCATTGGTGGTGGAGGTGAAATCCTATGAATCAAATATGGGTTCTAACTTAGAGTTAGAACCAGAAAAGGGGAGACAGATTATTGATGTGGAACCCAATGCCATTGTTGCTACCACCAAGATCCAACACGGTGAACCTGATGATCCAGAGAAAGGCGAGCGCCCCTTTCATTCACAGATGTGGTTGAAGGGTACTCCGCTGCACTTCATCATTGATAATGGTAGATAGAATAACCTCATATCAGTGGAGTTCATCAAGTTGTTGGTATTGCTGACAATGCCACACTCGCATCCATACACCATCAGCTGGCTCCACCAAGGAAGAGATCTTTGCATCAGCCAACAATGTTTCATGTCCCACGACATCAAGCCCTTCAAAGATGAATTATTGTGTGATGTCGCTCCCCTTGAAGTTTGTGATGTTCTTTTTAGCCAAAATTATTTATGGAAACTTCATGTTGTATATGACTTTAGGCTTCACAGTGTTATTATTACTTTGGACAAGAAATTATACATGATACCTGAGGTACTCCCACCTATTGCCATTTCCTTGATATCTACCAAGCAATGCAGGAAGTTCATCTCTCAGACTGATAATTTTGTCTTCTTCATGATTCACTCTCAAAGTGAGCAGAAGGTTGCAACCACATCCATGGCCTCTACGACCGATCTCTCCACGTAGTAGAATCAAGTGGATAAGGTCATGGAAGAATACACAGACATATTCTCCTCACTCACTGGGGTACCTCTACACTGTCAGGTCAAGTATTCTATCGATCTGACCCCCGACACATTGTTAGCCAATGGGTCAGTCTATCATCACTCTCTATTATAAATCAAGGAGATCAAGTGTCAGATCCAAGAAATGCTCCAAAAGGGGCACATCCAACCCATCTAATCACTGTGTGGAAGCCCAATCATGCTTGTGCATAAGAAATACTGGACATGGCGACTCTACATCGATTATCGGGCCCTAAATAAAATCACAGTCAGGAACCAATAACAAATTCCCTGAATCAAAAATATCTTTGACCAACTCAAGGGGGGAAAATACTTTAGTAATATTGATCTGAAGTATGGTTACCATCAAGTCCCAATAGAGGAGATAGATGTATGGAAAACTACATTCAAGTTCAAAGAAGGTATTTTTGAATGGTTGGTCATGCCCTTTGGTTTGAAAAATGCCCCAACAGCTTTCATGAGGATGATAGATGATATCTTTCAACCTTTCACCAATTATTTTGTGGTGGTGTATCTGGATGACATCCTCATCTACAACAATAATTGGGTGGAACACTTGCAACATATTCAACAGGCTCTGCACACTCTGAGGCAGCACAAGCTATATGCAAATTTGGAAAAAATCTCCTTCAATATGGAGAGGATCTAGTACCTAGGATACATTGTTAATTAGCATGGAGTGCATGTGAATCCATCCAAGATCCAGGTCATTCATGACTGGTTAGCCCCAACCACACTCATTGAGCTTCAAATATTTTTATGCCTTGTCAATTTCTATTGTAGGTTCGTGTTGGGATTCTCCCATAGATCAGACCTTATATCGAAAGTTATCCTTCTCTTCTCTCCTCCTCTTGTCTTTTCCATTGATTGAGCTTTTATTCTTTCTCAATAAGTTATGGTAGTTCAACTACCTTTCTTTTGTTAAGCTTAATTAGCTTAACTAATTAGTTGAGACTAATAAATAATATAAATATAAATAAGGGTATATTTACATAATAACTAAATAGGCAGGACCCCTTGTCACTCCCATTTTCATTTCTTTAATAATCATCAAAACATGAAGTATAATACCCCAAAATTTAATTCAAACATCCGCCTTGTAACTCTCATCCTCATATTAACAGTCAAATATTTTAATATAAAAAATAAAACATGAATGTATCCAAAAATAACATTATATCCATGTTGTCCAAAAATTTTGTCTAAATGTGTATTTGCTATCCAAAAAAAATTCATATCAATAAAAAATTGTCCTCAAAAGAAAATAGCATTGACAACATTAAAAACTATATTTGCTATGAGAGGTGGTTCGCCTATTTTCACTACTGCTCCCTTTTGATCTTTCTGTTGTTTTTCCTTCTGTAGCATCTTTAGGTTGATTGGAACCTTGAGGATGGATTTTGTTGATGGCGTGGGAACAATTATCCTTAAGGTGGAGATGGGAGGACACTGATTCAGAGAAATTTTCAGAAGAATTAGGGGAATTGGCCACTTTTTTCCCTTTATCAATATTTGGTTCAGGCATAGTAGATTTAATCCTTTTTCTTGCATGTGAAGTCTAGTCTAGTGAAGCAATGTGATCAACTTGAGAATTTGGATTAAATGGAGATGGAGGAGGGGGAAATGGAAATGATATTGTAGTCCAACCATTATTATGTGCAGCAGGTTGATGGATGATCTCTTTCCAACCATCATTGGCAGGTGGTTATGGATGCATATAAATGTGAGGGGGGATACAGATACCAGAGAAATTTGGTGTGGTTGGAAAGGAGGCCTCTCAAGACTAGGTTGAAAAATTCGTTGGCCAACTAGATTGAAAAACCCAACTTGGAAAAGTTGATTTAGCTCTTGTGGATCAACATCAAAATGTATTGAGAATTGTGGCCTTTTATGGCCTCTTTTCCAATTGTTTCCTCTACCTTTGTTTACATCTATATTGTCAGTGCTTCCCCTGCTAAAGAAACTCATCCTGAAGAAATATTTCAATCACAATATGAAAACTTTTAACAATCAATTCGCTAATACTCTACCAAAATAAAATCAAGATGTTGGCTCTATCATTCACAAATAGAAGCATATGCAATCCATCCATTAACACAATTTCACCAAATCCAATTTAATAATTAACTGCAATTGAATAGAGAATGATAGGTTCATTGGGAATATGAGGGGGTTTATAATGAACGAAAAAATGGTAGCATGGACAGGAATCCACAATGAATGTTATTCAAGCAACGTAGAGTCCTTTTCTTCAAAAAACAATATTTCCAAGTCACAATTTCCAACCCAGAACCATTATCCAATCCTTTTTAATATTTTTACTTTAAAAATGATATTCAAGATAACAAAATAGGGGATGGATAAATGTTATTGGGAATTTGGCGAACGTATAATGAAAGAAAAATGAAATAATGAACGAGAAAAAAAACGATTATTGTTTTGTTACAAGAAATAACATTTATTAACTTTAAAATCAACATTGTCAATATCTACAAAATCATTTGAATATCCATTGTTTGCCATCCAAAACTTCCACCAAATTTGTTTGTGCAATAGAACTCTTTTAAACTCCACACACAGGATCCACGACCTGGCAACAATCCTTTTAAATCGTGCAATATAAAACTCGGGTGAAATTAATATGATCACATATATATAACGAATTTCATTTCTCCATTTAAACTATCATAACTTTCTATAGGAGATTGTTTACAAAACAATTTAGCTCAGTCATAATCATACAGAATGTCGCAGACATCATGAGAGGAATAGAAATATATAGCTATCCTATTTATATTATATAATATTCACATCACAACTCCCAATAAAAACTACAAACAAACTGGGATTGAAAACCCCTTGTGACTCTGGTGGGCATTTTTTCCATAGAAATTCTTTTAAACTCAAAATCGTTCAAACCACCTCATAGATCAATAACAAACAAGCCATAATTTTGTGGGCTACCACAATCTTCCAACTGTTGGGTTGAATATTTGGACAAGACTTTGAAACTAGGTCTGTAATATTTGTGTGTCCACATTATCGGACGGGAAAACAAGGTTTGCGATAGACAAATAGGCACAGGCCTCAAGGCATGGCTGTAAGCAAAGCCAAATATTTAATTTCTAGAGTGACTGTAAGATAATACACAGAGTTCCATCACCTTTTAAAACAGTGGCAAGGATAATACGAAGTGACTGCGAGAGTTTGAAAGTGTCGATATACAATAAGGATACAACACAATAATCAAGAAACCAACTGTGGGTCAAATAATTCAACAAAATTTTGAAAATGGTTTTACTTTTATTCATTCGCCCATGTATTGGAAGAGGAGAAGAGACATGGAGAAGACATATAGGCATAGGGTTTGAAACATGGGATGTAAGAAAAGCAAAACCCAACTCTTTTCCTTCAATAGACAACGGGATAAAGCACATAGGCCACCCACAACATCCAAGCTGTGGTAAAAAAAAAATAAGACTGCACATCCTCCAGGGTGAGGGTGTTGTGAAATATTCACAAGAACCAACTACATATTTTATTTTACAAAGGAAAACCTCAGAAATAATCATATGAAATGAGTGAAAATGAACACCTTCACTCTAGGCCCATACAACCACACAATTCAAACAAAACAAAATGTCGAACGTTATTTTCAGTTTGTGATGGAATATCCAACAATACTGAGAGGGGGGGTGAATCAGTATTGCCTATTTTTTCTTATTAATTCCATCATTATTAAGCACACCCATTAATTATTCAATTAAGAAATATATTATGAACAACAAACCCTTATGAGCACAAGATTTTATCGTGGAACCCAACAGGGAAAACCACCAACTCATTTCTCATTAATAAATTGTTCTTTTACAAAATTGTTTTCAAGCTACAACTTGATGGAGAGACTGTCCCCAAGTTTCTTCAGCTATGACTGAAGGGATGCTTCCACACCCCATTTACCAGCTACAACTGGAAGGAGGCTATGACCCCCTAGTTTATCAGCTACCACTAAAAGGATGCTTCGACACCCTATTTACCAGCTACAACTGGAAGGAGGCTACAACCCCCTATTTAGCCAGCCACAAATGACAAGGAAGCACCTACTCCCCTGCAGACCCCAACCTTCCCTTGAACCACCCAACCACCCTTAATTTCATAATGCAATTCAATATCTTATGCTCTTCATCAAATTTGATTCATGCAGCCATTAACACAAGTCTTATGAGATTTGACCTTTTGACTTCGACTTGTTTTCCCTTGCTCCACCCTTCCTCCCTTTATGCAGGTTATAAGACTTATAACTCTTTTACTATACTATGTTCAAGGTGTTCATAAACACACAGAGATACTTCAATTCTTCAAGTCTTCTTAGAGTTATTAACTGCTGCACTTTCTGCTTGTCTACTACAACCTCTCTGCAGTCAAACTTCATATCATGCTCTCTGGCTTCTGTCATTTAATATTCAATGAATATGTTGCAGTCCAATAAAGGTATTCTATATCAAATACAGGATTGCATAACTACTGCTCTGTCTTCTTATGTTCTTGATCTTCAATAAGGCATTGATAGGCCCATTAGAACCAACAATTCTTCTTCTTGAACTCTGCTTTTGTTTTGATTTTCTTATATGAACTGCAAAGACACTTTCTTCCCACCACTCTATCTCGTTTATATAATCTTCAAACTTATGTAAGATATAACGTATTGTGTCCTTTCATTTGGACCATCGCACCTCTTCATTTAATTTAACCATAATCTTTGTTGATACTGCAGAGATCATGTTCTGTTGAGGTGCTTCCTTCAAACGATTACATATGACCGACAATGAAAAAACACGGGCTTATCAACTTAAGTGATGTATTATATTTTATTTGTATTTCTCTTATTCCATATGACCACAGGTGGTGATAATGCATTATGCTAAGCGAGTGCTTGATCACTTATCAAAATCAACGGTCATGTTTTAATATCTCGATGAGATGGATGGTTGTCGGCACTTCGGGACTTTGTCCCTCACGACTTGAAGCCTCTTTACAAATCTCTGAACAAAAGACATGTTCATAATATTCAATGGTTTAGAATGCACCCAAAGTATTCTTTAGATCAGACGACTCATGTCCACTTCGCGACTTCGACATTTGGGACTTTAGGACTTCGTCCTTCATGACTTCCAGCCTCTTTACAAATCTCCTGAATAACAGATGAGTGTCCCTAATCTTCAACGGTTGAGAATGCACTCGAAGTGTTCTTCAAATTGGACGACACATGTTCACTTCGGGACTTCGGGACTTAGGATAATCCCTACTCCATTTTCCTCCAAAGTGATCACCTACTGAATAATTCATAGGTGGTGGAGATCGCTTGCTGTCGGTTAACACTTCCACTTACACTATCCTTCCACTGTACTTGATCAACAATCAAGAACGCTTTCGAAGCATTCTTCAAATCGGATGACTCATGTCCACTTAGGAACTTCGGCCTTCGAGACTTCAGGACTTAGGTCATTTGTTGGTGGTGAAACTCCTGAAGTAAAACTCCTGGACTGACGTAACGTGTTGACGTCATTTGATGACATGGAACGAGTCGATTGGTTGCCACGTGTCACTCAAATTCGTGATTTACATGTACTTGAAATGTCGATTTTATATTGACACTTGTCATCATCTGATTATGCCACGTGTCTTTGTTGACGTCACTATTGATGACGTAGGATCTCAATATGAGTGTTACGTTTCTTAACCTCGTGACTTCGAAACTTTGGCCTTCGGGTGATTTTACATGTTCTCGACTCCATTTCGCCAAATTGGTCAGCGCCGAAGTTGACCATCATCTTGATCCAACGGTCATAATTTATTGTTCAGATCTACCGGTCCTTAAACATTTTGGGATTCGCAACTTCGGGTAATTCGACTTCTCCAATTCCCAATTCTTCCGAAGTGAGATTCCCCGAAGTGTAACCTCCTCACAACTTTTAACTCGAAATGAATGTTGTTCGTTGATCATGATCTTAGATCAATGGCTAGATCTATCTGCAATGTTGTTTTTCCTTAGTTTAAATACAACGGCTCTTCTTCTTTGCTTATCCTATCCTTCCACTTAAAGTGATCCAATGGCTATCGAGAATTCAGGTATTCAAAATCTCAGCCCTTTTACCTTGCTTATCCTATCCTTCCACTTAAAGTGATCCAATGGCTATCAGAATTTGGGTATTCAAAATCTCAACCCTTTTACCTTGCTTATCCTATCCTTCCACTTAAATTGATCCACGAGCCGATGTGGATTGTTGATGGATCAACCACAGTCATCGATGTTTGAATCCATAAGATCTGACAGTCCTGACTAATCGCGGGACTGGAAATAACATGTTGTTTATTTCTCCTTTCGTTCTCCTCAATCTATCCCTGTCATTGATCTGGCACTTACATATCCGACAGTCACAACTTAATTTGATCGTTTTATGGATCAACCATATTCGTCGATCTTTGATTCGATGAGATCTAATGATCTAGACTCATTGTGGGATTGGGAATAACACGGTGTTTAATTCTCCTTTGTCTCTCTGCAATCCTTCCATGTCATTGATCTTACCTGCATGTACCAAGTGTTAGCGCCAATTCTCGCAAGTCATGAGTGCCTAGCGCAGCACACAAAAGAAGTCCATTTCGGGCCTAAAGTCAAGTGAGCGGGCTTTTTGTTTTCAACAGCAAGGATCCACAAATGGAGTGGATCAAAGGTTATCAGGTAAGTTTGAGTCACAGAGTTGCATGAGGTCTGGCGTATGAGCTCATCTCTTATGGCCAAAATCACAAAATGACGAGCCATTTTGGCATTTCGGCTACAAGGACTTCAAAGGATGAAGGGTTGTTCTCTTCCATTGCATGGGGAAACCCCGAAACCCGAAATGTGAAATGTAAAAGTGCCCCGGAGCCATTTCGGCATTTCGGCTACCGGGACTTCAAAGGACGAAGGGTTTTTCTCTTCTACTACATCGGAAAACCCCGAAACCCGAAATGAAAAAAGAGCCCAAAAGTCGTTTCGGCATTTCGGCTACCGAGAGTTCAAGAGACAAGAGAGCCACTCCTCCACTGCATCGAGAAACCCCGAAACCTGAAACACGAAATGTAAAAACGACTGGGATCCATTTCGGCATTTTAGCTACCGGGACTTCAAAGGATGAAGATTTGTTCTCTTCCACTGCATCGGGAAACCCCGAAACCCAAAACGCAAAATGTAAAAGTTCCCGGGAGCCATTGTTGATTAAGGTTGGTTGTCATTGATGTCAACCCTTGAAGAAATATATGTAGCACAAAGGTTTGGGTAATGGAACCAATAGTGTTTGATGTAAATATGACTCATTATTTTTTTGTCATGGTTGATAAGAAGTAAATATGGATGAACTCCAAAGTGGTCCCCTTATGGTGAAAGCCCTCACGGGAAGATGCTTTGTGGAGTAAGAGAGCCCATGCTTAATTATGGAATAATGAGATGAAGGAAAGTGAATTTGTCAGGGAAAATATCCTAGATGGATATTTCTTGTCATGTCATTTCCGGTGGTATGTGGAACGTCACATAATTCCTCACGGTTAGAGAGTTATGGCCATG
>ML786240.1:99952-110040 GCA_009831015.1 Picea engelmannii | reverse complement strand
AGCCAGAGAACATTGGGGGTTGTAGCCTCCTTCTGGTTGTAGCCAGATATTTGGGGAGTTGGAGCTTCCCTCAGGTTGTAGCCTGAGAAACTAGGGGGTTGGAGCCTCCTTCCAGTTGCAGCTGGAAAACAAAGGAAGTTGGTTCTTCCAATGAATGTAATTCTTCAAGACATATAAGAAAAATCATTCCATGGTTTTCTCCCAATTTGGGTTTCCATGTAAAACACTGGTGTACTGTGTATGTGTGTGATTGTTTATTTATTACTTCTCATTATTGGATAATAATTCTACATTGATATAACATTTGAAGAAAAAGGATTAAAATTACATTATTACTTATTCACCCCCCTCTCAGTAATCCAACAGCCATTTCGGCATTTCAGCTACCAGGACTTCAAAGGACGAAGGGTTGTTCTCTTCCACTGCATCGGGAAACCCCAAAACCTGAAATGTGAAAAGCACCCAAAAGCCGTTTCGACATCTCAGCTACCAGGAGTTCAAGAGACAAGAGAGTCGCTCCTCCACTACATCGGGAAACCCCAAAACCCGAAATGCGAAATGTAAAAGCACCCGGGAGCCATTTTGGCTACCGAGACTTCAAGGAACAAAGGGTTGTTTTTTTGTGTTTTCAATCTTGGCCACCCTCCATGGAATAAGCAGTTAATGAATATTGAGCAGGTGGTTGAGACCTCATCTCAACTCATAAATGGAGGGCGTGGAAAGGGCCTGGAGCAATCAGCCCATGGTACCCTTGTATGCAGGTCCCCCTACAAGAGCCATGCTGAGTTAAGATGGCATCTGACAAAGGAGTTCCGACCAGGTTTGACTGAGGAGCCTGCACACGCTAATTTGGACTTTAATGTCCCAACTACTTTCCTACTGCGAAGGTGGCAAATTGCCCTGAGTATATATACTCAGTTTTGGTATTTGTGTAAGGATCGATGGTAGAGCTAAGCTCCCGATTGTAAAGCTTTAACAAAACCTCTGGTTCTCTGGTTATACAATGATATTTTGAGATTTCTTGTCTAATGGCGGTCAGCCTCCTCCTTTCCTTGTTCCTCTGAATCTGGAAGCCCGGGTATGGATGATCCATTCGGGTGTTGTTGTAACTATATGATGCATGTTTGATTGTATTAATTCTGCAACATTTGAGGTTTACTTTGAAGTTTCTCTGGTCTGAGAGGATCTCATATCTGAGACTTTTCCCCTTTCCTTCCCTCTACTTACCCACCACTATGAAAATTTACTGGCTTAAGTTAAATCAAGACTTCACATGTCCTTGTTGTTCCAACCTAGTTTTTTGAGTTAGCGATGTTGTTCTGAGTTTACTTCTATTCGATCACCCCCTTTATAAACAAATCATGACATAAATTGATGGGCCTCAGGCTTACTCCTGCCGCAATCTAGGAGTGACTTCTGATGCCAACATTTCTGGCGTCGTTGTCGGGGATGAAGTTGAAAAATTTCTCTGGGATTGAACAACATTGAGCCTCTGATTTTGAAGGTGCATCAAGCATCAGAGCCTTACGAGATTGCTACTGTGCACCTGGAGACTCCATTGTGATGACTCCACTATGGTGAACCTGTTGTTTTAGTTGTGGCTTCCAGAGGTAGACACACGCGGTCCCATCCACAGCTGCCTCTAGCTAATCCTGAAGTTGATCCGGAGGTGATTTTCAGAAAAGGAAAGGCCTCTGAAGGAGAAACTTCCACTGTCAAACCAGGTAATCTGCCATGTCCTTCTGTAGGAACTCCATTTTCTTCTTCTCAGCTTCCTAGAAGACATTTTTCTAAAGTTTCTCATTTCCTGAATTTCAAGAGTGTTCCTGCTGAGTTTTCCCCTCCTGGTCTGGGATTGGAGGGAGAAATCCTTGTCACTCCCCTCTCCCCTAAAGTTGTACCTTGGTGTAGACCCAGGACCATAGAATATTTCCCCACTCCTAGTTTTACCACTCCTCCTCTTGTTATTGTTGCTACTACTACACAGAGAGAAGCATCTGTTGACTCAATCCCTTTAGCCTTCTCTTTGAATCCCCCATTGTTTCTCCTTCCACCTGGAAGCTCATTTCCAGTATCCCCTATTCGAGCTCCTTCTCCTCCGAGTTCTCCTCCACCTAATATTCCTATGGCAAGAGAAAATCCCCCATGACCAGAATGGAGGCTATAATAGCTGCTAGGTATGCTCCCCTTGTGTTATCTCAGCCTCTCAATGCCCTTCCAGTAGATGGCTACCTTAAGCATCTACCCAAATGTTGGTCACTATAATTTCTTATTTAACTAAACAATCAAGTGCTACATAAATTGTCAACCCAGGGAAGTCTATTTATTTCAAAGGTAATCACACACTGTATATGCTCAATCTCAAAAGAAATCTAGAGTTGTAGTAAAAATACATTAATCACACCTTACCTTGAACAAACTGAAGTTCTACTTTAAATTACAGGAAAGCAACCTACCTATTGCAGAGTTCAAAGGTTAAAGAAATAATGGTCCAAAGAATCCTGGATTAAATTAAGAAATAACAATCTAGGAAAGAAATCCTTCAAGCTACTACAAAAGGAAAGACCAACTATTCTGTAACAGAGAACAGGACCCTATTCCCCAAGCAGGAATCTTCAGCACCTGTTTTCGATCATCACACTTTCATGAACTCATTGCTAATCAAAATGATTGACACACATTGAAGGCTAACTATCTCTTAACAGAGAACATGACCCTATTCCCCAAGAAGGAATCTTCAGCACCTATCCCTGATTATCATGCTTTCATAAATTCACCAAACAGGATTGCTAATTAGAATGATTAACAATTACCCAAGCATGAATCATATGAAAACAATGTAACAACTAGTAAAGCAGAGTTTCAGCAAGACAGAGTTCAGTAAAGTAGTGTTTCAGCAAAACAGAATTTAATCAAGGCATGAACAGAAATAAAACTAACACACTACAAAGCTAATGGGTGAATCTTGTGAAGAAGGTGGGCCCTCCCTTCTCACAAGATTCCCCTAAAACAAAAAGAACTAGAAAGAAATGCTCAGAACAATATTGTATTCATCGGTCAATTGTATCATGTTACAATGTCTGAAGTGAACACGTCCTTCTCTATAAATCCTTTCTTAGCCAAAAAATAAGGTCCTCTCTAATGATGATTTCCTCTTATTTAAAAAGGAGAATCCCCTCGATACAATTTGATCAACAAATTACATGTGCACATATGAATCCTATTCTTAGTCAGATCTGATCTCTATACTGGAATAGGATATCCTGGTCTCCCGTAACATAATGCTATTACAATATTTGGGTGTAGCTGTTACGACTGGAGTAACAGCTTCTTTATTTATCTTCTTGTTACTGTTGTTGTATGTTGTTTCAGCATTGCAAATCGCGGGTTGTTTCAGCAACGAGATTTGTGTTCTGACTATTTCAGCAACATGGTCTCATGTAGCAGCGATGGTTAATTCTGGCTCAAGGTGCAGCTGTTGTGGTCAGTGTAACAGCTTTGTGTGAGTGTTGTTTCAGCATTGTAGACCACGAAGAGTGTGAGTTGTTGTTTCAGCATCGTAGACCACAGAGAATGTAACAACTTCTTCTTGTATGAGTTGTTGTTTCAGCATCGTAGACCACAGACTGTTTCAGCCACAGGGTTTGCATGCTTTGATTGTTTTAGCAATGGGCCTTTAAACAGCAATGATAATCTACAATTCAAATTGTTTCAGCACTTATATATTTCTGATCAACCGTTAAGTATGAGAGTAATGTAAAATTATATGAAAAACAAATTAAACATATAGTAAAGAGAAGAGATGTTATATATCTTTGGAAAGATAGGGTAGGGTGATAATGTGAGTTTAAATGTGAGTGAAAAAAGGATGTAATGGTAGCAAAAAGTGTGAACAAAAAGGTACATTATAGGGTCCTAACATCCCCCCCAACTTAAAAGGTTGCATGTCCTCAGGAAACTTCAATCTGAATCAGAATCTGAATACTGACTCTGAGCGTGCAAGTTACTTGAGTAGTAGTTGTGGAAAGTGTTGTCTGTTGGAGCTCTGAATCCTTGAACGCGTTGTAGCCTTTGCCAAGCTGTTGTTTCGGCCTTCTTGGGCAACTTATAATGAACTTGATATTTCTTTGTTGGCATCCACAGGATAGGAAAATGAAACTGATAACCTATCCAGCTTTTAGCACATTGTTGAACACACTTGATGTAGCTCGGTACCCTGGAGATTGTTGTCTCAATATTGGTGGGGCTAAAGGGATTGTGTTCCTGTCTTTTCCCAGTAGATTGTTGCCAAAACATGTTATTTGCTTGTAGGGCAGCAATATCTGTGGATTTAATGAACTGTTGACAATCATGAAGCATTGTTGTCTGTAGTTGCCGAATGTGTTGAGTCATCCCTGGTTTCTTCAAAAACTGATAATACTCTGCAACAAAGGTGGTGGCATTTTGTGGTTCTGGCTGTATCCAGAGAAGGCGGTTATCCTCATTATGCTTGGCAGCTAGGAATTCATTCTGCCATATAATCTTATTGTTAAGGAAGGAGGTGAGTGCCCGAATCTGAATATCACCGACAAAAGGGTTAAGGTTAAGCTGTCAGTTCTCAGGGATGGCCTCATTATGAAGATATAGTTCACAGAGGAGGTGTTGATCCATAGCAGAGGCTTCTACAAAGGTTTTAACAAAATCTGTTGGATTTAACACTGCATGGGATCTACCTTCTTTGATTGAGTTAATCTGAAAAAATGTAAGTCGTTCCATGAGGAACAGAGAGTAATTGCAAGATGGTTTTCTTGCAGCCAACAACTTTTGTGCCAATTCAAACATCAGGAGCAATCTGCCTTTTAATTCTTTATTTTGTTTCCTATGGGCACGGAATTCCTGGCGTGTTTTCTCCAAAGCTTCCCAATTTGAATAGATATGGTTTAGCCAGAGAAGTCTGTGCTCCTGCAGGATTTTGTCATGTGTAACAACAGACTCTTTTCTCCATTTGTCCATTATTGCCTGCTCATCCCATGGTTAAGTTTGTGTTTCAGCATTGCAAGTGGTAGGCTGAGGTAGGGTCTGAGTGGCTTGTTCCACAAAGGTGTGGGTATTGATCTGGCTAGGAGGGGCAGATTCATCAATAGGCAATGTTTGTACAGCTTTATTAACAAAAGCAGGGGCTTTAGATTTGACAATTGTTGTAGGCCAGGGTTCAGTTTTAATTTTGGAAGGTCCTGCTGGTTCTTGTGTAACAGCAGGGTTTTCTTCTTTGACTGCAAAAGTCGTAGGTGCATGGGAAGCTACTGGAATTGGAATTTGAATTACTTTGTAGCCTTCTTGATAATAGATGTCCCCACATTGACTGCACATATACTCTCTACACTGATTCTCTGTTGTATTTTCTTCTGTCATGGTCTTTATGCGAGCTAGGGTGTACAATTTAAGTTCCTTCTCGTAGGCTTCCTTTACCATGACTAGCTCTTGCTTGTAGGATTCCAGTTCAGACCTTAGGAATTCATTTTCTTGTAATACAGAGTTCATTGTTGGTTCTGGAAGAGGAGTGACCGGTTCTTGTGTAACAGTCACAGCCGCACTAGCTGGTTCTTTTGGAGGAGCTACAGGATCGACAGTTGATTCTTGTATTTCAGCTTCTTGATGTAGAGAAAGTAATGTTGCAGCACCCTGGGCATCTGATTCCTGTATCTCGGTAACCATATCAGTAGTTGGTTCTTATGTTTCATCTGTAGATGGTTCTTGTGTGACAGTTATAGTTGGTTCTTGTGTTTCAGCTACTGAATGAGTAGCTATGTTTTTGTTTTTCATCTACTTGATGAGTAGTTGGTTCTTGTGTTTCAGCTACTGAATGAGTAGCCGGTTCTTGTGTTTCAGCTACTGAATGAGTAGTTGGTTCTTGTGTTTCATCTACTTGATTTGAAAAGGATGATGTCGGAACACACTGGGCCTCTGGTTCTTGTGTTTCAGTGCCTGCAGGTGGAATAGGTAAAAATTCCGGAATTTGGGAGGTTGGAGGTGTACGGGGTTTTAACCGGATGGGTTGGGGATTTAGGGTAGTGGCAGTAGTGGTTGTTCTTGTTGATTCCCTTGTTTATTTTCTTTGTAAAAAGGGCGGAAAAAAAGGAATTTGCTTTCGTTTGCGTGGGGGTTTTTCCTCAGTGATGGGACAAGGAGAGTTGTCTGGTTCAGAATCATCGCTAAGGATATGAACGGTAGGAGTGAATGATTCTGGTAAGATGTGGGGTAGGCTTGGTATGGTAGGAAGGTTAATTGGATTGATTGGGTCTGTAGGCAGACTGTTAGGTGCTTCCGGAGGGTCTGGAGGGTTTTGTGGTTGTTGTTCCTGAATATTTTCAGGATATTCAACCGATTCTTGGGGGTCTATGGGTGGGTTGTTTAGGGGAGGGCTTTGTTGGGAAAAACCCATTTGGATAAGCAGTTGAGCGAGACGGTTATGGGTGAGGGAAAGGGCGGGATTTTTAGCCTTTTTACAGTAATGCGACATATTTTTAAGACATCCTAGCAAATAATAAGGAATGTTCACCAATATAGCATGTTGTAAATGAGACAACAGGACAAAATCGTACTGGTATACTACCTGGTATCGGCCTTCACAGGCAAGGTAGTGCTTGACAAACTCTGCAACTTTCGGCCAAGGAGGCGGCAACGAGCTAAGTCGGACACCCCGGCCTTTAGGCTCAATTTGTTCCCCTGGCAAGAGGAAATCCTGATGGGCATTAAGGATGATATGTTTGCGGCTGAACCAGCGAATGCCATTAGCAGGGAGACCCAAAACCTGTGCTATATCCTTCTCTGTAACTAGAATTGGAACCCCTTGAACAATGGAATGATCTTCCTAGAGATTTCGAGCAAATTGAAGAACCTTTTGTTGATCAAATCCCTGGAGCCTCTGAAAATAACCCAACCATCCTGCCTGCAGAAAAATTTCATAGACTGGATATAGTTCTAACAGGGATGTCGTGGCGGGTTCATACTGTATAACAGGGCCTCCCATAGCTAACAGCTCAGTAAAATGCACCGTCAGAGAGTCGAGTAACCGCTTCTGTGCAGAGTGAATTTTTCGGGTGAAGGCATGCAAATGGTAGTGAAACAAACGAAAGGATGGGGAAAAAAAGGAATGGTTCATGTGAAATGATGGTATAAGATTTCGATATCCCCCCCCCCTTCAAGTACGACTAAAATAATGATTTTACATGAGTGGTAATAATGAGTTGGGATCTTCTGATTAACTACAGTTCAATTGTATTTACATATAAAGTTTACATACCTCTTCTTTACCTTTTGATTCGTACTTCAAATAGAATATAGTGCTTGTCCATAATAGTTTTGCAGTAGCCATGGCGGAGACTTTTGATTTGTTAGAGGAATTGTATCAAGGATTTGTTTACTGGAAGGAAAAAATGTAGTATGAGAGCGCTAAAGCTTATTGACAGAGAATGTTGAAAGTTGGTGTTTCAGCTATAGAAAGAAGGGCAAAAAATTGTTGAATGGTGGTGTTTCGGCAATGGGAAAATGTGAAAAATTGTTGAACAGTGGTGTTTCAGCAATGGGAGAAAAATGTGAAAAATTGCGGAACAGTGGTGTTTCGGCAATGGGGAAAAATGTGAAAAATTGTTGAACAATGGTGTTTCAGCAATGGGAAAGAAAGGCGAGAAATTGTGGAACAGTGGTGTTTCGGCAATGGGAAAATGTGAAAAATTGTTGAACAGTGGTGTTTCAGCAATGGGAAAAAAATGTGAAAATTTGCGGAACAGTGGTGTTTCAGCAATGGGGAAAAATGTGAAAACTTGTTGAAAAGTGGTGTTTCAGCAGTGGGAGAAAAAGCAAAAAGTTGTTGAACAGTGGTGTTTCAGCAATGGGGAAGCTTGGCTCTTCTTGAAATAAGATCGTCCTTTTTTAGTAGGCATTTGCTTTGATCGAGAATCTGCAAAAATCAATTGTAACATGGTATTTCTTGACAAGGATTATTAGTAAACGAAATCTAATCTAATACTAAAGAAATTAAATTAAAAAGAATTAATTGCCATGAGGGGTAGGAGCCCCCTCTAAAAAGAGGTAATGAGAGTCTGCCACACATTTGGCCTTAAAATCTTCTTTGGAAATAGGGCGATGGTACAGACGGAGTCAATGACCATTTACAAGTAATGGTATTTTAGAGTCATCGATTGTGAGGAGCCTTACTATTCCATTGGGGAAAACAATGTCTACTTCGTAAGGTCCAAGCCATCTTGTACGTATTTTCCCTTGAAATTATTTAAAACGAGAATCATACAGTAGGGCCCAATTACCTTTTTGGAATTGCTTATGCTTGATAGTTTTGTCATGCCATTTTGATATTTGATGTTGAATCATAGTTGTCTGATGAATGGCATCTAGTCTTTTTTCATCCAATTCATTAAGTTGTTGCAACCTGGTTGTCTGTGCATCGGTCAAATCAAGGTTGACAACTAAAGCAGTCCTTAAGGTTTTGATTTCAAATTCCATAGGAAAGACGACACTTTTTCCATAAACTAATTCATAGGGAGAGAATCCTGTAGTATTTCTCCAGGTAGTTCTGTAGGCCCATAATGCTTCAGGGAGCCTGTGAGACAAATCCTTTCTGTTTCCCTTCATTGTTTTTGTGAGAATGCCTTCTATTAATTTATTTGTGATTTCCACCTGTCCATTGGCTTGGGGGTGGTATGTTGTAGTCATTCTATGCTGAATATGATATTTTTGAAGGGTGGCTT
The DNA here is from genome assembly GCA_009831015.1 of Picea engelmannii. Taxonomy (NCBI): domain Eukaryota; kingdom Viridiplantae; phylum Streptophyta; class Pinopsida; order Pinales; family Pinaceae; genus Picea; species Picea engelmannii. The sequence continues at coordinate 101,296 of ML786240.1, read as the reverse complement.
TAAAACCGTGAGAAGTGAAAGGAGGTCCCCCATCTGTAACTAATTCTCTCGGCACTCCAAATCTGATGAAGATATCTTCAAATAGGAAGTCTATAACTGCTTCTTCATTCGCTCTATGGAGTGCTTTAGCTTCCACCCATTTGGTCATATAATCAATGCAGACCACTATGTAAACTTTTTGATTGGATGGGGGGTTAATGGGTCCTACAAAGTCTAAGGACCATATTTCGAATGGTTCAAGTACTATCTGGGGATTTAATGGCATTTCATCTCTATGATTAGGTTGGCTCATTCTTTGACAGCTATCAAAGGCCCGAACATACTTCTTTGCATCTTTAAAAAGTGAGGGCCAATAATACCCCATCCTGAGAATTTTATGTGTTGTTCTTTTATCAGCAAAATGCCCTTCACAAGGGCCATCATGACAAGATTTTAGTATATCATACACCTCATCTTCTCTAATGCACCTTCGGATTTCTTGATCAAGTCCTGTGTGGAAAATACACCCACTTATCCAACTATATCGGGCACTTTGTTGAATGATTTTTCTTTTCTCCTGGTGGGATAGGTGTGGTGGTAACTTCCCTGCAACCAAGTAGTTAGCGATGTCTGCATACCATGGTGAGTGAGTAGATATTGCAAATAGATATTCATCAGGAAAGGAATCATCTACTGGGGTATCATCATCAGGTGTTAACCGAGAAAGGAAATCAGAAACTACATTTTCTTTTCCTGGTCTATCTACAATTGTAATATCAAATTCTTGCAATAATAGTAACCATCTGGTAACTCGAGCATTTGTGATAGTTTTCTTCATTAGATATTTGATAGCTGAGTGATTAGTATGGACAAGAGTAGAGTAGCCAGTGATGTAATGTCAAAATTTATTAATAGCATATATAACTGCTAGGAATTCCTTTTCAGTAAATGTATAGTTGAGTTCAGCAGGAGTCATATTCTTGCTAATGAAGTAAATAGCATAGGGGAGATGATTTTCTTCTTGTCCCAAGACAGCTCCTATTGCAGTATCTGAAGCATCAGAGGATATATGAAAGGGAAGTGTCCAATCAGGTCCTCTAAAAATAGGAGTTGTAGATAACTGATGTTTAAGTGTATTAAATGCTTCCTGGCAAGAATTAGTCCATTTGAATTCGGCATTTTTCATCAGTAACACAAACAGGGGAGAAGTTATTTTGGAAACAAAATTGATAAATCTTCTGTAGTATCCAGCATGTCCTAGAAAACTTCTTACCTCTGTTTGGGTTTTGGGAATAGGAAGATTTTTAATGACTTGTATCTTGGATGGATCCACCTGGATTCCTTGAGATGAAATAAAATGTCCAA
>ML786240.1:71519-92526 GCA_009831015.1 Picea engelmannii | reverse complement strand
CTCAAGCTATCAATGGAAAACACATGAGCAAAACAAACTTATGCTCTGATACCACCTGATCTGAAAATAGAAGGCTGACTTGTTATGCTATGCAAGCACCCCTACTTCATTAAAATAAACTTTACAGGACCTTGCTTCATGTGCTAAAATATGCAAAATAAAATTATGTATTAAGTTCATGTATCTTCTTGTAAATGCTTATGTGTGAGAAAATGTTCTTTTAAATGGTTATATATGTACTTGCAATAAATACACAGCAACACAACTTGCAGAAAACTAACCATCAAACTCAAAACAATCACAACATGATAAAGGAGTTCACCCCCCTCCGGGCTACATCTCCTTGAGCCTCCATAATGGACTTGGCTCTCTGGGATTAATTTTTAAAAAGTTCTTTTACAAGCTACTGGTCAACTCCAATGGAAAAAAATACTGTACCATTGGGATCAGAACACATAAAAACCCCAAAAATGACTAATAAAACTTTGAAAACGGATCATGGCTCATCCGGGCATGACCTCTTCTACATGTGGCCATAAGCTTCACTGAGCTTCTCTTTGGAAAAAAACACCTGTAAAAGTACTCAAAAGCCTCTGAAACTTGTCCCAATGTGTTCAGAGCATAACAATTAGCCAAAAATGATTATTCATTCACAGAAAACAAACATAGGCTCACCAAAACATGTCCTCAATCAATGAGGGATTCAAGCTCCCTAGAGCTTCCTGAAACTTCAATGGTTAAAAACCTACAAAATAAGTCTTCAAATGGCCTTGATAACAGTGCCAATGGATTCAGGACATCCAAAAACCCCTAGCTGGGCTTTTATGGCACCTCAATCGGCCAAAAGATGAAGAAGATAGGCCTCCTGCCATTTTCCTCCTTCAAGCTTGTTGAAACTGGTTCGCCAAAACACACCTCTGTGTGCTTTTAACCAAGAACACGCTCCAAAATGCGCGTTAAAATCTAGCCCCGTGCATAACCAAAAACCGGTCCAAACTGTAGGACGGTTAGGGCTCCTCCTGCCCCTAACCGCCAAGCACCTGGGCACATGTCGTCCTCCATATGACCTTGTGCATGATAAAAAGGGCTAAGTTTAAAACTGTTTACATGGCAAATAAGACCACACCACATGGTGGGTCGTTTGAACCGTTCAAACCAAATTTTAACCGCGCCATTAAACAAAGGTCATAACATAACCACGGTATAATATTTTAAACCCCGCGCAATTGTATTAACACATTACAATAGTCCACGGGCTATGTTTTACTCCGCGCGTGATTCGTTAGCACCACCCCATATAACATATGGTCACATAGTATGCAATAAAACAATGGCTACGGGTCGGGGCTAAGCCCCGGCCCGAAACCCCCGCCAATACACAATAGATTAAATTTAAATAAATAAAAATCTGCATATGTTACAAGGAACAAACGGCGGCGCATTGGTTAGCAGAGGTTGGTGAAGACTTGGGCGGAAATGGAGGTCACCGGTTCGAATCCGGTCGGCAACATACCAAACTTTTGTATGAAAACCCAATAACCAATAAAAGGGTGCCACGTGGCAGCCGCTGATTGGGCCACGTGGCACCTTACCATATGCCAAAAACATGCCACGTGTCGCATCATCATTCGTCGAACGTCTGCCAATCACAAACCGCCACGTCAGCTATGCCATGTCAGCACCACGCATGTTGCTGACATCATCTGACATGCAGGATGTTGATTTCACCCTGTGCCACATGTCACCCTTCCAGTGGTGACACATGTCACTTCAGGATTGGTCAAACCGTACACCAAAAAGTCCAAATCTGCCTGACACATGTCATCATCTGGAGCCGCCACGTGTCCTGTACGGACCTGTCACGTGTTCTATATGGACCTGACACGTGTCCTGTACAGACCTGACATGTGTCTTGTATGGACTGTATGAACTTGACACGTGTCTTGTACGGACTGTACGGACAGATACAGTCAGCATCAAATTTTTTGCCTGTTTGGCTCGACGAACAGATCGTGATATCTTCTCCATACGGACTCCATTTGAGAAAGTAAATATACCATCAGAATCAGGAAGACGAGACGGACACAATGGCATAGGTTTCATCGCATTCCGAGCACTTTGAAAATTGAGCAAAATTTTGCCCCCTAGTCCAGATTTTGATCAATTTCAGAGTCTATGTCTTGCACTCAAGAGTGACTGCATATGTTCCTTTAGCCTCTGTGAAGGACATCCTTATACAGCTTGACATAGATGGGAGGAGAGGTAATTGGATTGTCAAGATCCTTGAGTTTGACCTGGATATAAATCCCACCAAGTTGGTTAAAGGGAAAGGTTTAGCCAAGCTGCTGGTTGAATCCAATTCTAAGGCCTTGGGGGTTATCTTCATCAACGCTTGCTCAGGAAATCAGCAAGCTGAGTCGTCCAGCAAAATCACTAAGGGTGTCTTATCACTAGCAGAATGCACCTGGTACAGAGACATTTTGTACTTTCTATAAGAGTTGAAGCCTTCTGATGGAATGGGAAGAAGCAGGCAAGGGATTTAAAGCTCAAGGCGGTCAGATATTGCCTTATTGACCAAGTCTTGCACTGGAAAGATCCTCTAGGGGTGTTTCTGAAGTGTTTGAATCCACAGGAAGCCTAGAAATTTATGTTTGATTTCCACAGCAGCTTTTGTGGAGGGCATCATTTATGGAATACCAAAGCCCACAAAATTCTCATGGCTGGGTACTATTGGCCCACCTTATTCACTAATGTCTACAGAGAAGTCAGAGCTTGCATCAAATGCCAAAGGTTCTCAGGAAAGAAACAGCTCAAATCTCTGCCACTAAAGCTTGTAGTAGCTTCAGCACCCTTTCAACAGTGGGGGTTGGAATTCATTGGGGAAATTCATCCTCCTTCAAGTGGCCAGCATAGATGGATCCTGACTGCAACAGACTATTTCACCAAGTGGATAGAAGTTTCCCCCACCAAGAGTGCTTCACACAAGGTGATTATCAGCGTCTTGGAGGATATCATAGCCAGATTTGGTTATCCCAACAGAATTGTCACTGATAATTCCGCTTCTTTCAAGTCTGAGCCTCTGGTTAAGTTCTGTGAGCAGTTCGAGATTTCACTAATTCACTCCACTCCCTATTATCCTCAAGGAAATGGACTGGCAGAATCTTCCAATAAAAGTCTAATCAAACTCATTAAAAGGTTATTGGAAGACAATAAGAGGGCCTGGGATTCAAAGCTCAAGTTCGCTCTATGGGTCGATCGAGTGACAACAAAGAAGTCCCTGGGCACCTCACCTTTTCAACTTGTTTATGGGACGGAGGTTGTTTTTCCCACGCAAATCGCTTTACCTGTAGTGAAATTCTTTCAAGATCATGAAGGAGAGCCAGACCATATAGTCAGAAGGATTCATCAAGTGGTGGGACTACAACAGATCAGGGAGCAAGTAATGGACTTAGCTCACAGTCATTAGCAGAAGATCAAGCAGGCTTTTGACAGGAAGGTCAGGAAGGAGGAATTCGAGCTGGGAGATTTTGTGCTCAAGTGGGATGCACCTAGGCAGGATAGGGGAAAACACGGCAAGTTTGATGCCCTCTGGATCGGGCCCTTCAGAATCTATGAAGTATTCTTAGATAACACGTATAGGTTACAGGATTTGGAGGGTGAAGAAGTCTTTAGCAACCCAGTAAATGGGCATTTCCTGAAGAAATGTTTTGTTTGAGCCTTAAACAGCTCCTTTGTTTTTTTTAAATATTGTCTTTATTGTTTTTTTGTTTATTTTCGGCTTAATAAATGACTCCACAACCCAACAGAAGGCAACTGGAAGTGCAGAAGGAGTTCTTAGTGCATCGCAAGGGCGACTCTATCCCCCATGGAGCCTAATGTTAGCATCAATTCTTGCAAGTCATGAACGTCGAGCGCGGCACACAAAAGAAGTCCATTTCGAGCCTAAAGTCAAGCGAGCGGGCTTTTTGTTTTCAACAGCAAGGATCCACAAATGGAGTGGATTGAAGGTTATTGGGTAAGTTTGAGTCACAAAGTTGCACAAGGTCTGGTGTATGAGCTCATCTCTTATGGCCAAAATCACAAAATGACGTGCCATTTCAGCATTCCAGCTACTGAGACTTCAAAGGACAAAGGGTTGTTCTCTTCCACTACATCAGGAAACCCAGAAACCCGAAACGCGAAATGTAAAAGCGCCCGGGAGCCATTTTGGCATTTCGGCTACCGGGACTTCAAAGGATGAAGGGTTGTTCTCTTCCACTGCATCGGGAAACCCCGAAACCCGAAACATGAAATGTAAAAGTGCCCGGGAGCCATTTCGGCATTTCGACTACCGAGACTTCAAAGTACGAAGGGTTGTTCTCTTCCACTGCATCAGGAAACCCCGAAACCCGAAATGCGAAAAGCGCCCAAAAGTTGTTTTGGCATTTCGTCTACCGGGAGTTCAAGAGACAAGAGAGTCGCTCCTCCACTGCATCGGGAAACCCGAAAACCTGAAATGCGAAATGTAAAAGTGCCCAGGAGCCATTTCGGCATTTCATCTACCGAGACTTCAAAGGATGAAGGGTTGTTCCTTTCCACGGCATCAGGAAACCCCGAAACCCAAAACACGAATTGTAAAAGTGCACGGGAGCCATTTCGGAATTTCGGCTACCGGGAGTTCAAAGGACGAAGGGTTGTTCTCTTCCACTACATCGGGAAACCCTGAAACCCAAAACGCAAAATGTAAAAGTGCTCGGGAGCCATTTCGGCATTTCGGCTACCGGGACTTCACAGAACAAAGGGTTTTTTTTTGTGTTTCCAGTCTTGGCCACCATCCATGGAAGAAGAAATTAATGAATATTGAGCAGGTGGTTGAGACCTCAACTCAACTCATAAATGAAGGGCGTGGAAAGGGCCTGGAGCAATCAACCCGTGGTACCCCTGTATGTAGGTCCCCCTGCAAGAGCCATGTTAAGTTAAGATGGTGTCTGACAAAGGAGTTCCATCCAAGTTTGACTGAGGATCTTGCACACGCTAAGTTGGACTTTAATGTCCCAGCTACCTTCCTGCTGCGAAGGTGGAAAATTGTCCTGAGTATATATACTTAGTTTTGGTATTTTTGTAAGGATCGATGGTAGAGCTAAGCTCCCGACTATAAATCTTTAACAAATCCTCCGGGTCTCTGGTTATACAATGATATTTTGAGATTTCTTATTTAATGGAGGCCAGCCTCCTCCTTTCCTTGTTCCTCTAAATATGGAAGCCCGGGTATGGATGATCCAGTCGGGTGTTGTTATAACTATATGATGCATGTTTGATTCTATTAGTTCTGCAATGTTTGAGGTTTACTTTGAAGTTTCTCTGGTCTGAGAGGATCTCATATCTAAGACTTTTCCCCTTTCCTTCCCTCTACTTACTCACCACTATGTAAATTTACTAGCTTAAGTTAAATCAAGACCTCACATGTCCTTGTTGTTCCAACCCAGTTTTCTGAGTGAGCGATGTTGTTCTGAGTTTACTTCCATTCGATTACCCCCTTTATAAACAAATTGTGACATAAACTAATGGGCCTCAGGTTTACTCATGCCGTAATCCAGGAGTGACTTCTGACGCCAACACCAAGTATGTATCAATCATGTGTCAACTACTCATCAACTATGATTCATCAATATGTACCAACATCGTCAACTATACACCTCATGTATGTGCCAACTCATCAACTACTTGTCTCAACCATGTACCCAACATGTACCTCAACCAAGAGCCCTCATAAATTTCATCATCTAAATATGATTTGTAACTCTATAATAGACCTGGTGTATATTATCACATACCTGCAAACCTTCCTTAACTTTGAATTATAGTACACTCATCACTTCACTTTATTATTTACCTTCTAAAATCTCTTAAACAACTTTGACTACTTTGACCTTTTGGGGCTTCTAGATGACATATGAGGGTCCTCCAACTTCATAAGGCCATAACTCTCAAATCGTGAGGAGTTATGTGACGTTCCACATACCACCAAAAATGGAATGACATCTACTATCAATATAGAATATTATTATCTTCAAATATATCAAAACTCATTAAATTATTCATCAAACACACTTGGGTCCATTACCCAAACCTAGGTTCTCCAACTTCTCATGGCCATAACTCTCTAACCATGAGAAGTTATGTGACGTTCCACATACCACTGGAAATGGCATGACATGAACTATCCATATAGGATAGTTTCACTGAAAAATTCCCTGACCTTCATCTCATTATTCCACAAATAAGCATGGATTCTCTAACCATACTTCTAGGATAACTCAATTCGTAAAGCGTCTTCCCATGAGGGTTTTCACCTTAAGGGGACCCCTTTGGAGTTCATCCATTTGTACTTATTATCAACTATGAAAAAACAATAATGAGTCATATTTATATCAAACAAACTTGGGTCCATTTGTTAAGAACCTGAATAGATCCACAAAGCAAGATAGAAGAAACCACAATTTATTATTACCAAACCCTTAAGGTAAGGAAACACCATACAATGGATCCTATTATGGAAATGATCCTCTCCTATTCACTTGCCTCTTCGAGGGGGCATCTTCTTATTGAGCCACAGCTCACAATACAATAATTCTCTTCATATCCCATTACATTGTTTGAATCCCTTTATATAGTGCTACCATCACCTAAGAACATTCTAGATGAGGAATCTTCTAGAAGTAGAACCTTCTAAGAAGTCCTCTTACATTTATTATATCTAACTACCCATTTATTATATCTAGCTACCATAGTAGGCCTTATTTAATAATATAGTGGACCTAGTCCACCTTACATTAAATGGCCTCCACTATTATCACTATGGGCCCTCCGGGGCCCCCTACTATCTCTCTAGCTACATTACATTCCATCCCCCTTATGAAAGCATTGTCCTCAACGCTTGATGTACAACCATATACCAGGGTCTCATGGATAAGTGTGGACCATAGTGCTGAAGTGGACTAGAGAACTAGGGTCCCATTGAGAAATGGAATCCACCATTTTGAAGTAGTCCAACCGCCATTGTAAACCAGGGTCCCATGTCCAATTTCTCATGTGAACCCCACATGGAAGATATTGACACCCAATAACCAACTAAAAATTATGCTCTCAATACTGACACCTATCATGTGGATCCAAATAAGAATATTCATCCACATAGTGGGAGATAATCAAAGATGAATCTGGAAGAAACAATATCATTGTAGAATATGCAAGTTGGACATTGGTAACTAGCTCCTGATGTGGGATATTAATGTTCTCTACAGAAGGTGGAGTAGAGTCATCAAATAAAATATGGAAGTGGTTTTCATCCCAGAAATGACAACTATCCATATACCAATCATCGCAATCAGCCTCAAAATCATACCAAGCATATATTTCTTGATTATATTCATCCATGAGGTATGCCATAAGAAATATCTTCTGCACGTTATCCAATGAATCTTGAATACTACGAAAACCATCATTGAGGTCGTTTGTGAAGCCATCTACAAAGCCATCCAATCTGTCATTCAATGTGTCAAACAATTGGGCTTTGAATGTTTCAGTAATCTGTAGAATTTCTTTGAGGGTTTGAGAAAAAATAGCCATCTGAGCACCCTATGAAAATTTATGAACTCTGCAGTCTTGTTGTTGTCACGAAAAAACCCAAAAAATAGAACAATAAATTACTATAGAAAATCGTGGCATTTTCCGAAAAAACCATGAAAAACTGTTGAATTTAAAATGCTCATAACTTAATTTCCCGGTCTCTGTTTCGGCTGTTTTTTTTTAAATTGGGTGGAATTGTGAGAGGAACTCAAATATGTAATTTTTGTGGGCAAATTCGGCCTCCAGATGCTACAGAAATATACCAAAAAATTAAAAAATTGTGTCATCATCCGCGAAAAAAACCCTAGAAAATTACAGATTTTAGAACTTCAATATCTTGACTTCTCGGACTCCGTTTCAGACAAAAAAAAAATTTAACTTGAATATTTTTCTGAGAGGAAATCATATCTACAACCTATTTCTGAAAATTTTTCACAAAAATATACCAAAATTTTCTGGAATGTCGCGGTCCTTTTTTTTCTTCTCCGAAAAAAAAAATCTGCAAAAATTAAAAAATATTTGTCCATAATGTATACCAAGGAAAGTGCTCTGATACCATTTGTTAAGAACCTGAATACATCCACAAAAAAATATAGAATAAACCACAATTTATTATTACCAACCCCTTAAGGTAGGGAAACACCATACAATGGATCCTATTATGGAAGAGTTCCCCTCTTGTTCACTTGTCTCTTCGAGGAGGCATCCTCCTATTGAGCTACAGCTCACAATACAATAATTCTCTTCATATCCCATTACATTGCTTGAACCCCTTTATATAGTGCTACCATCACCTGAGAACATTTTAGAGGAGGAATCTTCTAAGAAGTCCTCTTACATTTATTATATCTAACTACCCATTTAATATATCTAGCTACCATAGTGGGCCTTATTTAATAATATAGTGGACCTTGTCCACCTTACATTGAATGGCATCCACTATTATCACTATGGGTCCTATGGGCCCCCCCACTACCTCTCTAGCTACCTTACACCATTACCCAAACCTTTGTGCTACCGGGATTTCTTCAAGGGTTGACATCAAAGACAACCAACCTTAATCAACAATCTCCCCTTTGCATTAATGAAAACACTCTGATGAAAAACTGAAATTATGTCATGCAGTATTAAAGTCGTATCACTCATGCTCCCCTTGGAAACATGCCTTTGTCATCTACATCTTGGTGACCATTGCTCCCCTTGGAACCATGCCTTTCTCCTCTGCATCTGATGAATCTCTCCCCCTTTATCATCAATGGAAAAGGTATCTTTCCATCTGAGGCTGCTCCCCCTGACTGAATTTTCCTATTTATGGTGCTTCCTCGTGTACATCTAAGACATATAAAATAAGCATTCAAAGTCATTCATTTTGGAGTAGAAATAACTCTGAGTCTCTGGCGAAGATACTCAAAGGCTTCCCATGGAAGTGGTTTTGTAAAGATGTCTGCCACTTGTTCTTTTGTGCCCACATACTCAACTCTGATGCTCTTTTCTGCAACCTGCTCCTGTAGAAAGTAATACTTGATTGGAATATGCTTCGTCTTGAAGCGCATCACCATGTTCTTTGAGATACTGATGGCTCTTGTATTATCACAATAGATTGGAATGGGCTCATCATACTCAACATGTATATCTGTCAGAGTTTGTTTCATTCAAAGACTATGTGTACAATATGATGTTGCTGCAATATACTCTACCTCGGTTGTAGATAAAGATATTGATGATTGTTTCTTGCTTAGCCATGATACTAAACACTCACCCAAGTAGAACGTTGCTCCACTGGTGCTTTGTCGGTCATCAATACAACCTGCCCAATCTGCATCTGTGTAGGCAATAAGTGATAGATCATGTCCTTTTGGATACGATAATCCAAACTCTTTTGTTCTTTTAAGATATCTGAAAATCCTCTTCACTGCTAATACATGTGATTCCTTTAGTGTTGCTTGAAATCGTTCCACATGTCTAATTGCCTGCATTACATCTGGTCTGGATGTTGTCACATTTAGTAGGTTGCCAATAATTGACATGTATTGTGTCTGATCTATAGACTTTGAATCATCATCTTTGCTCAACTTGCAATTGGTTTGCATAGGAGTGATAACTGGTTTGCAATCCTCCATTCCGAACCTCTTTAGCATTTATCTTATATACTTGGTTTTAGAAATAAGAATTCCTTGGTTGCTTTGACGTATCTGAAGTCCAAAAAAGAAGGATAGTTATTCAAGTAACGACATTTCAAATTCATTCTGCATATCCTTTTCAAATTTATGGCTTAACCTGTCATCATCACTACCAAAAATAATATCATTAACATAAACTTCAAATAATAAAATATTGCCTTGACTTACCTTGATGTAAAGGTTGTTGTTTGCACTTCCTTTTTTGAACCCTTCCTGCTGCAGATACTTATCCAGTCTAGAGTACCATGCTCTAGGAGCCTGTTTTAGACCATACAAGGCCTTCTTTAATTTACACACATAATTTGTGTTCTTTAACAACCGATATCCTTCTGGTAGTTCAATGTAGACTTCTTCTTCAATTTCCCCATTCAAAAAAGTTGATTTTACATTCATTTGATACACTTTAATATTTTTGGATCATGCATAAGCTAAAAGAAAACATATTGCTTCCATTCTGGCAACTGGGGCAAATGTCTTTTCAAAGTCGATTCCTTCAATCTGTGCATATCCTTTACATACCAATCTAGCTTTGTATCCTTGTAACTTGTCCATCTTCATTCAGTTTATTCTTGAAAACCCATTTTGTGCCGATCACATTCTTAATCTTTGGTCTTGGAACCAATTCCCAAGTGTCCTTTTTCTCTATTTGATCAAATTCTTCATCCATGGCCTTATTCCAAAATTCATCCTTGCTAGCTTCTTCAAAACAGTTTGGTTCAATTGTAGATAAGAGTGTTAGGTGTGTTTGTTCTGGTGAATGTATTCTTCTTCTAGTCTCAACGCCTGTATCTTTGTTTCTGATAATTTGATCTGAAGGATGATTCTTCTGTACTCGTCTGTTAGGTGTCTTTGGAGACACTTGTTGAAATTGCTCTTTTGTTTCTATTGGATTATCTTCATCTTCCTTTTCTACTTATTTTTTTTCTTCTATTTCTTCTTCGAAAGGTTGTTCCATTGATTCATTTTCTTCTTCCTTTGATTATGTTCTGCATGTTTCATCAATTGTTACATTGATGCTTTCCACAACTTTGTTCAATCTCAGATTGTAACACTTCTATGCTTTCCTTGTACTTGAGTAACCAACAAGTACTCATTTGTCCACACAAGAGTCAAATTTTCCCATTCTGTCATCTTCTCTTTTGATGTAGCATTTTCTTCCAAAAACTCTGAAGTGCTTCACATTTGCGGGTCTTCCTTTCCATAGCTCATAGGGAGTTTTTTCAGTGTTGTTTCTAAGCATTACTATGTTTTGAATGTGAACTATTGTATGCACTGCCTATGTCCAAAATATATTTGTCAATTTGGAATCCATTAGCATTGTTCGAGCCATTTCTCGTACTGTCATGTTCTTTCTTTCAACAACTCCATTATGTTGAGGCGTCCTAGCAATGAAGAATTATCTTTTTATTCCATGATTGTTGCAGTAGTCCATAAATTCTTTTGAAGTGAACTCTCCTCCATTATCAGATCTCAAGCATTTGATTTTTGAATCCATTTCATTTTCAACCATTTCCTTGTAGATCTTAAAGTTTTCAAAAGCTTCTGACTTATTCTTGAGAAAAAAAATTGCAGTCATTCTTGTATAATCATCAACTAATAACATAAATTATTTCTCACCTTTTAAACCCTTTGTTGTAGTTGGTTCAATTAGATCAGTGTGCACAATTTTCAGTGGTCTTGCCATTGAATATTCCTTTGATTTGAACATGGTCTTTGTTTGCTTTCCTTGTTGACAATGCTTGCATAAAGTGTTGGTTGGTTTCATGATCTGGAGAATTTCTCTTATTGCTTCTCTTTTGATAACTTTGACAAGGTTATCAAAATGTATGTGACCCATTCTTATGTACCATAGACAAATTTCATCTTCCTTTCCTAGACAACACTTTTTATTTCCAATTTCACTTAATACATATATGTTGATTGAAGTTCTTGCATGTGTAGCAATCAATTTTCCTGAACCTTATTTTCTTATCTCTCACTTTTGTGAATCTAAAGTAACTTTATGATATTGGTAACACATTTGACTCACATTTAGAAGATTATGTTTCATATCTTCTACTAGTAGAACATTTTATGCCTTTGTATTCTTGTTCCCAATTCTGATTGTACCTCTTCCAATGATTTTAGCTGAATCACCATTTCTGAATGAGATTGATCCATCTCTTTCCTTTCTTAATGTAAAAAACATGTCTCTATCACTTGTCATGTGTTTTGAACAACCATTGTCAACATACCAACCACATTTCTTCTTCTTATATTGTAGAGAGAGTGTGCATTATTCATTGCTATATTGATTATGTTTTCTCATCCATGTCCTTTTATGACGTTCTTGTCTGTGACTATTGTTATTCTATTGCGGTTCTCTAGGAGGGACTGTGATTCTGCAATCTTGGTCATGTGTCCAAAGTTGTTACATTTGTAACATTCCACTTCAGTGCTCAAAGATTCAAACCTATTGTAACTTCTTCTATGTTTTTCACTAGGCCTTCTTGCATAACCCTTTTGTGTATGAATTTCAAAGTTTTTTATGTTCTTGTTTTTAACTCTGCAATTCACAGCTTTATGTCCAAAATTATTACATGCATAACATAAACCAAAAAATATAGTTTGATACCTAGGAGTTGAAGATCTTATGAAAGGAGGTTCTCTTATGAATCCTTCTTCTTCTTGAGGCTTATCTTCCTATTGTTGATTCTGAAATCCGAATCTTCTCGGTGGAGGAGTGTCCTTGTAATATTCCTTGTATATCTTCCTATCCCCTTTTATTGTTTCTACATAGCTTTTTGGATATGTTTATTGCTCTGTTGTTTTGGATCTTGATCCCTTTTCTGTCTAATTGTATCCAAGTCCATACTTGTCAAGATGATATTTTTTACTGTTGATAATGTCATCCAAAACTTTTGAGCTACTCTACATATTTTTCTTTTGAATATCCTTTATTAATATGACAATCTCTGCTTCCAAATTTCCAATATTCATGTCCTTTTCTTCTAGCTGTTATTTGAGTGTTTCTTCAATTCTTTTATCTTTTTCTATTTGAACCTTCAAATTTTTGATCATTTGTTCTAGTTCTTGAGTATCTTCTTTATTGTCTAGTTCCTCTTGTAGTTTCTTGTTTTTCTTCTTTTCTCTTTTGATAACTTCTATGGCACAGATCAATTCTTTTCAGTAGTCAACTTCTACCTCTTCAATTTTTTATTCGACTTCTTCATATTCTTCTTCGGCTTCTTTATATTCTTCTTTGGAGTCTTCTTTATCAGAGTCTTCTAATGCCATGAATAGAACTCTTCATGTCTCACTGTCACTGACTTCATCTTCATCTGATGATGAGATGTCTTTTTTGGTGCATAAGTTTTTCTTGAAAACTTTCTTTGTAGTTCTTTTTCCTTTATATGTTTGTTTGTCTTTTGAGTAACCTTCGTCATTTCTCTTTTTCTTATAAGGACATTTGTTATAAAAATGACCAATACCATCACAATTAAAACAAATTAAAGGAAGCTTACCTCTATACCTATCGTCGGTTCCCTTGTTCAGTCTTTTGACGAAGTTGGCCACTTCTTCATCATCTTTCGAAACGTCATTGTTGTTGCTATGTTCTTCTTGTTTTTTTTTTCTTTTGCTTTGATATTTTGGATGCTTTGAAGGCTGTTTCTTTTACATCTGTATTTTCTTGTTCAGTTCTCATTTCATATGCTATGAAGATTCCATGCAGTTCGTCCATGCTTATTGAGCTTAGATCTGATCTTTCTTCTAGTGTTTATATCTTAGGGTCAAATCTCATAGGAAGAGATCTTAGTACCTTTTGAACAATTACATATTCTTTGATTTCTTCTCCCAATTCTATGATTTCATTCACTGTTTCATCGACTCGTAAGAAGTAGGTTGCAATATTCTCATCTTCCTTCATCTTTAGTTGTTCGAACTGACCTCTGTAATTTTGAAGCTTTGTTGCTTTCACTTTTGAATCTCCTTCATAAATATTTTGAAACTTGTCCCAAATCTCTTTAGCAGATTTACAATCTGCAACTTTGGTGAATATTGTTTCACTGAAACCATTCAAAAGTGCATTTGTGGCTTTGGAATTATTCTGACCAAGTTTCACTACTTTTTCATTTGTTGGTGGAATTGTTGGTGTTTTGTATCCATCTACAATTGATTGTCAAATTTCAAATCCCTGTGCCTGTATATATGTCTTCATCCTTATGCTCCAAAAAGCATACTTTTGTCAATCAAACTATGGTATTCCATTTTTATACAAGTTGTTGCTCTCCATGATCTACCTTTCGGTGGTTAAACTGATTTCTGAAGGAACCTGCTCTAATACCAATTGTTGGATTACTGAGAGGGGGGGTGAATCAGTAATAGAGCAATTATAATCATTTTTAACCAAATAATCCAAATTTTATATCAATGTAGAATTATCATCCAATAATGAGCAATGAACAAATGAAAAATCATACACATACATATTACACTAGTGTTTTACGTGGAAACCCAAAGCGGGATAAAACCATGGAATGTTTTTTCTTATATGTCTTAAAGAATTACATTCATTGGAAGCACCAACTTCCTTTGTTTTCTAGTTGCAATTGGAAGGAGGCTCCAACCCCCTAGTTTCTCAGGCTACAACCTGAGGGAAGCTCCAACTCCCCAATTCTATGGCTAAAACCAGAAGCAGGCTACAACCCCCTATGTTCTCTGGCTAAAACCGGAAGGTGGCTACAACCACTTGTCTTTTCCCCGTCCAATCGCCCTGAAGTAGAAGTAGAATGATGGAACCACTGTCACACTATCATTGTGAGATATATCATTGTAAACTTGTACAAATAAACCTGAACCATGCATCAACCTGTAGCATAAACAAGTGCATCAACCATGCACCAACCTGTACCAAACAACCTGTAATCAAAATGTACCATAAACAAGTGCATACAACCATGTACCAAGTATGTATCAATCATGTGTCAGCTACGACTTATCAATATGTACCAACATCATCAAATATGCACCTCATGTATGTGTCAACTCATCATATACGTGTCTCAACCATGTACCCAACATGTACCTCAACCAAAAGCCCTCATCAATTCCATCATCCAAATATGATTTGTAACTCTGTAATAGACCTAGTGTATATGATCACATACCTGCAAACCTTCCTTAACTTTAACAACAAGAGAACAACATTTTCATCAAACTTTTCTTTAGTCTCACATGACTAGTTTTGGATTACTCAACAACCCTAACTTGAAATAATCATAACTATGTACTTGTAATGAATGAAGATATGAAAATGATAGAAAATGTTCTTCAGTGTGTTTTATGAAATTCCTCCAGGTGTCACTACTTAGAACCTCTCAGAAAATTAGTTATAACAAAAATGGCATACCTTGTTGAATTCTGGCTTATTCTAGAGAGCGACCTTATAGAGCGTGCCCCGCACGGAATATTTGTTGAATGGATCTGAAAATTTTACACATAATACTAAATATTGTAATATAACCAACATATTTTTTCTTACTGAATTTGTATCTGTTATGGAGAAGTTATGACGTTTTTACCCAAAACACTTATTTTAGACTAGCTTCAGGACTAGCCACAAACCCTATTTTCCATGAAGTGTAAATCCAAAAATACAACGTCCCACAAGATGAATTTTTTACCACATATACTTGGATATGTTTCCTCATTGGAATATCAATTTCACGGTCTGGATCATTCTATAAAAAAAATTATTGTGAAAATGGTGAGATGACTTGTAAATAACATACCTTAGAAAGCATCATCAAAAGAATTTATCCTCCCTTGAATTTTGGCCTTCTTTTCTTCACCTTCCCTCTGAAATTCAGTTTGGTTACCTCAGACACCTATAAATATTCAATATTCTCAAGTGTGATATTAAATGAGAGAGTCTTGCCTCTTATTTATACTCTCCAAGTAGCTTCCTTAAAAACATCTTATAGGTCACTGTGCACACTTTCCTTATTTTAGGGTTAACCCACTTCTAATTTCTCCATTAAATTTATTATTTAAATAATTTATTTTGTAGTCACTTTGAATTATATTAAACTCATCACTTCACTTTATTATTTACCTTCTAAAATCTCTTAAACCACTTTGACTACTTTGACCTTTTGGGGCTTCTAGATGACATATGAGGGTCCTCCAACTTCGTAAGACCATAACTCTCAAACCGTTAGGAGTTATGTGACGTTCCACATACCACCAGAAATGGAATGACATCTACTATCCATATAGATTATTATTACCTAAAAATACTTCAAAACTCATACCATTATCCATCCAACAAACTTGGGTCCATTACCCAAACCTGGGTTCTCCAACTTCACATGGCCATAACTCTCTAACCGTGAGGAGTTATGTGACGTTCCACATACCACCGGAAATGGAATGACAAGAACTATATATGTAGGATAGTTTTACTGAAAACTTCACTGACCTTCATCTCATTATTCAACAAATAAGCATGGGTTCTCTAACCATACTTCTAGGATAACTCAATCCTCAAAGCGTCTTCCCATGAAGGATTTCACCATAAGGGGACCACTTTGGAGTTCATCCATTTGTATTTATTATCAACCATGAAAATACAATAATGAGTCATATTTACATCAAACAAACTTGGGTCCATTACCCAAACCTTTGTGCTATCGGGCTTTCTTCAAGGGTTGACATCAATGACAACCAACCTTAATCAACAGGGGTGAATCAGTATTGCCTATTTTTTATTATTAATTCCATCATTATTAAGAACACACATTAATTATTCAATTAATAAATATATTATAAACAAAAAACCCTTGTGAACACAAGATTTTATCTTGGACCCAATAGGGAAAACCACCAACTCACTTCTCATTAATAAATTGTTCTTTTACAAAATTGTTTTCAAGCTACAAATTGATGGAGAGACTATCCCCATGTTTCTTCAGCTACAAATAAAGGGATGCTTCCACACCCCATTTACCAACTACAACTGGAAGGAGGCTACGACCCCCTAGTTTATCAGCTACCACTGAAAGGATGCTTCGACGCCCTATTTACCAGCTACAACTGGAAGGAGGCTACGACCCCCTATTTAGTCAGCTACAACTGACAAGGAAGCACCTACTCCCCTATAGGCTCCAACCTTCCCTTGCACCACCCAACCACCCTTAATTTCATAATGCAATTCAATCTCTTCTACTCTTCATCGAATTTGATTCATGCAACCATTAACACAAGTCTTATCAGATTTGACCTTTTGACTTCGACTTGTTTTCCCTTGCTCCACCCTTCCTCCTTTTATGCAGGTTATAACACTTATAACTCTTTTACTATACTTTGTTCAAGGTGTTCATAAACACACAGAGATACTTCAATTATGTAAGTCTTCTTAGAGTTATTAATTGTTGTACTTTCTACTTGTCTGTTGCAACCTCTCTACAGTCAAACTTCATCTCATGATCTCTAGCTTCTATCATTTAATCTCAAATGAATTTGTTGTAGTCCAATAAAGGTCTTCTATATCAAATATTGGATTGCATAATTGTTGCTCTGTCTTCTTCTATTCTTGATCTTCAATAAGGTATTGACAGGCCCATTAGAACCAACATTTTTTCTTCTTGAACTCTGCTTATGTTTTGATCTTCTTATCTGAACCGCAGAGACACTTTCTTCTCATCACTCTATCTTATTTATATAATCTTAAAACTAGTGTGATATATAATGTATTATTTCCTTTTGTTTGGACCATCACACCTATTCATTTAAATTAACCATAATCTCTGTTAATACTGCATAAATCACGTTCTGCTAAGGCGCTTCCTTCAAACCATTACACATGATTGACAACACAAAACCATGGGCTTATCAGCTTAAGCGATGTATTATCTTTTACTTTTATTTCTCTTATTCCATATGACCACAGGCGGTGACCAGGCAATGTGCTAAGAGAGTGCTTGATCACTTATCAGAATCAACGGTCATGTTTTAATCTCCCAATGAGATGGATGGTTGTCGGCAATTCGGGACTTTGTCCCTCGCTACTTGCAGCCTCTTTACAAATCTCTGAATAAAAGATGTGTGTTCATAATACTCAATGGTTGAGAATGCACCCGAAGTATTATTTAGATCAGACGACTCATGTCCACTTCGGGAATTTGGGACTTCTTCCTTCGCAACTTCCAGCCTCTTTACAAATCTCCCGAATAAGAGATGTGTGTCCCTAATCTTCAATGATTGAGAATGCACCCGAAGTGTTCTTCAAATCGGACGACACATGTTCACTTCGGGACTTCGACATTCGAGACTTCGAGACTTAGGTTAATCGTTGCTCCATTTTCTTCGGAGTGATCACCTGTTGAATAAGTCATAGGCGGTGGAGACCGCTTTTTGTTGGTTAACACTTCCACTTACACTATCCTTCCAATGTACTTGATTAATAGACGAGAACGCTTCCAAAGTGTTATTCAAATCGGACGACTCATGTCCACTTCAGAACTTCAAGACTTAGGTCATTTGCTGGTGGTGAAACTCCCGAAGTTAAATTCCCGGAGTGACGTAACTTGCTGATGTCATTTAATGACATGGCACGGGCCGAGTGGTTGCCATGTGTCACTCAGATTCGTGATTTGCATGTACTTGAAATTTCAAATTTATCTTGACACTTTTCATCATCTGATTATGCCACATGTCCTTGCTAATGTCATTGTTGATGACATAGGCTCTCAATATGAGTGTTGCGTGTCTTAACCTCGTGACTTCGGAACTTCGGCCTTCGGGTGATTTTACATGTTCTCAACTCCATTTTGCCAAAGTGGTCAACGTTGAAGTTGACCATCATTCATGATCTGACGATCATCATTTATTGTCCAGATCTACTGGTCCTTATTGATTTCATCCTTCGTGACTTCGGGTAATTCGACTTCTCCAGTTCCCAATTCTTCCGAAGTGAGATTCCTCGAAGTGTAACCTCCTCACAACTTTTAACCTAATCTGAATGTTGTTCGTTGATCATGATCTTAGATCGACGACTCGATATATCTGTGATGTTGCTTTGCCTTGGTTTAAATCCAACGACTCTTCTTCTTTGCTTAACCTATCCTTCCACTTAAAGTGATCCAACGGCTATCGAGAATTCAGGTATTCAAAATCTTAGCCCTTTTACCTGGCTTATCCTATCCTTCCACTTAAAGTGATCTAACGACTATCGGGAATTCAGGTATTGTAAATCTCGGCTCGTTTACCTTTCTTATCCTATCCTTCCACTTAACTTGATCCAATGGTTGATGTGGATTGTTGATGGATCAACCACACTCGTTGATCTTTGAATCTATAAGATCTGACAGTCCTGACTAATTGCAGGACTATCCTTTCGTTATCCGCTATCTATCCATATCGTTGATCTGGCACTTGCATATCTAGTGGTCACGACTTAATATGATCGTTTGGTGGATCAACCATAGTCATCGATCTTTGATTCGATGAGATATGATGATCTAGACTCATTGCGGGATTGGGAATAACTCGTTGTTTAATTATCCTTTTTCTCTTCGTAATCCATCCCTGTCGTTGATCTTACTTTCATATCCGACAGTCACAACTTGATCTAATCGTTGACCAATCCTCCAACGGTCCTTAAGCCCTTGATCGGATGGTTGTTGAGGATTCTCACCTTTTCCTATGTATTGATCAACTTCTCAGTCTTTCCATCGATCCCGACGACATTTATACAATGCGCTCTTCCTTCTGAGCTTTGATATTCATTCGCTAACCCTCTTGAGCTTTAATCTCTACATATTGTTTGACATTTTTTGCTAACTGTTATACTGCATATTGTTATAGTGTTTGACATCAATGACAACACATTAATGACACTATGTCCAATAGTTTGAAACATTATAATGCCAATGGTAAGAAACCCAATTCAAAATGCGAGTTATATGGCCAAAATGCCCACAGTAAATCGATTAAAAGCTTTGGAAAACAAACACATTCTACATGAAAACTACAAGAGCCAACATAATAATTTTGTTTGGAGAATAATTGACCATCATGAATGGAGAGATAAGAGCCAACATACCTGTGAGAAGAATACCAGAAATCTTAAGAGCACAA
Organism: Picea engelmannii; assembly: GCA_009831015.1. Taxonomy (NCBI): domain Eukaryota; kingdom Viridiplantae; phylum Streptophyta; class Pinopsida; order Pinales; family Pinaceae; genus Picea; species Picea engelmannii. The sequence goes on along the minus strand of ML786240.1, from coordinate 72,619 downwards.
CTATTTTTCTACCAACGGCCGAGCACAATTGAGGCGCTACTAACCAGAGTAAAAAAACGAATGCGAGGAGAAAGGGAAGGTGGTAGATTCAAGGTAGGGTTGGAACGACATTCAGTAAATGCACGCCACTTCCCTTATTTTCTCATTTAATTTCATCAACCACAACCAAAAATAGAGCTCTTCCAATTTCCAAACAAAAAACTTATTCCAATCATAGAATATTTCCATCGCATATGTAAATGCATAGAACATAAAGTTCCATTTCCAAATTCAAAGTCGAATCGACCTCTAATATGAACTCCATAATAATAATATCCCATTTAACACTTAGCATCAAAATAATATGACCCACGTTCCTCGCTAGTGGGGTATCATATCCAACATAATAAGTATTTTCCCATGCATGCAAATATACCATAAGTGGTGTATTATTGATATTTGAAACAATATACCAAAACCTAAGGGTAGAAAGAGTAGAATTATATGGTTAATACAATAAACATTTATTTTATTTTTAATTCAAATTGCTAGCATCCTTATCATCCATTAGTTGTGTTAACTTTTCAAAATCCCAACCCAGTTTCAGTCTCTCTGATTTTTCAGTCAAATTTAAATGCCAAACTCAGTTTCAGCACTGTTTCAGCATATGCTACAGCCTGGTGTTTCATCATCTGCTCACAGTGGTGTTTCAGCATCAGCATATGCTACAGCCTGGTGTTTCAGCATCTGCTCACAATGGTGTTTCAGCATCAGCATATGCTACAGCCTGGTGTTTCAGCATCTGCTCAGCACTGTGTTTCAGTATATACTCAGCCTGGTGTTCCAGCATATACTCAGCCTGGTGTTCCAGCATATACTCAGCCTGGTGTTTCAGCTTATGCTACAGCCTAATGTTTCAGCATAAGCTACAGCCTGGTGTTTCAGCATCTAAAAAACTTAACAGAAAATAAATTTCAGAACAGAAAATAAATTTCAGAACTGAAACATGAGGATTATGAACATCATTTTCAACGCAGAAATAAAATATCAGCAATATGCAAAACTCAGAAAATATTAGACACAAATATTTTCGGTCTAACTTCGACCCTGGAAAAACCCAC
>ML786240.1:42227-62932 GCA_009831015.1 Picea engelmannii | reverse complement strand
ATATTGTAAAAAAGGTCAAACTTTGAAAGATTTGATTATAGTATTGAATGCTCAGAAGTTGAGAAGAGTCCAGTAAAATACTCTCTCAAACTCCATTTCCAATGAGATTTTTAAAGGGTTAAGGCCAAGACCTTAAAAGTACTCATTTTATGTGGATTGTGTACTCTTTCTTTCTGGTGTTGTGTGTCTCTCTTTTGGATTTTTGGGGATTATTCACTTGCAAATATGCAACAAACATCATGTCTAAATTAATCAATCTATTCACAGAATCAGGTAAGTTAGATGGACACAAGAATTACAAATCTTGTAGTCGACACATGCAAAACACTTTGATCTATAATGAATTATGGCATGATATATGTGATGTTGATACTACTCCAACTAAGCCCACTGATCCTACTTCTTTAGCAAAATGGAATTTGAAAGATGAAAAAGCACTTGCTTTGCTACGTTCTTCTGTAACTGAACACATGTTTGTTCATATTGAGAATTCCAAAGATTCATGGTCTTCTTGGAATCTATTAAAGAAGATTTTTGAGACTCACGTTGCATCTCATAGAGTTTATCTACAAATGAAATTGCTTAAACAAATATTAGCAGACAATGGTGATGTATTAGAATTCATTTTAAAGATTAAGAACATTCATCAGGAAATCATCAAAGGTGGTTTTCCTAAACTTGAAGATAGTTTTCTAGTCTCCATTGTAATAAATGACTTGCCTCCATCTTATAAGCATTTTCTTGAGACTTTGCAAATAACTGATGAGTTATAAATTGTGACTTTTGATTCACTTAGTGAATTATTGGATCAACATAGTAAATCTTTTGGCAAACAAAAACAATCAGGAGAAGATCTTATTTTCACTAAAGCTGAGTTCTAAAGGAAAAGGAAAATCAAATTTTGGAAATTTTCAGAATCAATCTTCTAATCAAGGCCATGGTAGAGGTCATGGTCAAGTTAGAGGTCGTAGCAATTTTAATCAACAAAATTTTCAAAGTAATCCTCCCAATAATAATGAACAGTCAAGAAGAGGCAGAAATTTCAGTCAAGTAAGATGTAAAAGATGTTTAAAGATGGGTCATTATGCATCAAATTGTCTTACAAGCAATGATCAATTGCCAAAGTTTAAGCATATATCAAATTCAAATTCTCAACAATCAACTCAATCTGCAGAAGATCAAAATTACCAGGATGATCAATATGAATACATTTTTTTAGCAGTTCAGAATGTAGATTCATTTGAAAATTATTGGATATTGGACATAGGGTCTACTCAGCATATGACTTATCGCATAGACTATTTTTGGAATTATAAAGATGTTCAACTAAATCCCATTTATTTAGCTGATGATACAACTCATATACCTCAAGGAAAAGGTTCAATGAAAGTTTTTCTCCTTGGAATTGGTGAAAAATGGATTTCAAATGTTTGGTATGTACCATCTTTTAAGAAAAAATTGGTATCCTTAGTCATATTAAGACAAGATAGACATCAAATCGTCATGTAAGATGGTTTGCTGAAGATTAAGTCAGAGAAGGATAACTTGAAAACAATAATGACTGGATATGAAGATGGGAAGTTACTAAGAATGACTAGGAAATTCATCCAAAGAAAGCAAGAGGTTGTAGTTGTTGGACACACCTACCACACTTAGAGGGGGGGTGAATGAGTGTGGAGCTCTTTTTCCAAAAACTTCCCTCTTACTCAAAGCTCATTAGTTAGCATTCAACATTTTACTCATTACTCATTTCTATCATTTATAATCAGTTACATGTGAACACATATCAGCAACACATATCAGCAATATATCATCAACAAATCATCACCACAAGGAACACAAAGAACACAAGATATGTGTACAATTTTCTTTTTATTACGGACTACAATCCTTGGGGTTTTTCAGCAACAACTGAATAGAGTAAAACTCTACAAGAGTACCAGCTCTATCATGAAAGACTCAGCTTACACACTTATCACCAACTAAGATGAGGCAACAATCCTCAACAGATATCAATCTGTAATAGGTACGCGACCTGTTAGTAGTGTAGCCCATGTGTGTATGCGCCCTGGTTCACTACAGCCCGCATATGTACGCGGATAGTGTATACAACAGCATGCATATACCTTCTGATCTATTAGGTTTTATCCTTCAAGATCAACTCAGATCCTCTGCAACCAATTTATCATTCTCTTCTATCTCTCACTGTCCAAACTAACCACTAGCCAGTCATAACACATCCAAGCTCTCCAATAGCTTACTCATGCTCTACAACCAATCAATATGAATGCTACTCAATCATGCATGAGCAATCAACATACCATATAAATCATATCACAACTGAATCAAGAGAGTACTTCTCACTCCATCAACCAACATAAACCACATCACAGCAGCCATACCAAGAATTCCCTAAGCATTCACAACACAACAAGAAAAACTATCCATCAAGACAATAATGTAACCATACCAGTGTCTCAGTGACAGATCTGAGCTCATAGAATGCAGATCTTGAACCTACTTCAGTATTCAACATCCAGTCATCGGCTCAAACACAAATCTTCATGATTTTATCCATTGTACGCACCATGTCCTCATACAGCGTGCATATGTACGCGCCCTGGCCCATTACAACCCACGTACACCTCAGTAGCTAGGGTTTCTGAATCTCTGAGACTTTTGTCGTCAAGATCTCTGATATTGCAGAAACTTTGATGTGTCCATGAGATCCTTCTCATGCTCTCTTTCTCATAATACATCTTCAATCATGCTCAAGAGATCCACACCAAAAATGTCCTCACAAGAAGCTCTCCATCAATACTCCAAAATATATTCTCACAAGAAGATCTCCATTGATCCACAAAAAGGATATCTTGCAAGAGATCATTGCTATCTTTTTTATAGTTTCATCCTCTAGGTCACTTAACCCATTTCTAGGTCACTTAACCTAATTTCCTTATTTTAGGGTTAACCACTTTCCATAATAGAAAGTTCTCCAATACTTTATCATTTAAATATTCCTTCTTGATTTTGTCACTTCTCTTTATTATTTAAATAATCCACCTTGACTTTGTCACTTTACTTTATCATTTAAATAATGATTTATTCTTTTCAAACACTTTGACTTCTTTGACCTTGTGGGCTTCAAGCCAACATGTGAGGGTCCTCCAACTTTGTAAGCCCATATCTCTCAAACCGTGAGGAGTTATGTGATGTTCCACATACCACCAGAAATGGCATGACAAACAATATCCAACTAGAATAGTTTCACCAACAAATACATTGATCTTCATCTCATTATTCCATATACAAGCATGGGTCCTCCAACCATTCTTCTAGGATAACTCAATCCACAAAGCGTCTTCTCGTGAGGGCTTTCACCATAAGGGGACCACTTCGGAGTTCATCCATTTGTGAACATTATCAACCATGATAAGACTATAATGATTCATCTTTGCATCAATCCACCACTACATCATATACATCAACTATGAATCATGTATCAATGACAACTCATTGATCCATCTTCATCATATACTAAGATCAAACCTTTAACCTTTGAGATCATTCAATAGTCCTTTGGCATCAATAAAACAATCAATCACTTGACATCAATCAATCAAACCATTGGCATCAACGACAACATGATCCAACAGCAACAACAGTAAATTTTAAAATGTCTTCATTCAGATTATGGCATTTTAGATTTGGTCACTTAAACTTTGAAAGTCTCTTGAAACTTAAGTCCTAATATTTGGTAAAGTGTTTGCCTACTTTAAGAAAGAAAATTCCAAGTGTGAAGCTTGTATTTTTGGCAAGAAAAAACAAGAAGCTTTTCCAACCAACTCATGGCGTGCAACAAAGTATTTGGAGTTGATTCACAATGATATATGTGGTCTAATGGAATCTTCTTTAGGTGGATGTTGATAATTTATATTGTTTATTGATGACCACACTAGAATGACATGGGTGTACTTTTTAAAGGCAAATTCCGAATCTTTTGAAAAGTTTGTAAATTTTCAACACATGGTTGAAAATGAAACTAGAGAAAAGATTGCTTCTTTGAGAACTGATAATGGAGGTGAATTCACTTCAACTGAATTCAATGATTATTGTTGAAACAATGGAATTAATAGGAAACTAGATAATTCCTATACTCCACAGCAGAATGGAGTTACTAAAAGGATGAACAGAACTCTCATGGGCACAGAAATATCTATGATGCAGTTTAAAGGCTTGAGCACAAAATATTGGGCCGAAGCAGTCCATATTGTCGTTTATCTCATAAATCGATCACCTACATCAGCTTTAGATGGAAAAACTCCTTATGAAGCTTGGTGCGGCTTTAAACCTAAGGTAAACCATCTTAGGTTTTTTGTCTCAACATGTTATGCTCTAGTTCCTAAGGAAAAGAGGACCAAATTAGAAAACAGAAGTATGAAGTGTATATTCATTGGATACTCTGATGAAAAGAAAGGGTATAGAATACTTTTAGATGCAAAATTCATTGTCAGTAAGATGTCATTTTTTATGAAACTGAAAGTAACATTTTAGATGAGATTAATCATCTCCTTATTCGTTTAGAGAAGAAAATTGTAAGGGTAAAGGTAAATTGAACAAGTCAAAGCAAGCATTTTGGTTTGAAAAAGAATTTGTTTCTATAGAAGACATCTCTTTATCAAAAAGTTCTTCTGATTCATATGATAATGAAATGATAAAAGACTCTTCTAATACAGAATCTTCAAAAGAATCTTCTCCAACCTCAGATATTTCAGACGAAAGAAGAGCCTCATTTTTTTTAAATCCTCTTTTCAACAATAACGGTGATTCATATCCACAATCCCCTCAACATAAGAAGCCAAAGTGGGCTGAACAACTTCTCAAAGATGTTCATTCAGATGAAATGAACAAAATGGGAACTAGGGGATCTTCAAGAGAAGAAGTTAATTTTGCTCATGCTTCCACTGAACCTGCTTCTTTTGTTGAAGAAGTTGGACATAAAGAATGGCAGGAAGTAATGATTAATGAATATGATTCAGTGCTTGCAAATGGGACTTGGAACTTAGTTGATTGTCCACATTATGTTAAGCCCATCGGTTGTAAATGGGTTTATCGAGTAAAGTACAAGACCAATGGTAAAATTGACAAGTACAAAGCAAGAATTGTTGCAAAAGGTTTTGCTCAACATGAAGGAATTGATTATGAAGAAATTTTTGCACCCACAACTAAATGGAACACTATCAGAATGGTTATCAATTTAGCTGCACATAATGGTTGGGAATTACATCAAATGGATGTCAAAAGTGCCTTCTTGAATGGAGATCTAAAGGAAGATATTTTCATGACTCAACCACAAGGTTTTGAAGCTAAAGGACAAGAACATAAAGTTTGCAAACTTGTGAAGGATTTATATGGTTTGAAACAAGCTCCTCGAGCTTGGTATGCAAAAATGGATGGGTGCCTACGAAAGGTGGGTTTTCAGCGAAGTGAATCAGATTATACATTGTATTTTCAAATGCAAGATAAGCACATGGTGATACTTGTACTCTATGTTGATGACTTAATCATAACAATAAATAATGAAGCTCACATCAAACGGGTTAAGGAAGAACTTAAAGCAGGGTTCAAAATGACTGATTTAGGGACACTTCATTATTATCTTGGAGTTGAAGTATCTCAACATCCTAACCAAATATTCCTTAGTCAAACTAAGTATGCCACTGAATTGTTAAATAAATTTGGCATGGAAGATTGTAAACCTTCTCTTACCCCCATGGAGCTAAAATTGAAACTTTAAAAATTTGAAGGGGGAGAATTGGTAAATAGTACAAAGTACATGAAATTGGTTGGAAGTCTCATTTATTTGAAAAATACTCGACCAGATTTTTCATATTCAGTCAGTATACTTTCAATTTTTATGCAGGAACCAAGGGAAAGTCACTGGCTCATCAAAAAGGGTACTAAGATACATTCAAGGTACAAAATATTTTGGTCTTATCTACAAAAGGAACAAAAATTTTACACTTATTAGATATTTAGATGTTGATTTTGCAGGTGACATTGATGATAGAACATCCACTTCAGGTTATTTCATGAATATGGGTTCATCAACAGTATCTTGGAATTGTGAAAATCAGACAACAATTGCAAATTCTTCAGCAGAGGTAGAGTACATATCAGCTTGGGAATCAACATGTGAGATTGTATGGCTACGCAGAATTTTACAGGATCTTGGTGAAATTCGCCAATCACCAACTACCTTATTGATCGACAGTCAGTCAGAAATAAATATGGCCAAGAATCCAATATTTCATTCAAAGACTAAACATGTCGACACGAAGAACCACTTCATCAGATCGCTCATCATCAAAGACATCATCAAGCCTCATTTATGTCCGTCTAAAGATCAAACTTCAGATATTTTTACCAAATCTCTTGGTAGAATAAAGTTCACTAAGTTCAGAGATGAACTTGGTATTTGTAAAAATGAACTTCCATATTAAAGGGGGATTGTTAGCCTCATAATCCTAAAGTTCTATAGTCTAAGTATTTTCTAGTATAAATGTTTTTAGAAATTAATTTATTCTATTTTGTTAGGATAAGCACACCTAGATTCTATGTAAAGGACACCTATCATACTCGTGTGATTATGTGATTGGTTGTTCTCCTAGATTTTAGGTTAGAATTGAGCTATATAAACTAGCTCCTTCTTCAAGGGAGGTTAAGGAGTAGATTATGAGTTCTCACTTCAAATTGTAATCATTTTTTCCTTATTAATAAAATTACGTGTCTAAGGATACTTTGTCAACATCTACAAATTTATCAACAATTAGACTTGTTAATCATGTAACAATTTTATAACAACAACATTATACCAGCTCTAAAATCAGCAAGAAAGTTGTAAATTCTAACCTTGTACAATGTCTACTATAAACAGATATTCAGAAAAGAACAGAAAAGATACAATAGCAAATACAAACATTACACATAGATTTTTCCCCTAGAAACCCAAACTGGGAAAACCAGCATATATTATATTCATTCATTGTGTTACTTTGTTTACAATACAATATACATATAGGAGCCAACGGCATCCAAAACCCTAACCCAATGACCTATATTAGTCCAAAACCCTAATTCCTTAACCAGAAATAGAAAACCATCGGAAAAAAAACCATGTGCCGAAAAAACCACATAAATACATGACACATTTCTCGAGGTAGGTGTCATGTTTCCCAAGGCAGAAAAAAAAAAATGGGGGTGTTGCACCCGACGCATACGCTAAGACACTACTACTCATGCAAAGAATATAACACATACCCAACAAAAGTGAATGAAGACATGCCAAATGAAAATAAAAATATGTGTAAACCATTCACCAATGATTATCTATCCTCAGCACCTTAATTCTTTTCTCTGTTTGATTCTCAACAAGAGCCTTAAACTCTTTAAACCTGTCAAAGAATTCAGATTTCTTCCTTAGGAAATATATCCAAGTTTTCCTCGAGAATTCATCTATAAATGATATATGGTACACAGATTTTCCCAATGATGGGACCGACACAGGTCCAAAAACATCACTGTGAACTAGTTGTAAAATTCCTTCTGCCCTCATTGCACCAGAGGGGAATCTTACCCGATTCTGCTTCCCATATAGACAATGTTCACAGAAATCAAAATCCAGAGAGCAGTTAGACATACCTTCAACCATACATTTATCGTGTAGTAGTCGAAGACCCTTCTCTCCGATATGCCCCAGTCTTTGATGCCACAACATAACCTTTTCTCCAGAGACTGTAGGAGTCCTTTCTTCTTCAACTCCAATATCAGGAAAAATGGAGCTATTACACCCATCACTAATAGTGTTTCCTAGCAGCTTATACAGAGTTCCAAACCGAACCCCCTTCATCAACACCATTGCTCCTCGAACCATCCTGCAAGTTCCCTTTTCAAAAATTGTTTTTACCCCTGCATCTTCCATTTTGCTTACAGAAATCAAATTTTTGGCCATACCTCGGATGTGTAGAACACCAGGTAGTGTTCTAATCCTTCCATCTATGAGTCTCAACTTGACCCTTCCTCTTCCTATGATTTTGTTTGTCGAATCATTACCTAAGAAAATATTACCTCCATCATACTTTTCATATTCGCAGAACCACTCCCTGTGGGGAGTCATATGAAAGGATGCACCAGAGTCAATCAACCATGCCTGATGATTTGCATGTGTGCTTGAAGATGCCAAGTACACATACCCTCCTTCTTACTTGGAGGTATTTTCTTCTGTAGAAGAAGATTCTTCAAATCCCTTCTTTTTCTCAACTTTGGATCTACATTGCTTCTTGTAGTGCCCTTCTTTTCCACACCTCCAACATACCCTTACAAACTTTCCAAGAGATTTATATCTACCCTTAGACTTAGATCTCCCACTTGAGAAATTAGATCTATTTCTTTCTTGGGAATGTCCTCTTGCAAATAATGTGTCCGTGCTATGTCCTTCCATATTCTTTCATCTCATCTCCTCTGACAACAAGGATGAGACCAATTATTCAAACTTCAAATAAGTTGTATTACTACCTATAGCCACAACCAGACTATCCCACGAATCTGGTAAAGAACACAACAAATTGATACATTTATCTTCATCTGAAATTTTAATCTCAATAGATACTAACTGACTTACCACAGTATTGAAGGCATTCAAATGCTCTGCCACCGAGTCTCCATCTCTCATCCTCGAGTTATATAGCTTCTTTCTCAGGAATAGTTTATTTACCAGGGACTTAGACTAATACAACTTCCCCAACTTTTCCCATAAATCCTTGGTTGTAGCTTCCTCTGTCACATTCAGTAATATTGAATCGGAGAGACACAGTCGGATTGTGCTCTTTGCCTTCCAATCCATATTTTTCTAGTCATCTACAGAAGTTCCTGTAGGTGCAGTACCTGGATCTACCACGATCCACTGATCTCTGTCCACCAAAATATCTTCCATCTTGAGCTTCCACAACTCAAATCTTTTCCCATTAAACTTCTCGATCTCCATCTTCAAATTGCTTACCATTTATTTTCACCTGAAAAACAATACTGCAAATCTCCCACTGTAACAAGGCTTATCACATTCCTGAGCCAAACCCTTGACCACAAAGGCGTCCCCCTGAAGCCAATAAAGCTCTGATACCAAATGTAAATTCTAACCTTGTACAATGTCTACTGTAAACAGATATTCAGAAAAGATACAATGGAAAATACAAACATTACATAAAGATTTTTCCCCTGGAAACCCAAACCAGGAAAACCATCATATATTATATTCATTCATTGTGTTACATTGTTTACAATATAATATATATATATATAGGATCCAACGGTATCCAAAACCCTAACCCAATGACCTGGATTAGTCCAAAACCCTAATTTCTTAACCGGAAATAGAAAACCATCGGCAAAAAACCATGTGCCGAAAAAACCACCTAAATACATTACATGTTTCCCGAGGTAGGTGTGCAAAGAATATAACACATACCCAACAAAAGTGAACGAAGACATGCCAAATGAAAATAAAAATATGTGTAAACCATTCACCAATGATTGCATGAAATAAAGAGCATGAAACTATGTTAATTGAGTGCATTATGACAGGCCCTAGTGGTTGAAAATGAAATCATTGCAGCAATTACTATGTTAGAGATGATTCCAAACAATTAGTGCAAAGTGTTAGACTATTAATGTTAGGGAAAGAATATACAACTATAAAATCCCAAAGCTAGCACAAATCGTTGGGAGAGAGAAATCTAAATGAAGGTTTTATATCACTTGCAAATGAGAAAGACTATTGTCACCTTAAATCCTTGGGCATGTGCAGTCAATGTAATAGCTTCAATGGAGGATAAATTCAAGAGAAGACTTGAATATTAGAAACCATGGGAGTATACCATCATAAGCCTAGGTTAATATTCTAGGAAAACAAACCCTAAGGTTTATACAATCATAAACACTAGGTGTTGTCCTACTTCTTCTACACCATCAAGTAAGAAGGTAAAGAGAACTAGGTTAAACACTAGAATTTATACAATCATAAACACTAGGATTTAACCAAGAAAAGGGACAAGGTTAGGGGGATGTACGATAAAAATCCCTAACTTGACCCTAAATTATTCAACAAATTTAAGATGGACAAACAAGGGAAGGGATAAACAATCTCAATCCTTCCTTAGGGTTTCTAACAAAAATTGTTCAAGGAAAAAAAATAACATGAAACTATTAACCATATAATAGAGGATTCACCAAAATATACCAAGAACGAACACTTAAAATTGGAAAGAACACTTACTATTCCAAGTTTTTAGGCATGAGGAAACCCTAGTTTCATGAAAATCCACCATGACAAGAGAAAGCATCCAAAATATCACTCCAAAAGTGCGCATAAGAGCTCCATGATGAAAAAAGAATATAAGAAGACAACTAGTAGTGATTCTCCCTAAGTGTGAGTTGTGATTTGATAAATGAGGAGTGTTATCCTCTTTATATGAGGCAACCCTAGTGCCATAAACCCTCTAAAGCCTCTAAAACATAAAACATCCATGATTCAATTTTTATAGGTCATGACCAACCCCCAAAATAGCCTTAATCATAAATATATAACAAAGATACATCAAAATTCCCCCTCAAAAGGTGACGTGTGTGGTGTAGAAGCCTCCAAAGGCCATGACATCATTCTCTAAAGATGAAAATATGTTGCCAAAGGCCTCATCCCTCCATGAAAAGGTGGAAACATCATCACAGATCACATCTCTCACCTCAAGGGTCATGTCTCATCACCATCTAGTGCCAACTCATCATCAAGAAAGATCATATCGTGTTAGGTTAGCTCAACTAATATCCAAGCATGACATCATCATCATCATAGGTGCAGCATTCAAGGGATAGGAGGTGATGTCATAGTTGGAGAGACCTCCATAACCTCTCCAAAGAGGTGTGTCATCATTTCCAAGTGATACATCATCCGATCAAACCATAATATGCTCAGGAGTGTTATGTCCAGCCTGTGGGGATTTTTTCCCTCTCAGTGGCCCATATGGATATATCTACAATATTTGTGCTCATCTAGTACAATGTCCAAGGTCCACAAGGTGTGGGGAGGTGCCCCAAGGTATGCTCAATCATCAAAAGGTGCAATTCTCTACATAAAGTGTGCAACGTTCTCCAAATAAAGTTAACATCATGGGTATCATCATGAAAACGTCCTCCAAGAACCATCTCAAGAGCACATCAAGATCAAACAAGGTCAACGAAATCAGGTGAGACCAACCATAACAAGATACCATAGTCATTAGGATCATACAAAGTAATCCATTACCTAATACATAAGCCACGTAAGCAATTCACATTAAGTATCTTCTTCAAACTTCACATTAGCTCAAGTTTTTATGCAATTTGACAATTTTAAGTATAGTAGGACCATCAAAAAACCTTATTAGGTGTGCTAGTACCCAATTAGAAGGATATTTCCCAAGAAACCTATCAAAGTGCAAGTATATTTAACAAAATGGTTGTGTTTACTTCATGGTGATGGAGTCATTAACATGCAAGGTACCGTGCTCCATCCATCTCCATGAGCGCCTTTGTAGAGGGAGAACTTGTTGCTTGAGATGCCATTTCCTTGGCAATATGTGTATTCCAAACCCCTTTATTACCTTTTGATATTATTTTTTTTCTTTTGCAAGTCCCCTTTTTAGGCTTCAATCATTCAATATTTTTCTTACTGAGATTAAGTCCTTTTTTTGATATGCATTTAGTGCATTAGGACTATGGGTCATCGCCTCATAGCAAAGGAGTAGAGCTCAAGCTGACCTTTAGCTTTGACTTGGTCATTTATTATCCCATCATTTCTTCTTTCTTTTACAACATGATTTCTTTTTGTTATTCATTTATTCTAGTAGTTGCATCAACCTCAACATTCTATCCCTTCTTCTCATAGGAGAGTGGACCATGGGGCTTTTTGGTATACATGTAACAATCATTACCGAATTTAAGTACATTGCGGAAGGACCTAGGTTGAAAAGTGTTTAGTATTAATGGGAGTGATATGTTACCCCTATCAAGTCCTCCTAGTAGTACCCTTATTCCTGAAGAATGACAACACTAGACTAGGATAAAAATGATGGCCACCAAGGTGAAACAAGGCAAAAAGCATAACTTCCAAGCTTATGATTCATTATCCGACTTCAACCCACGATACTCCATCAAATTCCTAATGTATTAAATATGACACTTCATATGAAACAGTGACTAGTGTATCTCATGTGTGATGGACCACCATCATTGGATGAACAAGGTTGATCAAGTGCAATGAGATGATTTGAATGAGGGGGAAGGCATGTGAAGGGATGTTGTCTATGGAAAATATTGATCATCATCATCAGTGGGATCACTATCCTCATTTAGGGCCATGAGACATGATTTCCTCTAGTTACCCCTAGGTGAGAGGGGGTAACAGTGCTTAAAATCCATCATGGCTCTTATATTAGTTTACCTCATACAATATAGTCGATGAATTTTACTACATAGGTTTCCTTTTTTATTTGCTTGGAATTTTCATATAAGGAGAATCCATGCCTTAATTTAAATATAAACTTTAACTATTAGATCTTGATTCTTGTATAAAACTGGTAAAAATATGCAATCACAAAGTCTTGATACATAAGGTTGAAGGCTTATCATATTGTGGTATCATCAATCTAATGGGCTCGTTTTTCCTACTACTAAATATTGGTTGATTTCCATATTTCCTTTCATATGTAAAAAATCCTTTTAGAGGTGTTGGATGTGATTTAATATATTCTCGCAGTCTTCCCATGCTCCATCTTTGTGTTATAGATCTTCATTACTTTTTATTTTGGATTCACATATGATCGTTTCTCATATGATGGTATTTCATCATTTTCTGTAGATAGAATTTGTAGATTTGTTGATGTATATTGGTAGGTCCTCTTCACCATGATGTTTAGTGTATGTGTTTTTGTTGCTCACTCCTTCATACATAATGTTTTCACATTAAAATGTATAATCTTTTTTCAGTATCAGTACCTGGATTACATTACTGCAAAATACAAATACACAAAACTTCGAAAAGGATTTTGAAGTTTTACTATAGCCTATATTTACTATAGCTAAGGTTTTATTATCCCCAAGGAAATACTCTATAAGTTATATGACATTCCCAATAAATATCTAGGACCAACTACACTTATATCTTAGACTAAAGACTAGAATAAATTTTTACATGAATAACCTGGACATATGATTTTACAGAGCTTGAAACTAATGGTGAAACACATATGGTCACTGGAATACATAAGGTTATTCCCCTAATGGGGCATATGAAGGATGTATTTTTTCCAAGAATCACCAGGCTTCCTTTGAAACAGGGAAGGTTCGGAGAGCATATATGTGGCTAGAACTTTTCCATATTGACCTATGTTACCTAAAAAAACCATCAATAGCTAGTAAAAGATATGTATTGACCTTCATTTATGACCTTTCTAGGTATACTTGGGTATATGTCTTCAAGAATAAGAGCCATGTCTTTAAAAAATTAGAAATATAGTGCATTTTCTAAAAATCAATGCAATCAACATGTGAAATGTCTAAGATCAAACAATGGAGGAGAATATGTAGGCAAGGATTTTGAAAGATCCTTGTCATAGAATGGTATCTATTGGAAGATATTTTACCTTACACACCTTAGTAGAATCATGGCATTGCTAAAAGGAAAATTGGACTTTGGTAGAAATGGCGTGTTGTTTTCTCCAAGACATTTAAGGTATGTTGACTAATTTTTGGGCAAAAGTTGACTATTGCTCAAACTATTTGTTAAATCTAAATCTGACTAAATTTCTATGGTATGTGACTCTAGTTGAGAACAAGAGTGGAAAAAATCCTTAGTCAACCATTTTAGAACCTTTTGATGCATATCATGGGATGACATTCTAGATGAGAGAAGAAAGGAATTGGATGCAAAGAGTCATGCTTGTATCATGATGGGCTACTCTAATGAGTGAAAATCCGACATGTTCTTTTACCCTATCAAACATGAGACTATCTACATGAGAGATGTTGTCTTTGATGAGAAGACCTTAGGTATCACTTTTTTGAATTCTTCTTCTAGCTTCTTTTGCAATATTCCTTTCAAAATTCTAGGGAATTCTATATTGATTGACTACTTCATAGGATCGTCAATTGGTTAGTTGACTTCTTTGCTTGAATAAAATTGTAGTTGTCCTTCCAAAGCAGAATCGACCATGAGTTTTGGAACCATTTTTTATTCCATAAATTGTGATATTAGGTCATGAACTCCTTCAGTTGAGGGGTTTTATCTTCATAAATGAGCAACTATGACAATTGAATTCGATGGAGTTGAATCAAGGGATATCAATGATACAAGAAAAACTAGAAGTAGGAAAAAGTTTGGTAGTATTTATTTAATGACGCATGTGCTAGAGGCATGTGATCCATATACATATCTAGATGCACATGCTTGACCCGAATGGGAGAATGCTATCGTTGATGAGTATCATTCATTGATGAAGAATGACAAATGGGATTTAGTTCCTTGACCAAGAGGAAAGAATGTAGTGAAGTGTTGATGGGCCTATGAGACAAAATTTATATATGAAGGCATTATTGAAAGACATTAGGTTAATGTGGTAGCTAAGGGTTTTTCCTATAAAGAAGGCATCAACTACATTGACACATTGGCCTAGTTGCAAAGATAAAGTCCATTCAACTCATTCTTTCACTTTCTACTCACTTTGGATCGAGCGTACATGAAATGAATGTCGAAAGTGATTTTCTACATAGTGATCTCATTGAACAGATTTATATGGAGTGACCCTTCTATTTTGAAAAGGATGATAATCTTATGTGTCAATTGAAGAAATTCGTGAATGGTTTGAAATAGGCCCATAGGGCATGGTATAAGAATATTGATTGTTTTTTCCTCAGTCTTGGTTTCAAATGTGATTCAAATCGTAGTATCTATGTCTTGCACGTAAATGGTGAAACAGTAGTTGTTTCATTGTATGTGGATGACCTAGTCATGACCAAAAACAATGTTAATTTAATTTTGGGTTTTCACAAACAAGTAGTGGATAAATTTGAGATGATTGACCTTGGTGTATTGCATTTATTTTTGGTCATCCAATTCTTGCAAATGGATGATGATATCTTTATTTATCAACCTAAATATCTACTTAATCTTTTACAAAAGTTTAAAATGGAAGATTGTAAACCATGTGCTACACCATATTAGTAAGGAGTGAAGCTAACCAAAGAGTGTGATTCTTCAAAATTCTATGTTGCACTATATCGATATCTTGTTGGTAGGATTATCTATTTAATTCACAATCAACCTAATATTTGCTTTGTTGTAAGTGTGGTTTCTCTATTTATGTAGGATCTGCAAGAAATTCACCTTAAGGTGACAAAGAGAATTGTTTGTTATATCAACTGAACTTACTAGCTTGGTACTAAGTATTGCAATGATAAAGTGAACTAGTTGTTTGGTTACACCGACTTATATTAGGTTGGAGATGGAAATAACAAGAAGTCTACATCTAGCTATGTGTTTCTTCTTTGTTCTGGACCTTGGTCTTGTAAAAAGAAAAAGGTGGTCTCTTTCAACCATAGAAAAAAAAATCATGGTTCAATGCATGTTAGCATAGAGGCAGTATAGATTTGACATCTCATGGGTGAACTTAGTTTTCTATTCGAGACATCAAGTATGGTATATTGTGATAATAAAAGTGTGATACAAGTTGTAGATAATCCTTTCACACGCAACAATATGAAGCAAGTAG
The DNA here is from genome assembly GCA_009831015.1 of Picea engelmannii. NCBI lineage: Eukaryota > Viridiplantae > Streptophyta > Pinopsida > Pinales > Pinaceae > Picea > Picea engelmannii. The sequence goes on along the minus strand of ML786240.1, from coordinate 47,075 downwards.
AGCTTCATGCTCATTACTTGAGACAATTAGTGTAGGATAATATTATGAATCTTGTTTATTATAGGACAGATTACCATGTTGTTGATATGTTTATTAAGCCTCTATTATAAGCTAAGTTTGTGAAACATTGGGCAATGATTGGGTTCCAAGAAGTTGCAATTATGGGGAGGCAACGTGTGCACAAGTAATTTCACCTCCTAAATATTCAAAGCATTGTGCAGATGGAGGGTATTTGGAACAAAAGGTTATGCAGGTTCATCATACATATGGATCTTCTAGAGATAGTTAATCAACAATGTTGGGAATGTGTTATATTGTTTGCATGGGTCTATTTATGGCCAATGGTTTTCCGACCCATTGTAATCTAATCTTGGTTAAGGTATTAGGGTTGTAATCTAATTCAGATTAACGAATTGGTTTTCGGATTCTCCAGAATACCTAAATATTGTATTGTGTATATTCAAGTTAATACAATGAAGAAGATAGAGGTGCAACTCTAAGGTTCGATGGTTTTCTCAATTAAGGGTTTCATGGTAAATCTCTATGCATTGTGTGGATGTCATTGTTTTTATTTCTATTTTTCTTAAGAATGTGTATGCTTTGTTTCATTCCAAATGTTTAAAACTTACAAAATATAAATAATTTACTAAGAGAGTCAACTAAGTGGCCGATTAATGGATTGATTGGATGGTCGACTAGGCATTCAATTGGTCAATAAAATAGAACAAATCAATTGATCAGTGAGCAAAACAAGCCAAAAATCAAAGAGTTTGTTATGCACCCTCATCAATCTATGTGATGTTGGGAAATGTGTCACATATTTAGGTGGTTTTTCGGCACATGGTTTTTTTCCGATGGTTTTCTATTTCCGGTTAAGGAATTAGAGTTGTTGACTAATCTAGTTAATTGGGTTAGGGTTTTGGATGTCGTTGGCTCCTATATGTATATTGTATTGTAAACAATGTATCATGATGAATGAATATAGAATATGATGGTTTTCCCGGTTTGGATTTCCAAGGGAAAAATCTTTGTGTAATGTTTGTATTTTCCATTGTATATTTTCTGTTCTTTTACTGAAAATATGTTTGCAGTAAATATTGTACAAGGTTTAAATATACATTTGGTATTAGAGCTTTGTTGGCTTCAGGGGGATGCCTTTGTGGTCAAGGGTTTGGCTCGGGACTGTGATAATCCTTGTTACAGTGGGAGATCTTTGGTATTGATTTTTTAGGTGAAAAGAAATGGCAAGCAATTCAAAAATGGAGATCAAGAAGTTTAATGGGAAAAGTTTTGAGCTATGGAAGCTCAAGATGGAAGATTTGTTGGTGGACAGAGATCAGCGGATTGCGGTAGAAACAGGTACTGCATCTACAGGAACTTCAGAAGATGATTGGAACAAGTTGGATCGGAAGGAAAAGAGCACAATCTGACTGTGCCTCTCAAATTCAGTATTACTAAATGTGTCAGAGGAAGCCACAGCCAAGGATTTATGGGAAAAGTTGGGGAAGTTGTATCAGTATAAGTCCCTAGTAAATAAACTATTCCTGAGAAAGAAGTTGTATAACCTGAGAATGAGAGATGGAGACTCGGTGGTAGAGCATTTGAACGCCTTCAATACTATGGTAAGTCAATTAGTATCTGTTGAGATTAAAATTTTAGATGAAGATAAATGTATCAGTTTACTGTGTTCTTTACCAGACTCCTGGGATAGTCTGGATTTGGCCATATGTAGTAATACAACTACCTTGAAGTTTGATGAAGTAGTCTCATCCTTGTTGTCGGAGGAGATGAGATAGAAGAATATGGAAGGATGGAGCACAGACTCATTATTTGCAAGAGGATTTTCCCAGGAAAGAAATAGATCTAAGTTCTCAAGTGGGAGATCTAAGTCTAAGGGTAGATCTAAATGTCCCGGAAAGTTTGTAAAGGTATGTTGGAGATATGGAAAAGAAGGACACTACAAGAAGCAGTGTAGATCCAAAGTTGAGAAAAAGAAGGGATATGAAGAATCTCCTTCTAGAGAAGAAAATACCTCCAAGGAAGAAGGAGTGGATGTGTACTTGGCTTCTTCAAGAACACATGTAGATCATGAGGCATGGTTGGTTGACTCTGGTGCATCCTTTCATATGACTCCCCACAGGGAGTGGTTATGCGAATATGAAAGGTATGATGGAGGTAATTTTTTCTTAGGTGATGATTCGACAACCAGAATCATAGGATAAGGAAAATTCAAGTTGAGTCTCATAGATGGAAGGATTAGAACACTTTCTGGTGTTCTGCACATCCCAGGTTTGGCCAGAAATTTGATTTTTGTAAGCAAAATGGACGATGAAGGGGTAAAAACAATATTTGAAAAGGAAACCTGAAGGATGGTTCGAGGAGTAATGGTATTGTTGAAGGGGGTTTGATTTGGAACTATGTATAAGCTGCAAGGAAGCATTATTAGTGATGGGTGTTTAGCTCCATTGTTCCTAATATTGGAGTTGAAAAAGAAAGAACTCCTACAATCTCTAGAGAAAAGGTTATGTTGTGGCATCAAAGATTGGGGCATATCGGAGAGAAGGGTCTTAGACTACTACACAGTAAAGGTATGGTTGAAGGTATGTCTAACTTCTCTCTGGATTTTGATTTTTGTGAACATTGTCTATATGGGAAGCAGAATCGGGTAAGATTCCCCTCTGGTGCAATGAGGGTAGAAGGAATTTTACAGCTAGTTCATAGTGATGTTTTTGGACATGTGTCGGTCCCATCATAGGGAAAATATATGTACTATGTCTCATTTATAGATGACTTCTCGAGGAATACTTGGATATATTTCCTCGGGAAGAAATCTGAAGTCTTTGACAAGTTTAAAGAGTTTAAGGCTCTTGTTGAGAATCAAACAGAGAAAATAATTAAGGTGTTGAGGACAGATAATGGCTGAGAATTTTGCGGGAATGAATTTGAAGAATTATGTAAGAAGTGCGGTATAGAAAGGCAAAAGACTACTCCATACACACCTCAACATAATGGATTTGCAGAAAGGATGAACAGGATGTTGATGGAAAAAGCAAGGTGCATGCTCAGTGGTGTCGGGTTAGGGTAAGAATTATGGGCAGAGGCAATGGGTACTACATGTTACCTGGTCAATAGATCATCCTCGTCAACGTTGGATGACAAGACTCCACAATTGGTATGGAATGGTAAGGAACCTTCTCTCACACATCTCAAGGTATTTGGCTGTGATGCATATGTTCATGTTCCAAAGGAAAACATGAGTAAGCTAGATAAGAAGGATGAAAAGTGTATCTTTATTGTATATAAAGATGGTCCCAAAGGTTATAAGCTTTGGAACCCAGAAACTAAGAAGGTAGTGTATAGTCGAGATGTGGTATTTAGAGAAATGAAGGATGTTGTTAAATAGGAATTCCTACCAAGTAAGGAAGAACCAGAGAAAATAGAGTTTGATTTAAAGGATGATGAATTAGACTCTACAGAAGAATAGGAATAAGAAGAAGAAGATCCTCATACTCCAGTATTGAGGAGATCGGTTCAATAAATAAGTCTATCGGAAAGGTATAATCCATCTGATTTCAGTTAAAATTTGTCTTTGTTTGTTACCGATGATGATCCTAGAACTGTCAAGGAGGAAGTCGATTCAGAGGATGGAAATCTCTAGAAAAGGGCCATGGATGAAGAAATGGCATCTTTGGATAAGAATGAGGCTTGGGATCTAGTGGAGTTACCGACTGGAAGAAATCCCATTGGCAGCAAATGGGTATTTAAAAAGAAGTTGAATGCGGAAGGAAAAGTGGAGAAATACAAAGCTCGGTTAGTAGCAAAGGGTTATTCCCAGGTTGAGGGAATTGATTTTGGTGAGATTTTTTCTCCTTTTGCCAAGTTAACCTCTATAATATGTTGGTTGTGGAGCCTGATTATCTTCCTGATTTATAGGTCTTTTACTTTCAGTCATGTTTATACCCCATGAAGTATTTACACCCCAGAAGTATGTACACTCTTCCACGCGGGGGAGTGCAGAGGGGGGCTACCCCCTCTATGAGGTCCGGGGGGCCTATCCCCTCGGCTAGGGGGTCTGGGGGCAAGCGGGCCCCCAGCGGGGGTTCGGGGGTGAATCCCCTGAAGCAAAAATTGCCTTGTAAAAGTGTATTGTAAATCTAGACCGTTCATTATAAGGTCGCAGATCTAACAGTAGAGATTATGTTAGGGTTTTTTTCCCTAGAAGGCAACCCTCTTTTATGAGGGAAATGTATCGTGGCTATGGATGGTGGTGAATATTGTATTCTGAGAGAGGAGACTGTGAGAGAAAGAAGAGGAAGTTACAGCGGGTTTTGCAGTAGGTTGTATCCCTTCATTTGCTGGATAATAATAAAGGAAGGACTTGGCAATTTCTCTGGTGGGCGTAGCCCACACTGGGTGAACCACGTAAATCTGTGTCTCTCTTGTATTGTGTGTCTTCTGTGTTTTGTTTCTGCATTTGTTTTATTTTATTGCTCTGCGGTCCTGTTTTTCTAACATAATATTTCTATTATCTGTTGTTGCTGCAGTTTATTTTGAAGTAGAATAGATGGATGTGAAGACAACATTCCTACATGGGGATTTGGAAGAATAAATCTATATGAAGCAACCAGAAGGTTATGTTGTGAAGGGAAAGAAGGAGCTAGTATGAAAGCTGAAAAATTCCTTGTATGGTTTAAAACAATCACCAAGGATATGGTATAAAAACTTTGATAGTTATATGTTGGGACATGGCTTCACGAGAAGCAAAGAGGATCATTGTGTGTGTTTTAAATTAATTGGTAATCATTTGATTTATTTGGTCTTGTATGTGGATGACATGTTGTTGATAGG